>JAJHZJ010000171.1:453962-841462 GCA_023548195.1 Bettongia penicillata ogilbyi | reverse complement strand
CCGCCCATCTGAACAAAAACACCTGTGCTCTCTGAGGGGCAGCATCTTGGGCAGGAGAATGGCATCTTCTCCTCTTCAGCCCCCTTCTTTTCTCTCCTCCCTGCACTGTTTGCTCCCCCATTTAGACTCAGATTGCACTCACACTGTACTCTTGTGACCTAGGCTATCCACAGCACCACCCCTGGAAAGAAAGAAAAAAGAACCTTCTTCCTCAGTCCATTCATTTGGCAGACGGGAACTCACTGCTGAAAAAAGCTGGCTAAGAGGTAGGACAGGTGATAGCAATATTCTGGTGGAGACCATGTGGTGAGGGGATGATGATGAAAAAAGCATTAGGAGGGAGAAGGTGCAAAAGGAGAAAAGAAATGGTGGATAGTGGGGAAGCTGTTAGAATGACATTTTTTTCTCCAAAACAGGGATTTGGGATTTTTAAGGAGCCGGTAATCAGGAGTCAAGTTCTCCTGAGGCACCCCACCCACACTGTCATACATAATGTGGCTAAGCAAATACTAATCCTTCTTCCAGTTCCCCGGGTCCCTGAATCTATCTCAAAAAACTAAAGCTCTCATCATGAATAACTGAAGCTCCTGAGTGTTTCTGGGAAACACCTGGATCTTATCCTTGTTCTTTGGAGATATGTGAAATACATTAAGTCTATAAGCTCAAATTTTCCTTCACCATCATTGGGGACAATGGAGAACCACAAGGTTGAGCAGCAAATGAGAGGTTTTGGAAAAACTCTACGATAAATGATGAACAGCAGCTGTAGAAATCCTAGCTCTTCCAGAGCAAAGCCTCTAAATCATTTTTGTAGCATGAACCCCTTTGGCAGTCTACTTATGCCTACTGACCACTCCTCAGAATAATGTTTTCAAATGAATAAAATAAACTATATGATTACGGAGGATTCCAATGAGATTGAAATGTAGTTACCAAAAAAAAAATGTTTTTTTAAGCTCACAGACTGGATTAAGAACCTGTGCTCTAGGGAAATGCTCTTATGTCTTTGGTTCAGTGCTGTCATAGTACACTCATATAGTGAGGACATTTCTGTACTCTCTACCCCACTCTCATCAACTGTTACATCATTTGGGGTTTCCAAAAGTATTGTAACGTTCACACAAACCCCAGCATTTTTGTTTTTGCTTTTCTTATGCCAGAAAAACTAAGACAATAGCAAAAATAACAAATGTTGACCCTAGAATTGAAGACAATCTCCAGTGTGCCAGGAAATTGGTGCTAAAACCTACTTCCAAAGTATTGATAATCTACAGAATATTCACTGCAGTTCAATACTTCATCATCATAAGCATGCCTGCATCACCTTCCCCTTTGAAACAAAGACTCGTCTCTTGACCCTACTTTCCTCTCAGTCTCTCATTTATCTCCTCTTCCTCATGACAGCTAAATTCTTAGGGTGGAAAAAAAAACTGTAAGCAGTCAAATTGGGTTTTCTGACATTCTATTCTACCTCAGTTCTCCTTCTTACTGTCTTGACCACCCTCAGGTTCCAACAGGCTTTTAAAAAGTCCAGTGTGTTTAAATGGAGCTATTAGACTCCATCTTAAAGTGGAAATCACTCTGACTTTCACTGAATGGTCAATAATTGCCCCAACCCAAACCCTTGTGACTCACTGTTTAGGTTTTGCTGGCTTAGAATGAGTACAAATAGCAATTGTTTTTTGTTCTGAGAGTCTTCCCCTCTCAGATTGATATCTTTGTGATAGTAAATTGAGCCAACTTTTGTAGTAACTTTTACTCAGCCCTTAGTCATTGAATGGGTGTTGCCTCAGACAAACAGATCTAGGAAAGCACTTAATTTAGAAATGCCAAGATCACCCACTGCATCCTGGTACATGGCCAGTCCTCTTGACCTTTGTCTTGCCACTGGACTTCAGTTACTCTGGAGGAGAGAGTGAGGCTGATGATTTTTCATTGCTTTGCTCCACTATATCCAATTTGATGGCAAGTCATGACATCACCCTCATGATGTCGTTGGTCTTCTCTAGAATGAAGAATGAACAGCAGCAACTCCCTTTCTTAATGATCTCATTAGCTTACATAAGTTCAGTCATCATTTCTGTTAACATGATTCTGTCTCTCTGGAGCAGCAGTTCTGTATCACCAGCTGCCTCTTGGACCTTTTGACCTGGATATCCCATAGACATTTAAAACAATACTTCTAAGAAGAACTTAACTTTCTCCCCAAATTTGTTTTTTCTCTTTTTGTTGAGGGTAACTCCATCCTTTCTTTCTCTAAGGTTGGCAACCTAAAAGTCATACTTGATTCTCACTTCCCATACCCAGGCAAAGTCTGGTCAATTCTACCACCACAGTATCTCTCACATTACTTCATTCACTTGACTAACCCACCCCCTACTTCCCTTACCCAGCTCAGGCCCTCAGCATCACCTTTCTGATTTATTACAATAGCCTTCTGCTTGCTCTCTCTTTCTCAAATCTCTTTCCTCTCTAATCCATCATCCATATAGCTGCCAAAGTAACATTCTTAAGCACAGCTCTAAATATGTCATTCTTCTCTTTAAAAAGTTCCTTTGGCTCCCTGTTTCCTCTATGATCAAAGAAAAAACCTCTGTTTGATATTTAGAGCCCTTCATGTTTTGGCTCCAGCCTACCTTTTCAAGATTACTATATAATGCTTCTCTCCATGCACTCCATTTTGCAGCCAAATTGGTCTGCAGTTCCTCCTACACACACCATTCCAGGACTGTCCTTTGACTCCAAATCTAAGCATTCTTTCCATTAGACCAGGTGCCTAATGAATGCTTACTGATGGATCAATTACCATCATACATTTATCACCTCCCACACATAGGAGACACATCAAGGGAGATATAAAACACCTCATCCTCAAGGTGTTTACAGCGTAGTTGGGGTGGGGAGAGGATACCCCCACAAAAAATACAACTAAAAATCAGTTTTGCATTGAAAACCCTCTTTTCCACTTTTTTTCCCAGATATTTCATACTAATCCATATACTCTAAATCCCTGCAAAACTGATCAGTTACCTCCTCCCTGGGTTCCACATTATATCTCTTATCTTCTTGGTTTTGCAAAGTCATTCCAGTGAATCTAGAAAATATCCTCTTAGCTTCAGTTCCTGGAAAAACTATATTCCATTAAGTTTCAGCTCAGGTCTCACATTCCTCATGAGCTCTTCCCCAATGCTTTGTCAGTTTTCTCTTCCTCCCAAGTTATCCTGTTTTTCATCATCTGTGTTTGTATTATACTAATCCTCCCCCTCCCAGTAGAAAGTAAGTTCATTTAGTGTACAAACTATTTCATTTTGACTTCAGAATCACCTCCACAATACTGATGCATGTTAAAAAATCATTTTTAGAATGTTCTATTCATTTATCCTGACTTGATTTCCTCTACAGCCTCTCTTCCTTCTCTAATTATTTCCATTATTTTCATCATGCCATATGCTCTAATAAATTCAGATCCTAATGTTAACAAGCTGAAAAAAATAAGTACATTGAAAATAGTAAGCATTTAACAAATATTTATTGAACTAGATTGAATTGGAATGTAATGAGTGTCAAATGAGTGGTATTAAAAATAAATGGAGGGGGGTGGAGCCAAGATGGCAGAGTAGAAAGACTCACATATGCTGGCTCCGAACCCACAGCCCATATATTTCCTGCAAGGAGAACTCCCCACAAATTCTGGATCATTGCAAGGCGCGCAGAAACACAGTGGAAAAGATTTCCATTCCAGAGAGCCCTGGAGAGCTGTCCCCAGGGTCTGTCATGCCCCAGAAAGCAGAGTCAACCCCTGTGCTGCCCTGGCCAGGCAGTCCCAGAGGAGGAGATCCAAACAGGCTTCAGGGACGAAATCTCCAGCGGCCGGGAAGGTCCCTCCACCCACAGATTCTACAGGTCAGTGAGAGAGATGTCTAGGCTGGCCGAGAGGGGAGCAGGGTATCTCCATGGCTCGGGCCCCATCGGGAGGAAGCGGCAGAGGGAGCAGTAGAGGCAGTGGCAGAGGCAGTGGTGGCGGCCCAGGACTCCCCAAGCAGGCAGGCAGAAGTTCAGGGTCATTACCAAAGGTCTCTGCATAAACCCCCTGAGGGAACTGAGCCTGGGAGGCGGCCCTGCCCCCATCCGCTCCATTACTGAAGGTCTCTGCATAAAGCCCCTGAGGGAACTGAGCCTGGGAGGTGGCCCTGCCCCAACCCAAGCACCAGAACTTAAGTTCACATTGAATAGCAGCCGTGCCCCCAGCGGAAAGCCCATTTGAATCTCAGATCCCAAGCACTAGCTGGGCAGATCTAGGCAGGAGTGGACAGGAATCTCAGACTCAAGTAACTGGCTGGGAAAATGCCCAGAAAAGGGAAGAAAAATAAGACTATAGCAAGCTACTTTGAGGGGGTGCAAATGCTCCCGCCTTTCAATTCTGATGACGAGGAACTATTCTTACCATCAGGGAAAGATGTGGAGGGCAGGGCCTTTCTATCCCAAACATCCAAGGTGGATGTCCAGTGGGCTCAGGTCTTGGAAGAGCTCAAAAAGGATTTTGAAAATCAAGTTACAGAGGTGGAGGAAAAACTGCGAAGAGAAATGAGAGAGATGCAAGAAAAGCATGAAAAATGGGTCAATACCTTGCTAAAGGAGACCCAAAAAAATGCTGAAAAAAATAACACCTTGAAAAATAGGCTCATTCAATTGGCAAAAAAGGTTCAAAAAGCCAATGAGGAGAAGAATGCTTTCAAAAGCAGAATTAGCCAAATGGAAAAAGAGGTTCAATAGCTCACTGAAGAGAATAGTTCTCTCAAAATTAGAATGGAACAGATGGAGTCTAAAGACTTTCTGAGAAACCAAGAAATCACCAAACAAAACCAAAAGAATGAAAAAATAGAAGAGTGTGAAATATCTCATTGGAAAAAACAACTGACCTGGAAAATAGATCCAGGAGAGACAATTTAAAAATCATGGGACTACCTGAAAATCATGATCAAAAAAAGAGCCTAGACATCATCTTCCATGAAATTATCGAGGAAAACTACCCTGATAGTCTACAACCAGAGGGCAAAATAGTATTGAAAGAATCCATCGATCACCACCTGAAAGAGATCCAAAAAGAGAAACTCCTAGGAACATTGTGGCCAAATTCCAGAATTCCCAGCTCAAGGAGAAAATCTTGCAAGCAGCTAGAAAGAAACAATTCCAGTACTGTGGAAATACAATCAGGATAACTCAAGATCTAGCAGCTTCTACATAAAGGGATCAAAGGGTGTGGAATAGGATATTCCAGAAGTCAAAGGAACTAGGGCTCAAACCAAGAATCACCTACCCAGCAAAACTGAGTCTAATACTTCAGGGGAAAATATGGTCTTTCAATGAAACAGAGGACTTTCAAGCATTCTTGATGAAAATACCAGAGCTGAAAAGAAAATTTGACTTTCAAACACAAGAATGAGAAGAAGCATGAAAAAGTAAAGAGCAAAGAAAAGTCATAAGGGACTTACCAAAGTTGAACTGTTTACATTCCTACTTGGAAAGACAATATTTGTAACTCTTGAAACTTTTCAGTATCTGGGTAGTTGGTGGGATCACACACACACATGTACACGCATGCACACACATACACACACACATATATACACGTGTGCATGGACACACATACACACATGCACGCACATACAGAGACAGAGAGCACAGAGTGAATTGAATAAGATGGGACCATATCTTAAAAGAAATTAAGGTAAATGGTGAGCGAGAATTGTAGTGGGAGGAAAGAGGGTGAAATGGAATGGGGTAAATTATATCTCATTCAAGAGGCAAGCAGGAGACTTTTAGTGGAGGGAAAAAGAGGAGAGCTGAGAAAAAAACAAGAAGTTTACCCTCATCGCATTTGACTAAAGGAAGGATTGACTAAAGGAAGGAATAAAATGCACACTCATTTTGGCATGAAAAAAAAATAAATGGAGATGTAGCTGGTTAAGGAAGGTGGGACTTGGAAATATGGAAAATTGAATTTAAGTGAACAAAGAAGAAAGGGGGAAGCTATTTCTGGAAGCAATGTTTGGGAGGGGGGAGTGTAAATCCTTTGGAGAAAAGTGAGTAAAATCATAGGATGTAAATCAGAGAAGGACCTTGGAGGTTATATAATTTAACCCATTATTTTACATATGAGGGAATTGATGCTGAGATGTCTCCGTGTTAAGGTGCACATCATTGACCTAGAGTGAGGTTCATTTGGAAGCTTGATGCTGTTATTTTCTGTCCTTTTCCAGTCTTGTCCATCTCTTTGTACACCATTTGGGCAAAGATGCTGGAGTAATTTGCCATTTACTTTTCCAGGTAATTTTACAGATGAGGGTTAAGTGACTTGCCCAGGGTCACACAGCTAGTAAATGTCTAAGGCTACATTTGACCTCAGGAAGAAGAATAATCTTCCTGACTCCAGGCCCAGAACTTTATGCACTATGGTGCCATGTAGTCACCTCGCATAACTTTCTAGCTACCTTTAAATGCTTTCCCTTCACCGCCCCCCCCATTAGAATATAATCTCCTTGAGGGTAGGGACAATTTTGCTTATTTGTATTTGTATTCCCAGTGCCTGAAATACTAAAATATTTTATGAACACTTTATCTATCTTCATTCTGTCTTTGCTTGTTTTATCTTTTATTCTTGGAACAGATTCTTCTCATGTCCACCACCACTATTCGCCAAATTTCCTCCCTTCTTTTAGGGCCTACTCCATAAAACATTTCTTAGCCTCTGAAAATGACCTCTCCCTCCTGGAATTTCTGTGCTTATTCCATTCTCTCCTGTTATTTGTACACAATTTTCACTTCTTTAAGACAATAAGTACCTCCAGTAGATATATGTCATGTTTTTTTTTTTTTTTTATTGACTTGGTATTTCTTTCTGTGAGGCCAAGTAAAGTAGAATCTTTTGATGTTTCTATTTTAGTATAATCAAGAAGTATAATGCCTCCATTTGAATGTGATTAAAGAGGATCTTTCCCAATCATTGTTGGGTCTGAAAAGATTTATGGGAAGATCCATACCTTTTGTTAATGAAGCACTGGTTCTCAAGGGATATGATATCTTCTGGCTCCAAAAAATGTATAAAGATTCTGAGGTGTAGTTTTATTTGGGGGCTTACCAACTGGAAGTGTTTGTTTAGCTATATGAAAACTCTGGGAAGCCACTAAAGAGCCCCTTAGCTTTGAAAACACAGATGTCAGGGCTTCCCTCTCTATTAATTATGGTCAGACAGTTGAACTTGTCTGTTGAATTATGATGTATGAATTGATTATGGTCAGGCAAAAGAAGCCATGTCTGTTGATCTTTGATTTCTCTGTATATTCTTTGAAGTTTGGGATGCTGACTCCCCTGAACTAGGTGAATGATAGATGTACTTGGTTAAAGGAATAATACATGTACTTGATTAAAGTGATTGTTAACCCCTCAAAAGTTGCCTTTCCTTTTAGCACAGATGTGTGTGTGTGTGTGTGTGTGTGTGTGTGTGTGTGTAAATATACTCAGGGATACCTAGATTTATTTCTGATTCTTTCTGCCAAAAATGACCCAAGAAAGTGACTTCATGAGACCCAGACTCAGAGTGCTTATCTCCACAACTTCTCAGAGAGGATGAACTCTTCCATATGGCTCAAGAAAGCATAGCATAGAAAGTAACTTGAAAAACTTATTCTTAGTTTTTAAATAATACACCATTTAATAGTCAAAAAGCTAAACTCCAACTTCATGGATGAATTAGGCAACTGTCTGCCAAATACTATGAGTTCCTATGAGGGATGCTATAGAATGACACAAAATAGCATCATCTCTTGGCTGGATCGGGGAATTGAGAGACAGGAAAGGGCTTGATAGATCCATGTGAAAGAAGCATTACAGCTGTTCTGTTTGGCCCCAGAGGCAGAACCAGGAGGAATGGGTAGAAGCAATGGTGTGCTGGTAAATGTCTAACAATCAACTCTCAGGGAAAAAAAATGTTAGCAGGGCATAAAGTTTATTCCTCATTATTAGTATATTCTTCATCACTTTCTTAAGTCTAGACAATCAACAAGACAACAAATCAATCTTTGATTTGTAGGACCAGTTTCTAAGATGTAAATTCTCACCAAAAATTGACCAATAAGCTTCAGAGCCAGTTTGAGCTGACTCTAGCACACCCCTGGGTGGAAGTTATATGGTGATGGAGTTTCAGTGAATGCAAAGAAAAAGTTCCTATCAGTTAAATCCATCTAGAGTAGAATGGTCAGCCTCCAGAGAGCGAATTCCCCATCACTCAGGATTTTCAAGCAAAGACTTGGTCAGTTAAGTTGTTGAATAGGTTAGTTCAAACAGGGGATTGAACTAGATGATCTCTAAGACCTTTTACAATTCCAAGATTTTCTCATCTTCTCTTTGCTAATTGTTTCCCTTTCTGAGAGTCACCCATCAATGCCAGGAGATACTCTATTACGAAGCAAACAGATGTTAATGTGATTAAAATTACATATATATGTGGACTGCCATTCAACAGACATTATTAAGTACCAACTGTGCACCAGACACTGTACTTGGAACTGGGGATTGTTAAAGGAAGACCCCAGGCCCAAAGAGAGGGACCCTAAATGAAGCCCTAAATGAGTCCAAACACAGTTTACAAACCATTTATTGTCTTAGAAGAACTTGCAAGAAGGGAACAGAGAGAGTTCTCAGGTTGTGGAAAATGATGAGATAGTAATAGTTTCTAAAACCTTTCAAGGAGGGAGTGGTGTTAAGAGGAGGGGGAATATATGTAGTCATAACAATCAGGATGTTTAGAAAGTCCCAAGCAAGGTGTCCAGTTTGCAGATGCAAGGTTGCCCTTGAGCTAGTCAAGGCTATTTCTGTGGTTTCTGGCAGCAACAGGCATCTCCAAATTAATCTAAAGTTCACTCACAAAGGATCACTGGTATGTCAAACAGCCTTGAGCCTCAGAAATCCTTCTAATTTGTCCATTGTTCTGTTCCCCTGTGATGAAGGGAAGTTCTAACATATAGTATAGTCATTACAGAGCCCACATTCACAGGATAAAAAAAAATAAAAACAAAGCAAGAAAAAAAGTCCTTATCCTCAAGGAGTTTAAACTTTGTTAAATACATATACAGGATACAAATAGAACAACATAAATGTCAAGTCATCTCAGAGATGATAGGAGATCAGGGAAAAGTACTCATAACTGGAGTGATCATGAAAGTCTTCTTGGAGAAGATGTCACCTAAGATGGGACCTGAAGGGAACAAGAGATCTGAGAATCAGAGCCAAAGAGGAGAGAGCATTCTCGGCATTGGGGGATATATAGCCTGTATAATCAAAATAGCACCAAGCAGGCCAATTTGACTTGAAGAGGACCAGTGACATCAGGCAAGAGTTGTCTTTGCTTGCTAGTGAATTGCACTTAAATGAGGCAGTGCTGTGCAATATCATTCAGTTTCACTTTCTTCTCCAGAGTTTTGAGAGTCTAGTGGCAAAACATAGGTCAGAATGACCGATGATGGCCCCTGATGCAGTGGGAGACCTTGGCCTTTTTAAGCTAAGGTCTTTCTCCGTTCTCAGTTTGTCTGAGGCAATGCTCATTCAGTAGTTAGAGTTTAGGTAAGAACTGAGGTGAAAGATGGCCTGCTTTGCCTTCACAAAAGAATCAGTCAAGAAGGTGAAGACCCGCAGAATTTCTGTCCAGAACAGAAACAACTGATATTTGCACTCACTCTGAGCCATCAAAATCCAAACAATGAGCAAGTAAGGTTGGGCTAGCATCTACTGCTAGCCAGAGTGATTTGGGTTTAAAGGCTTAATCTAGTAGCTCTATTTGAATCCCAATGGGCTTTATCAAAGCCTGTTTTTTTCAGAGCTATGCTTCAACAAATCATAAATGAAAACTACATGAGACAAAAGAATTAATTGTCCCAGTTTATTAAAGAATTTTGGTAGAATTGTATGCTGTCATGGGGAGGGAGGGGGGTATTGGGGGAAGGGTGTGGGGGGGATAAAATCTTAACTTTAAGGAAATGATTGTAAAACATTAAAAAAAAAAGAATTTTGGGATAGCTAGGTGGCACAGCAGATAGAATGTCAGGCCTGGAGTCAAGAAGACTCATCTTCTTGAATTCAAATCCATCCTCAGATACTTAAAAAGTGTGTGACCCTGGGCAAGTCACTTAACTCTGTGTGCCTCAGTAGTAACCTCAACTGTAAAATGAGCTAGAGAGGGTAATGACAATCCACTCCAATATCTTTGCCAAGAAAATTCCAAATGGGGTCATGGAAGAATTGGATTTGACTGAAAACAAAGTAAAAATGAGGGATATTATTAGACCTGTGCTTTCAGAATATCAATTGGGCAAAAGTGAGTGGGGAAAAAATGGAAGAGGGATAAGATAGAAAATGAAAAACTGACAGGTGTTGCGGGTATAGCGGACATTACTAGATAGTAAAGAGATGACCTCAAACCGCAGGAATAGGAAGCCCACCTCACCCCCTCTCCTTTCTGCTTTCCTCTCCTCCTGCCCCCTCCTCCCACCCCTGTCAGAAAAGCATTCTCTGGCTGCTCTCCAGGCAGATTACAGCACATAAGGTCGCCCAGCTGTCCCTGCTCTTGGAGATATCCTGTGACACGGTGTTATGACTGGCCGCTTGCTTGGCTGGCTGGGGCCTGCTTAGGATTAACTGAGGCAACACTTTAATGTGCCCCATTTGTTTAGGCCTTTCCTAGGTGAAACATGCCTTCCTCATCTCTGATGACCTATTAACTGCTGCCCCTTTGCAAAGCAAAGGGACTTTTGCCTCTGGGCCTAGGAGAGGGTGATCAGGTTTCACTGGAGAGGCTAGGAAACTGCATACTTACCCACCAGGGGAAGGAAACCACTATCAGCTTCATCTTCCCTACAACCTAATTAATTCCTGGGAAATCAGTCTCCTCTGACAGCTCCATTGGCAGCTCTAGGCTTTTTTGCCCCTTGTCTCTTGATGTCTTCCTGCTCCCACAGTTTGCTTTCTGGGACTTCTGGAGAGCAAGTGATCACCAGAGAGTGAGTCAAAAGGCACATTGACTTCCAAGAGAGGGGCAGGATTCTAGCTGGTATGTGTGTGTATATATTTTCTTTGTAGCTTTTTTCCTCCTTCCTTTCTTCCTTCCTTCTTTTCTTCCTTTCTCCCTTCCTTTCTTCTTCCTTTTATTTCTCCATCCTCTTTCTTTTACCTTTTTCTCTGTTTCCCTCCTTTCTCCTTCCTTTTTCTTTTATTTCTTTCTTTTAGTTTTTGTTTCCTCCCTCCTTTCCTTTCCTTTCCTCTCCTTTTTTCTTCCTTCCTTCCTTCCTTCCTTCCTTCCTTCCTTCCTTCCTTCCTTCCTTCCTTCCTTCCTTCCTTCTTAAAAACACAGGAAAAATGAATGACAATAGTTCTTTGGTACAGAGAAAATCTTCAAAAGTGATCATGGTGCCCTTCCATTTGTTCTATGGACCAAGTTATCACTGCTTCTATAAGCTGATGATAGCCAACTGTTGGCAGAGCCATTCATTTGTGATCATACATCTGGGGTTTAGGATTCCTGAATGCCAGCCTCAGCTCTGTCTCTAAGCAGTTGTATGATTTTAGACAACTCACTAGACTTCTGCAGACTTCAGCTGTAAAATGAGAGTTGGCTTAAGTGAACTCTACAACTCCTTATCCTGCCAATCCATTCAATCTGGAAAATCTCAGATCACTTTATTCACCCTTTGCCCTTACAACAGAGATGGATCAGAATCATGGGCTCATCACTTCTAAAAGATTCAGGTCTATAACGCCTTTGGTCAAAGGAGAAACAAGAAAAAATATTTTTTGTAGAAAAATAAATATCCTAAAATCTTCTATCTATGTCATGAAGAGAAAATGTATCCTTCATCTCTAACAAAATGCCCCTAGGCTAAAGAAAGCTAAGGTATGCATTAACCAAAATCATCCTGTCCCTGAAAATTAGTAGCATGTTGGATTTAGAAGTTGGTTTGTGGTTTGCTTTATAAATCTGCTACAGGAACCAAGATTCTTCCCTTGCAACTCTATTATATAATGCTTTTTGATACTCTATTTCTTTCCATGAAGTATTTATTCTAAGCCTTTTCCTGTCTTCCTTAAATCTCTACCCCAATACTACCCCATATATCATCATCTGATGATTTCCTCTCCAGCTTTACTAAAAAACAAGCGAGCAAACAAACCCAGTGCCATCCTATAGGATTTCCCTCAATCCTCCTCCTCCTTACCTTAAACCTTCTCTGTTTTCCCTGATTCACCTCATCCCTAGAGAGAGCTCCTCATTTGATCTCCCTGCCTGACAGATCTCCTTGCTCTAATCTACCTTCTATACAGCTGCCAAGGGGATTTTTCTAAACTACAGGTGTGACCATATCACCCCAACCTCCCACCACACCACACCCCAACTAAATCCAGTCTTCTTACACATTACTTGCTTCCACACACTCTACAATTCCAAAGTAATTGACTCATTTAATGCTTCTAATACATAGCACTACACTGTAGAAAATAAGATGTGGAGAGAGACGCTAAAAAGAAGGGAAGAGAAAAGAGGCAGAGACAGACAGATTGAGACAGAGACACACAAAGACATAGGCAGAGACAAAAAGAAATACAGAGACACAAAGAAACGGTGACATAGAGAAAGAAGCAGAGATAGATACAGCCACAGAGAGACAGAGACAGAGAGAGATCTTCAGCTTTGCGGAACACTTCATTCATAAGCATATAAACAGTGTGTCAAGGAAAAGACAACCATCATTTGAAAGTATAATTATTTAAGCTTCCTTTATACTTAATTAGCCCAGTATTTACATAATAAATTTTTATTTTTAAGAAAACAGTACATTAGGCATCATGTGTCCTGCAGCTTCTGAATAACACTTTCTCAGACTGGTAGAATGTATGAGGTTCTCTTGTTTGACTACCTTAGTCATCCAATCCATAAACACTAAACCTTTTATTGCAGGATCTTATTAAAATTACCATGTATATATTAAAACTGCAGTCTTTGAATTATCTTATCTTGTTGCTGTTGTTGAGGAGTTTTCAGTCTGTCTGATTCTTTACGACCCCATTTGGGGTTTTTTTGGCAAAAATACTAAAATGGTTCGCCATGTCTTTCTCCAACTCATTTTACAGATAAGAAAATGGAAGCAAAGAGTTAAGTGACTTGCCCAGGGACACACAGGAAGTGTCTGAGGCTGGATTTGAACTCATGAAGATGAAAAAAGAAGTCCTACACTCTAGCCATTGTACCACTTAGCTGCTCTAGATTATTTTAAGGCTAGTATTATAAAAGCAATCCTTTCAGTCGGTGAGCAGCAATTGATGACAGTTTTTACAAAGTTTGAAAATTGTAATGCATATCACAAGATTGTGATTTTAAATAAGAAATATGTTATCTTTTAAATTTAAAATCATTGTAAAGAATAAATAACCTTTCAAAGAAGTGATACAAAGGCACTCTCAAGTCCTCTCTGAAGAACTTTGGAATAGATTGTGAGACATGGGAGATACTGGCATAGGATCATCCAGAATGGTGTGCCTGCATCAAACAAGCTCTATGCTCCATAAATGAACCAGAATTGTAGCAGCTCAAAAGAAAAGTGAGATTCACAAATGTAGAGATATCTCCTTTCCAAATGTCCATGTGGACTATTTGTGCCTCACCTTTGGCAAAGTCTTCCGAGCTAGTATTGGTCTGATAAGCCACAGTCAGGCACAGTGTACTTTGGCATAGAGATGTCACTTGGATTCTCTTTGACCACAAAGAATAACAACCAGCCAAGGTGTTTAGTTAATGCTTGTTTCTCTCCTGGTCAAAAAAATTCCCACATTGGTCATGTCCATAAAAATACATCCCTCAGTCTATGCCCTGAGTACATCACATCTCTGAAAAGAGAGAAGTAGCATTTTTCATCATTCATTCTCTGTTATTGTGATTGGTCACTATATTGATCAGAATTTTTAAGTCTTTCAAATTTGTTTTTCTTTATGATGTTATTATACAAATTACTCTGGTACTCTAACTTCAATATCTGTCTGTTCATATAAGTTATCCTAGGTTTCTCTGGAATCATCCCCATCATAATTTTTTATAGCATAATAATCCATTACATTCACATATAACAATTTATTTAGCCATTTCCAATTTATGGTCACCAGTTCTTTACCAGAACTCAAAAAACTGATTTAATTATTTCTGTACATATAAGTCGTTTTCTTCTTTTTTTTATTTCTTTGGGGAATGGGGATAGCAGTGGTGTTGATGGATCAAAGAGTATGTACACAGTTCAGTAGCTTTGGGAGTATGCTTCCAAATTGCTTTCCAGAATAGCTGGAGTAGTTCATAGTTCTACTACCAGCACTTTAACATTCCTATTTTCCCATAGCCCCTATAACATTTATAGCTTTTTTGTTGTTGTCATTATTGTCAATTTTGCCAGTCTGATACGTGTGAGGCAGAACTCTGGAGTTGTTTTCATTTGCATTCCTATAATTGCTAATGATTTGGTGCTTCTTCTTTCCCATGACTATGGATAACTTGGGTATTTTTCTGTGACAACTGTCTATATCCTTAGACCATTTATCACTTGGGTAATGGCTCTTATTGTTATACATTTGAATCAGTCCCCTATTTGGCTTGGAAATGAGATCATTATCAGAGAAACTTGCCACAAAGCTTATTTTCCCAGACAATTTCTTTGCTTCTAATTTTAGTTACACTTGGGGTTTTTTTTGTGCAAAAACATTTTAATGTTATATAATCAAAAGCGTCCATTTTATTTTGTAACCTTCTCTATTTTATTTGATCTTAAACTCGTCCTCTACTTACCATTATTTACCCAATGTCACTAGAGATGCAAAATGAGATATAAAAGCTGAGCTGGTATATTAAG
The DNA here is from genome assembly GCA_023548195.1 of Bettongia penicillata ogilbyi. NCBI lineage: Eukaryota > Metazoa > Chordata > Mammalia > Diprotodontia > Potoroidae > Bettongia > Bettongia penicillata. The sequence goes on along the minus strand of JAJHZJ010000171.1, from coordinate 826,526 downwards.
ACAGATTTTCTGACACCGAATGTAGTGTTCTTTCCAGTGTACCATGCTGCTTCCAGAGGAGAATGACAAAGGTGATGAAGGGACTTAAAACCATGCCATCAGAATATTTATTGAAGGTATTCTCATCTCCATGCTTTTATATAGGCTGTACCTCATGCCTAGAAAGCACTCCCTCTTCATTCCTCTCTCAAAGAATCCTCCCCCTTCTTCAAAACTCAGATCATTTGCCACCTCCTAAAGAAATTCTATTCTAATCCTTGTATTTGGCAGTGACTTCTTCCCAGAAACTACTTTTATATATTCCATGTATTTGATTTCCTATGTGCATTTTTTTTCTCAGTTAGATTATGGTCTCCTTGAGAATGAGTCCTGCTTTGCTTTTCTCTTTTAATTCCTAACAACTCATGCAATGTCTAGTTCAAAGTTATTTGTCCTTGGTTTCAAAGAGGACAATGACATCATGGGGTAATGTCTTGACTCACAAGTAAATTAGAGTTGCACAAAATCATCAGCCTCACTTTCTCTTCCAGAGTCAACAAGGTCCAGTGGCAAGATAGAAGTCAAAATGAAGTGATGATAGTCCAGAAAGCAGTGGTGACCGTGGCATCTTCGATGTCTGACCATGCTCTAAGTACTCCATAGCACCTACTTCATCTGTCTTCGTGACCACTGGAATAAATTGTTCTCATCTACTCATGCTGCGGGGGAAGTCTTTACATGCTTCACATGGTAGATAGCCCCCTAACTCACCAATGGCTTTGAGGCCTGTTTCTTACCTCAACCTGATTTAGCCCTTCTGCTGATATGGTGTAAGACCAAGCAAAGTAGGGTCTTTGGCTGTTTTTGTTTTAGTGTAATCAAGAAATATAATGCCTCTGTTCGAATGTGATTAAAGAAATTCTTCCTCCTCTATTCATGGGCCTGCCCATTGAGGGAAGCTTGATTAGGAGAGTTATTTTGTTGGAGGGTCCTAAGTACCTTTTGTTTTTTCTATTGAGGTACTGAGTCAGAGGTTCATGTTCTCTGGCTCTGAAAAGTGTATAAATTCTCTGAGGGCAAGGTTTTACTTTGGGGCTTAGTTTTTGGAAAAAGGTTTTTATGGCAGATGAGACTCTGGGAAGCTGCTAAGGAGCCCTCAGGCTTTGAAAACCCAGATGTTGGTTCCTTCTCTGGTAAAGAGATACACACACACACACACACACACACACACACACACACACACACACACACACGTATATGTATGTATAAATGTTAATGGTCAGGCATTTTGGAAGTGCTGTCTGTTGATTTTCTCCATTACCTGTGCTTGATTAAAGTGATTATTAACCCCTCAAAAGTTACCTTTCCTTTTAGAGAAGCAGATCAAAGAACTTGTGGTAGCAGGTCCCGCTGTGTATGTTGGAGTGCTTACTGATACAGATAGTTTTATGTGAGTCTAGTCACTGCACATTCCACAGATTCTTGGAGTCACAGGTGATAGTTGGGTGACAAGTAGACACCAAAGGTGGATGAGTAGCCCTGAAAAACTCTGGGCAATCTCTCATACCAGAGGTTTTGGTCCTCCCTGAACACTTCATACTCTACATATAGAAAGTATTTACTAAATAAATACCTCTTGAATCAATAAATCAATGAACTGGAGATTCTCTGAAGAAGAATTGACATTGCAGAACATTAAAAGCATCTTTAAATATTGAAAAATGTGGAAAATAATTTAGACATATTCTGCTTTATTCAAGAGAGCAATGAGTAGAAATTATAAAGTGGTAGATTTCAGTCTTATGTGAGGAAAAAATTCCTAACAGTTACATTTGTCCAAAAATGAAATATACTTCTTTTTGAGGAAGTGTGTTTCTACTCACTAGACATCCTCAGCTAGCTGACTACTTGTCAGCAATGTTGTAAATAGACACATTCTTTTGGGAAATAGGTGACTGCTAAGACCACTCTCCTCTCAGTTTTCACTGTTATTATCACAGGGTGGGATCCAGATCTATGATTTTATTTTTATAAGGAATCCTTAGGGAAAAAATAGGTTATATTGATGTAGACCAGTAGTTATTGTACTGCAATTAATTGTCTTAGGGAGCATCCTATCCTTGGAGCACTGAGAGGCTAAATGATTTACCTAGGATCACCTAGTTGACATATGTCATAAAAGGAACTTGAATCCAGATCTTCTTAACTGAAGTTCACTATCTACCCAGTCTACTATAATACTTCTCAAGAGTCTGTGACTATAAAAATATACAGCATTTTCAATAGTTATTCTCTCTCTTTGGGCAGCTAGGTAATGTAGTAGATAGAGCGCTGGGCCTGGAGTCAGGAAGACTCATCTTTGTAAGTTCAAATCCAGTCTCAGACACTTATTAGATGTGTCACCCTGGGCAAATCACTTTACTGTGTTTGCCTTAGCTTCCTCATCTATAAAATGAGCTGGAGAAGGAAATGGAAAACCACTTCAATATATTTTTACAAGAAAACCCCAAAAAGGGTTTGGACATGATTAAGAAACAACTGAGTAACAAAAAAAATTCTCTCCCTTACCAGTGACCTCTCTTTACCAAGGAAGTCATGAATATGGAATCTCTGGTAAGCTTAATTTCAATTCCTAGAAAAATTCTAGAACATATTGTTAACTTAAAGCAAATGCATATTTTTATGTTATTTTCCTTTATATCTCTTCTCAGTTTTCTCTGATTCAGTACATTTGTCTTATAAATGTATCATTCTTACTTTCAGAATTTCTACTTCTTTAAAGACATTCTCCATAATGCAATGTTTTTCCTATTATGTTTGCATTTTTTTCATTCTTCAGTTAAAACACTGATTCTGTTATAAATTTATATCTACTTTGTATTTTAAGAGTTTTATTTCTTTTTTTGAACTGTTGCTATTTTCTTATGTTCTCTGGGGATTCAACCACATTCTTTCATCAGGTAGAGTGTGGCTATATTTCATTGTATTATAATATTCGTTTTAAGTACTTTAGTTTCTCTTCAAAGTTTTGTATATTTTATTACTTCTATTTTTAAGTTCTGTTAAGCAGTAAGTAGCACAGTGGATAGAATGTTCAGACTCATCTTCCTGAATTCAAATTTGGCCTCAGATACCTACTAGCTATGTGAACTTGGGCAAATCACTTAACCCTATTTGTCTCAGTTTCCTCAACTGTAAAATAAACTGGAGAAGGAAATGGCAAACCATTCCAGTATTTTTGCCAAGAAAATCCAAATAGGGTCATGAAGAGTCATACAGGACTAAAAAATGACTAAATAAAAACAATATTTTTCTACTTATACTTTGGAGTTTTATTTAGACTTGCTGTTTTAAACTTTTGGTATTTTAGGTGTTCTTATGTTTTCCCTCTCCCTCACCTATGAGGATCCTTTTGACTCTTTTTTTTTATTATCTTTTATTTTTATTTATTTAACTTTTTAAATTCATTTTCACAAAATTTTGGGTTCCAAATTTTTTTTCCCCTTTTAACCCCTCCCCCCACCCCAATACCCCAAAAAATCTAATTTTCCCTATCTCCAATCTGCCCTCTCTTCTATAATCCCTCCCTTCTCTTGTCTCCATCTTCTCTTTTCTCCTGTAGGGCCAGATGACTTTCTATTCCTCATTGACTGTATGTCTTCTTTCCTAGTAGCAACAACAATACTCAACAGTTCTTCCTAAAACTTTGAGTTTCAAATTCTCCCCATCCCTCCCTCCCCACCCATTCCCTTTGGGAAGACAGGCAATTCAATATAGGCCATATCTGCGTAGTTTTACAAATGACTTCCCTGATAGTCGTGTTGTGTAAGACTAACTGAATTACCATCCCTCCTAACCTGCCCCTCATTGTTTCTCTTCTGTCTTTTGATCCTGTCCCTCCCCAAGTGTTGACTTCAAATTGCTCCCTCCTCCCCTTGCCCTCCCCTCCATCATCCCCCCCTTGCTTATCTCCTTCTCCCCCACTTTCTTATACTGTAAGATAGGTTTTCATACCAAAATGAGTGTGCATTTCATTCCTTCCCCTAGTCAAATGTGATGAGGGCAAACTTCCTGCCTTTTTTTTTCCTCAGCTCTCCTCTTTTTCCCTCCACTAAAAAGTCTCCTACTTGCCTCTTAAATGACATATAGTTCCCCCTTCCATTTTACCCTCTTTCCTCCCACTATATTTCTCTCTCACCATTTACCTTAATTTCTTTTCAGTTATGGTCCCATCCTATTCAGTTCAATCTGTGCTCTCTGTCTCTGTATGTGTGTGCATGTGTGTATGTGTGTGTGCATGCATGTACATGTGTGTGTATGGACCCACCTACTACCCAGATACTGAAAAGTTTTAAGAGTTACAAATATTGTCTTTCCATGTAGGAATGTAAACAGTTCACTTCTGGTAAGTCCCTTAAGACTTCTCTTTGCTGTTTACTTTTTCATGCTTCTTCTCATTCTTGTGTTTGAAAGTCAAATTTTCTTTTCAGCTCTGGTCTTTTCATCAAGAATGCTTGAAAGTCCTCTGTTTCATTGAAAGACCATATTTTTCCCTGAGGTATTATACTCAGTTTAGCTGGGTAGGTGATTCTTGGTTTGAGTCCTAGTTCCTTTGACTTCTGGAATATCCTATTCCATGCCCTTCGATCCCTTTATGTAGAAGCTGCTAGATCTTGAGTTATCCTGATTGTATTTCCACAGTACTGGAATTGTTTCTTTCTAGCTGCTTGCAAGATTTTCTCCTTGAGCTGGGAGTTCTGGAATTTGGCCACAATGTTCCTAGGAGTTTCTCTTCTTGGGTCTCTTTCAGGTGGTGATCGATGGATTCTTTCAATACTTATTTTGCCCTCTGGTTCTAGAATGTCAGGGTAGTTTTCCTTGATAATTTCATGAAAGATGATGTCTAGGCTCTTTTTTTGATCATGACTTTCAGGTAGTCCCATAATTTTTAAATTGTCTCTCCTGGATCTATTTTCCAGGTCAGTTGTTTTTCCAGTGAGATATTTCACATTCTCTTCCATTTTTTCATTCTTTTGGTTTTGTTTGGTGATTTCTTGGTTTCTCGTAAAGTCATTAGACTCCATCTGTTCCATTCTAATTTTGAGAGAACTATTATCTTCAGTGAGCTTTTGAACCTCTTTTTCCATTTGGCTCATTCTGCTTTTGAAAGCATTCTTCTCATTGGCTTTTTGAACCTCTTTTGCCAATTGAATGAGACTATTTTTCAAGGTGTTATTTTCCTCAGCATTTTTTTGGGTCTCCTTTACCAAGGTATTGACCCGTTTTTCATACTTTTCTTGCATCTCTCTCATTTCTCTTCCCAGTTTTTCCTCCACCTGTCTAACTTGCTTTTCAAAATCCTTTTTGAGCTCTTCCAAGGACTGAGCCCACCCAACATCTACTGTGGCCCCGCCCTCCACGTCTTTCCCTGATGGCAAGAATATGTCCTCGTCATCAGATCCAAATGTCAGGATCATTTGCATTTGTTGGAAAAAACTCTCTATAGTCTTATTTTTCTTCCCTTTTCTAGGCATTTTCCCAGCCAGTTACTTGACTTCTGAGATTCCTGTCCACCCCCGCCTAGATCCGCCCAGCTAGTGCTTGGGGTCTGATATTTAAATGGGCTTTCCGTGGCAAGCAGCTGCTAATCAATGTGAGCTTTAGTTCTGGTGCTGGGGTGGGGGCAGGGCCACCTCCCAGGCTCGGCTTCCTCAGGGGCTTTATGCAGAGACTTTCAGGAACGGAGTGGGTGGGGTGGGGGGGCCACCTCCCAGGCTCAGTTCCCTCAGGGCCTTTATGCAGAGGCCTTCAGTAATAGAGTGGGGTGCAGCAGGGCCGTCTCCCAGGCTCAGCTCCCTCAGGTTGTTTATGCAGAGACCTTCAGTAATGAAGATCCTGCCTGCTGCTGGGGGAGTCCCGGGCCACCACCACCACTGCTGCCTCCGCTGCTGCCCACGCCTCTGCCTCCGCCACTTCCTGCCCCCTTCTCTACCGCCGCTGCTTCCTCCCGAGGGGGCCCGAGTCACGGAGACACCCCGCTGCTCCCCTCTTCCAGTCCAGGCGTCTCTCCCACTGACCTGCAGCCTCTGTGGGCGGAGGGACCCTCCCGGCCGCCAGAGCTTCTGTCCTTGAAGCCTGCTCGGGTCAGCTTCTCTGGGGCCGTGGCCAGGGCAGCGCTGGGGTCGGGTCCGCTTTACGTGGTGCGACGGACCCTGGGAACGGCTCTCCAGGGCTCTCTGGAACGGAAATCTCTTCCACTCCATTTCTGTACACCTTTCAGTGGTCCAGACGTTATGGGGGTCTCTTTTTACATTAATTCTATGGGCTGTGGTTTCGGAGCTCGTAAACGTGTGTCCTTCTACTCCGCCATCTTGTCTCCGCCCCCAAGAATTATTTCCTTTAGTGAGCTTTTGGACCTCTTTTTCCATTTGGCTCATTCTTATTTTAAAGGCATTTTCCTCCTCATTGGCTTTGTGAACCTCTTTTGCCATTTGGGTTAGTCTACTTTTAAAGGTGCTATTTTCTTCAGCCTCTTTTGAGGGTCTCCTTTAGCAAACAGTTGACTCATTTTTCATGATTTTCTTGCATCACTCTCATTTCTATTCCAAGTTTTTGCTCTACTTCTCTTACTTGATTTTCAAAATCCTTTTTGAGCTCTTCCATGGTCTAAGACCATTGCATACTTTTGGAGGTTTTGGATGTAGAAGTGTTGACTTTGATGTTTTCCTCTGATGGTATGCATTGTTCTTCCTCATCTGAAAGGATAGAAAAAAATACCTTTTCTCCAAGAATGTAACCTTCTATAGTCTTATTTTTTTTCCCTTTTGGGGGCATTTTCAGCCAGTTACTTGACTTTTGAGTCCTTTATCAAGTGGAGGGTAAACTCTAGGGACCTATAAGTTCTCAGTTCCTCCAAGGTGGCACAATCAAGGGAGAGGAGTTTACTCCTCTCCTGGCCTGTACTCTTGTCTGTGAGCAACCACAAGCACTCTGTTCTCACTTGGATCTGCAGGTAGGATTCCCTCTCCACAACCACCACTAACTTTACCACGTCAGTACTCCTTCCTCACTCCAGGATTACCACTCAAAACTGAGACCCAGATCACCCTCTTGATTCCCTTAGCATCTTTAGGTCAAGTACTCCAAAAGCAAATGCTGCTACTGCAGTGGCTACTGCCACCCTGGGGCCAGGGTTCAGGCCAAATGCATTCCCCTCTCACCCAAGTTAAAGAGCTTTCTTCCTAATCTTTGAAGCTATCTTTGCCTTTATGGGCTGAGAGATTTGGGAAGCACAGCTGCTACCTGCGATTCCACGCTCTGAAGTCTGCTCCAGTCCTTTCTGTGCCATGCAGCCAAGGCTGGGCTGTGTCTACTCTGAATCCATTGTGGTAGACTTTTCCTGTTGGCTTTCTAGGTTCCCATAGACTGGAAATCCTTTTACTCTGTCATTGTGTGACTTCTGCTTCTCTAGAATTTTTTTAGAGTCATTTTTTACAGGTATTTTATGAGACATGGCGGGGGGAGGAGCTACAGCAAGTCTGTCTTCCTATTCCACTGTCTTAGCTCTGCCAAAATAGTCCCTGCTCTTAAGAAACTCAGATTCTAATGAGGGAGACAGCATAAATATATTTAATGACATATAAGCTATATACAGAGTAGACAGAAGGTAATCTTGGAGGCTACAGGAAGGGGAAATCATGAAAAGCCTTCTGTAGAAAATGGGATTTCAACTGAGTCTTAGCAAAAGCCAGGGAAATGAAGAGGCAGGGATGAGAACATTCCAGGCATTAGATATCAGCACCAAAGTCACAGAGATAGAAGATGAAATGTGATATGTGGGATATAACAGATAATCCTGTGCAGTTGAATCACAGGATGTGTGGAAAGAAGAAATACATGTAAATAATTTAAAATGATAGAAAAGGACTAGGTATTACAGAGCTCTACATGCCAAACACAGGACTTTATACTTGATCCTAGAAATAACTGGGAGCCACTGAAATTTATTGAATGGAATTTATTGAATGACTGGGTAGGAGAGGTAACTTGGGTAGAACTATACTTTATGGAATCACTTTGGCATCTGCTGATTGGAGAAGAGAATGTTGGAGTGGGGAGAGTTTTGAGGCACATTGACCAATTTAGCTACTGCAATAATCTGAAAAGTTATAATGTCATGAACAAGGGGCATGACTGTGTAAGTAAAGAAAAGGAAACTTATATGATAGATATTGTACATGTAGAAATGGCAAGATTTATGAACAGAACCAGTATGTGGGGTGAGTGAAAGTTAGGTGTCTTGTATGACTGAGGTTGTAAGCCTGGATGACTGGGAGGATGGTGGTGCCCACAACATAATGGAGAAAGTCAATAGAAGGAGGACTTGGGGTGGGGGCAAGAGAAGTTTAATTTTAAATATATTGAATTTGAGATGCTTAAGGAACATCCTTTAGTAGAAAGGCAAGAGAAGAAGTGGTACAAGAACTTAGGAGAGAAACAAGGGCTAGATAAAAAGATTAGTGGGTCATCAAAATAGAAGTGATAATTGAACATGTGCAGTCAAAGGTAGGATTTAAACTCAGGTTCTCTGATCCCAAAACCAACTTTCCATTATTCCTCTCTACATTTGGATTTCAAAAATCAGCTTTGCAAGTATCAGATAGAAAAAGGATAGCTACATAAGCATTTCTGTGAAGAAGTGCTGGAGGTTTTATTGCCTACAAAGTCAAAGTGATTCAGTGGTGGAATATGATAATACAAAAATGTACTATCATTTAAATTTAATGATTTTCAACTTTATCAGTCATTTCTCAAGCATTTATTTATTAAACACCGATAATGTGTCAGGAACTGTGCTAACCGGGAAAACAAAAAGATTCAAAAGACAACCCTGTCCTTAAGGAGTTCACAATCTAATAAGCAAATAAATATGTACAAACATGCTGTAATAGGAAATTATTAAAATGGGAAGGCACTAGAATTAAGAGAGGCTGGGAAAAGTTTCCTTGTAGTGGATGATGTTTTTTAAGGCTTAAAGGAAGCCACTAGGTAGGGTTGAAGAGGGAGAGAATTCCAGGCATGGTGGACAGCCAGAGGAAATGCTCAGACCTAAGAGATTCATCACCTTGTTTGTGGAACAGCAAGGAGGCCAGTGTCACTGGATCAAAGAATATATAGCAAGGAATAAATTCTAAGAACATGGGGAAGGTCAGAGGAGGAGGGTAGGTTATAAAAGGCTTTGACAACCAGATAGACATTTTGTATTAGGCCCTGGAAGTGATAGGAAACCACGGGAGTTTGAGTTGGGAGGGAAGGGTGACTTGACTGTATCTACACTTCAGGAAAATCACTTTGGAGGCTTAATGGAGGAAGGTTTGAAATGGGAAGTAACTTGAGACAGGCAGACTCACCAAGATACTATTGCAATAATCTAGGCATGAGGGGATGATGGCTTGTACTTGTGTGGTGGCAGAATCAGAGTAGAGAAGGGAACATGTTGGGGAGATGCTGTAAAGGAGAAAGAGACAGGCCTTGGCAAAAGATTAAATATGAAGGATGAGACATTGTGAGGAGTCAAGGATGACACCTTGGTTTTGAGTTTGAGGGACTGGGAAGTTTGAAGGGGCAAGGGAAGGGTTTAGGAGGAAAGATAATGAGTTTAGTTTGGGGAATATTAAGTCCACTGGACATACAGTTTGAAAAATGTGAAGTGCATTTGGAGGTGCAAGACTGGAGTTGAACAAAGAAATTAGATCAGGATAGGTATACCATGGGAGTGACTGAGATCACCCAGCGCAGGTGAAGTAGTGTAAAGGAAGAAAAGAAGAATGCACAGAGGAGAGCCCTGTTCACTATGGACAGTTAGAGGGCATGATCTGGTTGAAGATCCAGAAAAAGAAGGGACAAGAGACAGAGAGGTCAGACAGTAGCAGGAGAACAAGGAGAGTGCTGTTCCAAAACCTAGAGAGATGAAAGTATCAAGGAGGAGAGGGTGATCAACAGTCATTAAGAAATCATTAGTAGCTTTGGAGAAAAGAATTTTTGTGTAATAATTAAGCCAGATGCTGGATTGTTAGAGGTTAAGAAGAGAGAGGAAAGTGAAGGCACCTTTTGTAAAGGGCTTCTCAAGGAGGTTAGCTTCCCTGCTTTCTGCTTTCCTTCTAATCTTGGTTGTATTGGTTTTGTTTGTGCAAAAGCTTTTGACTTTAATACATTCAAAATTATCTATTTCATATTTTGTAATGTGTTCTATCTCTTGTTTGGTCATGAACCTGTAGCTCATTGAACATCTTCTTTGAGAATTTGAATGTTACCCCATTTGGTACATATATATTTAGAACTGATATTACATTCTATATTCAACTGATGATATTATTCCATCTTGAGCCAATTCCAATGACAGTAAGGTTGAAATGATGCCCATTGCTCACTTTCCCATATTTCCCTCCACTGTAATAGATTTTTTGTGTCTCTTCATACAAGATAAGATACCTCATTATATCTCTCTTCCTTCTGTACCCAGTGTACTCCTCTTTCTCATCCTTTAATTATTTTTTTAGGTCATACCACATCCTTCTAGCTGTATTAGTAGTGGTACAATTTTTAAGAATTACAGCTATCATCTTGCCATAAAGGAATGTAATCAGTTCAGCTCCATTGAATCCCTTATGTTTTCTTTTCCCCTTTTTAGGTTTCTCTTGGGTCTTGATATTGAAGACCAATTTGTGTGTGTATGTGTGTGTTTGTATGTGTGTGTGTGTGTGTGTGTGTGTGCATGTGTGTTCCATTCTGGTCTTCTCTTTATGAAAGTTTGAAACCCTTCTATTTCACGGAATGACCATTTTTTTCCTTGGAGTATTATGCTTAATTTTGCTGGGCAGGTGATTCTTGGTTGTAGTCCCAGCTCCTTTGCCTTCCAGACTATCATATTCCAAGCCCTCTGACTCTTTAATGTAGAAGTTGCTAAGTCCTGTGTAATCCAAATTGTAGCTCCCCAACATTTAAATTGTTTCTTCCTTGTCACTTGCCATATGTTGTTTTTCTTGACCTGAGTGCTGTGATTTGACCATAATATTCCTTTGAATTTTTATTTTGGGATCTCTTTTTCAAAGTGATTGGTGGATTCTTTCACTGCCTATTTTACCCTCTGGTTCCAGGATAGGTGCGAAGTTTTCCTTGATAATTTCTTGAAAGATAATGTATAGGTATTGATTATGACTTTCTGGTAGTCCAATATTTCTGACATTGTTTCTCCTGGATCTATTTTCAAGATCAGTTTTTTTCCAATTAGGTATTTTACATTTTCTTCTATTGTTTTATTCTCTTGAATTTGATTGATTCTTGATGTCTCAAAGAGTCATGAGCTTCTACTTGCCTAATTCTAACTTTTAAGGAGTTGATGTCCTAAGTTAGCTTTTGTATTTCCTTTTCCATTTGGCCAATTATACTTTTTAAGTTTTCTTCAGTGAATTTTTATCTTCTTTTCCATTTAACTATTTCTACTTTTCAAGTAGATTTTTTTTCTTTCTTCCAAGATGCATCACTCCCATTTTCTTCTACCCCTCTTATATGATTTTTAAGCTACTTTTTGAACTTTTCCATGAGTTTCAGTTTTTCTTTGGGTTTTGACATCATTGTCCTTTTCTGAGTTTGTGTCTTGATCTTCCTTGCCACCATAATAACTTTCTATGGTCACGTTTGTGTTGTTAGTTTTTTGTATTTTTAGACCCTTTTTCCTTTCTGTTCCATTTGAGCTCTGCTCCCAGGATGGAAGGGACACTACCCAGGCTTCTTGTGTCAAGGACCATAGACCCTGGTTGTTTACTGGGTGTTGCACTGATGTTGCCCTGAGGCCCACAGGGGACCCTTATGTCTGGTACTGCCATGAGGGCATGGGGTGAGAGGTGGCTGGTACTACTGGAATCCCTAAGGATCTGGCTGCCTACCTGGTGCTGAGCTGGAGTCCTAATGGTGGTGTCAGCTGTATGCTGAGATTGGTGAGGTATTTCTGCATTTTTCAGGGCTACACTAAAGGTCATGGTGGTCTGGTCACTGGCAGCTACCTGTTTGCCAGGTGTTAGACTGAAGCAGGTTAGGGGGCAGGGTGTTGATATTTGCCTGCTCCACTGCAGTAGGGCTGAGGACCTCCCTGGTTGTGTGATTTAATATACCTTCCTTTAGTAGCATGTGTATGGGTGAATGTGGCAGCTGATAAAAGACTGAGACTTGGCAGGATGTAATTGGTGATATGATAAAAGGCCAGAGACTCAACAGAAGTGGACAGTATATAGTCAAACTGGTTTATCAAGGGGTCAATATGAAAAAATGGAGGCGAGATTGGCAGGGGTGATAGCCTAGGAACTGAGAGGTCAAGGAATTTTATTAGGTCATGGTGTGAACAAAGAATTTCGTGAAAGAAAGCAGGAGAGATGGAAAGCTAATGGATTATGATCAGATAAGGGAATTTTAGAATTCTTGAACATGGAAGTGATACTGATGGAGTGCTTGGGTGCTTATGCTTGGAACCCAACTGAAGAGCCCCTAGCCTCAAAAACACTATCTCTGGCAGTTTCTCCCTTGCCCAAGGACATAATGCCTAGTAATTACTCATGAGTAGGCCACAGTGAAACACTTACCTCTCAGGTATAGCAACAAACCAAACCTGTAGGAATTATTAGTTTGAACCAGTTTTGTACTGACTCATTAAGATATTTGGTAGCAACTTCACTATCTATACCATCTGTCTGCTTCATTACATGCATCCTGGACTCCTCATTACGTGTATCCTAGACTGAAGACACATGCACACTCTCTACATCTATCTTGTCAAATACTGATTAGTGGTAGGTTGGACAATCCTCAATCAGCCCTGACAGCTAGTTAACTTAATGATTCAGCAGACCTAAAAACCACATTTCTCTATGAACTTTCTCCACCTCCATCCCCCTACTTGTGGGCTTTTCCTGATGAACTCTGGGTCAAATAAATTTTTATCAACAATAAATTTTTGGCAACTCGATTTAAAGATCGCTTGAATCCATGAATTCTTTCCAGATAAGCTGTCCTATACTTTGGTGGCAGGAGTGGGAAAGGAAAAGTTTAAGATGAAGGTAAGTTTGCTATCTATCTATGGCATACCAGAGGTGGGTAGAGGTTGGTGGCATTTGGTTAGTGTTTTGGGAAGGGAGAGGGGTAGAACATGGGAATAAAGAATTGATGAGGGGAGTATGGGGAATATGGATTGGATGATGATCTTTAGGGGTTTGGAGTAACTGGGATGTGTAGGTATGACCAGTTGTGAATATGCTCATTAAATATAAGGTATCATGCCTCTTCCCAGAGGAGGCTAGAGATCAGGCAAGAGATAAACCCAGAACAAGAGCGATAGTACAGGTAAGATAAGATATCTCATTCCGTTTCTCTTCCCTCTGAAAGTTGGAGATTAGGTAAGAGATGGCAGAGCAGCAGATGGAAGTCCTACTTCTCACCAATTTCATAAATAAAGGTTCCAAGTCACAAAATAAAGGACATGAGAGTTCCACTTTACCTGGATGATCAGACCACTTTTAGAATAATGTGTTCTGTTTTGGGTACAAGATTTTGAAAGACCATAAAGAAGGGAAAGAACAGCTGGAAAAAAAGGCAACCAAAATGATTATAGGACTAGATGGATTATACCATGCAAGAATAGTCTGAAAGAACTGAAAATATTTCACCTGAAGAAAAAAGACAGGGGAAAGAAAGATATTAGGGGGATTGAAATATTTTAAGAGATGACATGAGCAAGAAGAATTAAGTTTTTGTTACTGACCTACAGATATGAAGAGAAAATAAAGAAGTTATAGGGAGACAGATTTAGGCTCAATGCAAGGAAAAATAATTAATAAAGCTAACTATTAGAGCTTTCTAAAAATGGAACTAGTAGCCTCTGAAGGTTTTTCATTCCTCACCACAAAAGTTCTTCAAGTGAAGGCTAACTGACTATGAGGACAGTGGAGAGGGTTATCCTGGTCAGTTATAGGTGGTATAGATGCCCTCTGAGGGCCCTTCCAACTATGAAATTCTGGGATTCTGCGATCTTAGCCAGAAAAAATAAAAATGAGGTTTTCAAAGTCACTCTAGTCCCAGGTGCCAAGGTGTCTGTGGATAATGAAACTTATCTGTTTTAAAGACTTGATTGGTTTCAAGAAGAAGGTTCCCCCAGTTTAGTTCATCTATCCAAATCAGTTTCATTTTTTCAGTCTCGTTTAACTTTTCTTGCCAGGGGAAATAAAGTGAGTGAGAACAATAAAAGAGTGGGGAGGGGGAAAGAATTAAAAGGCTCTTGAGTGAATAGGTAATTTGATTCACTGTTTACATTGCTGGTGGAGATATTTAAACAGTTGGCCTACCACTGACCTTTTAAATTGAGATTTTAGAGAAATTAAAAAAAAAACAAATAAACTTCAGAGTCATGAAGACTATTATTTACAGATTTTAAGCTAACCCAGGTGGTCAGACTAGGTAAAGGGTTGGGCAGGGGTCATTGTTGGGGAGGGAACGGGGAAGATGACTCAACATCCCTTTTTTCATTTGATAAGGCCCTGATGCAATAAATAATAGTGATACCTTCCATTTGTATAGTGCTGTAGGATTACAAAGCAGTATACATACATTCTTTAATTTGATCCTTACAATATCTCTGTGGGGTAAGTACTGAAAATATAATGATAACCATTGCACAGGGGAAGTAAAGGCTAAGGATATATTAAATGGTCTGCCTAAGGCTGATTAGTTAGAGATAAAGAAAAGTCTTCCAATGATCTTTCTATTACCCCTATGCTACCTCTGAATCACAGGGAAAAAAAACCAACAAATGCATATGAACCACCTTCTATGTGTAAGTTACCACAAAAATAATTATGTAGTTAGAAAGATAAGAAATGCAGGATATACAGGGAGATGTACTTTATAAAAGTAACATTTTAATTTAGTTCAATAAGTCAGTACAAGATGTGACCAATGCATATGCTTTAAGACATTGGTTGAGAGCAAAGATTATGACAAGCTGGGACAGTCAAGAGGAGGATTGAGTTGGATTTATGGAAAGCAAAGGTCCACCGATAGGAATGCTCCAGGAATTTTGCTGACAGGAGCTTAGGAAGTAGACTGATCTGCCTGGAATAGAGCCTTTGAGGTTCATCCTTAGCAAAGGAGTCATTAGGTAGGTGGTAGCTGATAGAACACCAGGCCTGGAGTCAGTAAGATCTAAGTTCAAATCCAGTCCCAGACACTTGCTAGCTGTGTGACCCTGGGCAAATCACCTAACCCTGATGAAGGAGGAGCTGGAGGAGGAGGATACCACTCTAATATCTTTGCCAAGAAAACACTAAATGGGCTTATGAAAATTCAGACATGAGTAAATGACAACAACATATGATAGTGCCATACACTAATTTCAATAAACATTTGTTATTGTTTTGATGATCAATGGTGTCTTTACATAGACAGGAATCTTCAGGAAATTTTTCAGATTCTCATTCTTAAGTGTAGATCATGATAAATATCTGAAAGTCTGACCTGAAGGCTAGCCATTTCACCAAGAACACCGCTACATCTTCAATCTTGAAGTAGGCCTGTACCAAAAACCATATCCCTAGAGAGGTGAAGGGCTTTGGACAAATCATAATGTATACAATTTCTCCCTCCCCTTCACATTTTTATAAAGGGAAATTTAAATGAACAACCAAGGTATCTCTGAAAGAACACTGGCCGGAGGACAGGGGGCTCAGAGCACAGAAAAAGGGAAAGGGCATAGTATTACTGCCTATCTTGAAGGTGAGGAGATTTGAATTATGAATAGATGGTATATACATGAGCACAGATATTTCTGGGTTCCATTTAGGGGGAGTGGTGCCACAATCTGTATTCTTTTATTTATATACCAGTTGTATATAATGTCTCCCATTAGACTGTGACTTCCTTGAAGGGCTAAATAACATTTATTATCCAACTCTACATGACCCCATTGACATCATCCATAGGGTTTTCTTGGCAAAAATACTGGAGTGGTTTGCCACTTCCTGCACCAGTGTGTCTCCATTTTAAAGATGGGGGACTGAGGCAAAGAGGGGTTAAATGACTTGCCCAGGATCATGCAGCTAGTGTCTGAAGCCAGATCTTTCTGACTCCAGGCTCAGTGCTCTATTCACTTCATTGCCTAGTTGCCAATGGATGACACATAGTAAACGCTTATTGATTAAGCGAAGCAATTGTTTATTGTAATCAAGGAACAAAATAAGTTTGCTCTCTTATTTCCCCTGCTGTAATGAGTCTTCTCTCCCAAGCTTGCTTGCAAATTCTTGGAAGGCACAGACCATGTCTTCTACTCAAAGCCATAATTAGAAATTTTTTCATCTGGAGAAAGTTGAATAAAATTTTCCCTAGTGGGGAAAAAAAACCTGGGCAGAAGACAGTGGAGAATCCAAAATTCTGTGAACTATGTCTGGGGAAGGCAACTGAAGGGTTTGAGTTGTATGGGTGGAGCGGGGGAAAAATTCATGTGGGCTATAGCTGGCCAGGGAGAAGCATTCTAGAGAAGATTCTTCCTTTAACTATGCGTATTTAGTAGATAATAAACTCAACTGTTTTATGACGCAGAAAGAAAGACTTCCAGTGTTATCAGCACCCTCTAAATCTAGGCATTGTGGAAGAAAGCTCCATTTTCCCTGTCAAAGTTAGAGCCTTGCTTCAATTTCCCTCTCCTACCTCTTCAATGAAGCTTTTCCTAACTATGTTCCACATCAATATATTATCCTTTTCTGAAATTTTATTGCCGTTAAAGTCAATGCAACATAGTTTGACATTTAATTGTTTTCCAATTATTTGTATATGGTGAGGGGTTTTCTCTCCAACTAGATTATAAACTTCCCAAAGTTAGGGAACAAGTCTTATCCCTTTGTATCCTCCACAATGTCTAGTAAAATATTATAATACAATGATATTGATATTTGGCTATAAGCCTGGAAATATTTCCTAAAATATATTACTATGATCTCTTACAGAATGCCAGGAACAGAAACCTCAGAGAGCTGTAAAGATAGAAAATGCTGAATGATTTGGGCTTTGGCTATAGAATTCTGGGTCTAGATTCAGGAAGACTCATCTTCCTCAGTTCAAATTCAGTCTCAGACACTTGCTAGCTTGTGACTCTGGTCAAATCACTTAACTCTGTTTGCCTCAGTTTCCCTCATCTGTAAAATTAGCTAGAGGATAAAATGGCAAACTACTGCAGTATCTTTGCCAAGAAAACCCCAAAAATGGGATCATCGAGAGTCAATACAATGGAAGCTCTATAGGTAACTGTTTGAGAAATCAATGAGAAAAAAATCAAGGAATACGTTTGCCATGTAAATGGACCTGGAAAACCTAAGTTTGAATCCTAGCTCTGGTATCTACTCAATCTCTGACTTATGGCAAGAACTTTCTCTAAATGAGGGTCTGCTTCTTCATCTGTAAAATGGGATGTTTGGACTACATACATGACATCTGAAGTCACACAAAATCACACAAAGTGAGTGTTCAAAGAGATGTCTGTGGCTATCTAGTCTGATCCATACACAAAAGGAATTCCCCGCAGAACATATCCTACAAGATGTCATCCAGCCTCTGCTTAAAGTATTCCCTTATCATTCTAGCATTCTCAGAGGGAAATACTCCTTACCCAGATTTTTTAGACCCTACAAACTCAAGGAAACAAAAAAGTTTAGCAACAAGTACATGCCATCTATTTTTGAAGCCAGTCTTGAAAAATAACCCAGCCCTTTGGGATAGAGTCAAGATGGCAAAGTAGAAGCCAGGCCCTGGACCTGTTAGAGCTCTCCCCCAAGACCCCTTAAAAAAACCTGTAAAAAATGACTCTGAATAATTTCTGGAGCAGCAGAAGTCACAGAGTGATGGACTGAAGCAGATTTCCAGCCCAAGACAATCTGGAAGGTTGACAGGAAGGATATATCACACTGGTCTGGGAGCAGAGCATAGTTCAGTGTTATGGAAGGAGCTGGAGCAAGTCTTTGGGGACTGAAATGTTGGTGGCTGTTATGGTTTCCAGACTTCTCAACTTAAAAATGCCAACGACAGTTTTTAAGGTTAGTGGGAAGGGTCCTTCACTTGGTTGAGAGGAGACCTTGGTCTGACCCCAGTCCCAGCCCTCTACTTAACAAAGAGCTCAAAAGTCAACTAATTGATTGGAAAATGAGCAAAAAGGGGGAAAAGGTAACAGACTACAGATTCTTACTTTCTCAGGGAAAAGGCATTTTCTTTCATCACTGGTGATGAGGAAGATCAAAACATACAACCAGAAGAAGATAAAAAGCCAAAACTCCTGCATCCAAAGCCTCCAAGAAAAATATAAATTAGTCTTAAGCCATGGAAGATCTCAAAAGGGATTTTTAAAATCAAGTAAGATAAATAGGGGAAAAATTGAGAAGAGAAATGAGAGTGATGCAAGAAAATCATGATAAACAAATCACCAGCTTGCTGAAGGAAACCCAAAAAATACTGAATAAAATAACAGTTTTAAAACTAGACTAAACTAGATGGCACAAGAAGTCCAAAAAGTCAGTGAGGAGAAGAATGCCTTAAAAAACTGAATGGGCCAAATAGAAAAAGAGGTCTGAAAGCTCACTGAAGAAAATAATTCCTTAAAAATTAGGATGGAGCAAATGAAAGCTAATGGATTTATGAAAAATCAAGAAATTATAAAACAAAACCAAAAGAATGAAAAAATAGAACACAGTGTGAAATATCTCACAGGAAAAAACAATTAACCTGGAAAACAGATCCAGGAGAGATAATGTAAAAATTATTGGACAACCTGAAAGTCATGATAAAAAAAGAGTCTAGACATTGTTTTTCAAGAAATTATCAAGGAAAGCTGCCCTGATATTCTAGAACCAAAGGGTAAAATAGAAATGAAAAGACTCTACTAATCACCTCCTGAAAGAGCTCCCCAAAGGAAAACTCCTAGGAATATTGTTGCCAAATTCCAGAGTTCCCAGGTCAATGAGAAAATATTATAGCCAGAAAGAAACAATTCAAGTATTGTGGAAACACCATCAGGAGAACACAAGATTTAGCAGGTTCTATGCTAAGGGAATTGGAGGTCAAGGGAGATAGGATTAAAAACAAGAATCACCTAGCCAGAAAAACTGAGTATAATACTTCAGGGAAAAAATGGATCTTCAATGTAATAGAGGATTTACAAGCAATTTTCTTGAAAAGATCAGAGCTGAATAGAAAATCTGACTTTCAAATGCAAGAATCAAGAGAAGCATGAAAAGGTAAACAGGAAAGAGAAAACATAAGGGACTTACTAAAGTTGAATTGTTTACATTCCTACATGAAAAGATGATAGCTATTTGAAACTCATGAGAGGGGATATGTGTGTGTATGCACATGTATATTTGTATGTACATGTATGTATATATGAGAGAGAGAGAGAGAGAGAGACAAAAAGAGAAAGAGACAGAGGGAACAGAGTGAGCTGAATATGATATCTAAAAAAGAAAATTAAGTGCTGAGAGGAATGCACTAGGAGAAAGAGAAAGGGAGAGGTAGAATGTAGTAGTAAATCACTTCAAATAAAAAAAGGCAAGAAAAAGCTTTCACAATGCAGGGGAAGAAGGGGAAGGTGAGAAGGAGTAAGTGATCCTTCCTTTCATCAGATTTGGCTTTAGGAGGGAATAACATCCACACTCAATTGGATATGGAAGTTTATCTTACCCTGCAGGAAAGCTAGGGGCAGGGAGGATTAGAGAGGGGGATAATAGAAGGGATGGCAGATTGAGGGAAGGGTTAAGTGGAAGTAAACACATTGTTGCAGGGACAGGTCAAAGAAGATAGAATAAATGGAAGGCGGGACAGGACACAGGGAAATATAGTTAGTCTGACTGTTGTGGAAGTGTTTTGCATGACTACACATGTATAACCTATATCAAATTGCTTGCCTTCTCAATGAGGGTAGTTAGGGAAAGGGGAAGGGAGAGAAAGTGGAAATCAAAACTTTAAAAAATGAATGTTAAAAAAATTTTTTATGTGTAAGTAGGAAATAAGATACATAGGCAATAGGGTATGGATATCTTGCCCTACAGGAAAAATAGAAGGGAAGGAGATAGGGGGGGCAGCATGGAATACAGGGGAGGGGGCACAGATTGGAGGAAAGGGTAATCAGAATAAATGCTGTCCTATGGTGCTGGGAGAGGAAAGGGAAGGGAGAAAATTTAAAATTCAAAATTTGTGGAAGTGAACATTGAAAACTGAAAATAATTTTTTTTTAAAAAGAAAAGAAAGAAAAATGACCCAGCCCAATTAGCATCTCAGATCTTTGCAACAGCCTGATACTGACTTGTAAGACCAGTATTTTTTTCACATCACATTTTCCTAAGATAATAAAGAATCAAGAGGGAGAAGACAATTGGTTTTTGTTTTGGTTTGGTTTGGTTCAGTTTTGAGGCAATCAGGGTTAAGTGACTTGCCAGGAAAACACAAGCTAGTGTCGGAGGCCAGATTTGATATTTTTTAAACCAGATAATTCTTACCCCTTCAGAGACTCAAGGTGAAGGTTCAGTTCCACCCTGATTTGAACTGTATGGCTTCAGATATTATCAAATTGTGACTCTATCTCCACTTCTTTGAAACTGATATCCTTAATGAAGCTGTTTCAGCTCTGAGGAAATCCAATTGATCTGTTACCATCTTTTGTCTGCAAACCAAGAAGATATTGCTTTATTTCACTTTTCCCATTTTGGGCACTTGGCTTGAACATGGAAAATTGTGTCTTATGGCTAAAGCCTTGGAGAATGGCCAGCAGGAGAGAAGAAAGTAAAAAGGTGGGTCATTTTTCAATGTAATATATAACTCACAAAGGCTTTGGGAACCTATGGCCAAATAGTAAAATATATCCTCTTCCCTAAATGTGGGCAGCTGGACATAGTGTCTACTTCGAAACTGCTCCAGGACACTTTGTTAGGTGTCCCTGGCTCAGACAGCACTTGGGGACATAGCTAGAAAATTTAGTATCACTCAGTTTTAGCTCAAAATAAGGCTTCATTCATTTCTATATCTTTTGTATCCTAGCTAATTCTGTATACCATCCCATTGTATATTGACTCCATGTAGACCCCTTTCCTTCCTTCCTTCCTTCCTTCCTTCCTTCCTTCCTTCCTTCCTTCCTTCCTTCCTTCCTTCCTTCCTTCCTTCCTTCCTTCCTTCTTTCCTTGCTTTTGTCTGCAGGAAAGAGTATTAGACTCAGAGTCACAAGTCCCAGGTTTGAATCCTGTCCAATAATTTCACTTTTATGGCCAAATCATAAACCATTTTCACTCTTACTCCTCTTCTCAAATTTGGGATAATATACTTAGACCTCTATATCACTTAATCAGTCAACTAGAATATATTAAGCATCTACTATGTTCCAGACATGGTGCTAAAACACTGGGGATACAAAGAAAGACAAAAGACAGTCCCTGCTCCACAGTCTAATGGGGGAAACACCATACCAACAACTATGTACAAACAAAATACAGATAGTATGAATGGAAGATCATCAAAAGAAGGAAGAAATTAGCATTAGGGAGACTGAGAAAAGCTTCTTGAAGAAACGGGGATTTTAGGTGAGATTTGAAGGAAGCTATGAGGCCAAGAGGCAAAGATGAGGAGGGAAGAGAGTTTCAAGGCCTGGGGGACAGCCAGGAAAAGTGCTTAGAATTGGGACACTGGAGCTAAAACGAAAGTATTTTCTAAATTTTGAAGGGTTATGGAAACAAAAGATATATTTCAGTAAAGGATCCAGAATCTCATTGATGATATTTCTTCCAATCATGTAAATCTAGATAGAACCTGTTTATTTTATGGGATTCTTTTCTCCATTAAAATTACTATTGCACACTTAAATATTTCAATGTATAAATAATGGGAAAGGGGATGGCATATGAAACTGTGAACTTCTATTATGTATAGTTTTTTTTTTTTTCTAAAGGGTATATTAAAATATAATAGTAACAAAACTACCTTTCTTATATGTAGCCCCTCTGAACTTCATTCTGGTCTCCTCATTTTTGTGTATTTTTTGTCCCACTGATGCCCTTTTATACTTTTTCTATCATTTCTCGCCAACTGCCCCCACCCCACCCTTAACAGTACAATTGCCTGACAAATAGAATCATTCCCAAGTCAAATAAATCAACACATTGGTTACATATGAAAATAAGGGTGTCTCATTCTGTTCCTCTTGCCCTTCATATCTCTTCCAAGAAATAGGGTGGATGCTTCATTCTCAGTTTTTTTAAAGTCATTATTTGTCGTTGCATTGATTAAAGCTCTGAAGGCTTTCAAAGTTGTTTTCCATTAAATCACTGTGGTCACTGTGTAAATTGTCTCCTGATTCTGTTCACTTCACTGTATCAATTCATTCTAATTTTCTCAAGTTTCTATGGGTCTGTCATATTCATCTTTACTTACAGAGCAATAATCTTCTATCACATCCATATACCATAACTTATTTATCCATTCTCCAATTGATTGACACATTTCATTTTCCAGTTTTTTGCTACATCGAAAAGAACTATTACAAATATTTTTGTATATATGGTTCCTTTCCCTCATGCTTTGATCTCTTTGGCAACATATGCCTAGCAGTAATATCACTGGATCAAAAGGTATGTATAGTTAGTGACTTTTGGAGTATAGTTCTGAATTACTTTCTAGAATGATTGCACCAATTAATTGTTCTATCAATAGTGCTTAGTATGCTTGTCTTTCAAGAGCCCCACAACTGTGATTTTATTCTTTTGTCATCTTTGTCAATCTTATGACGTGGAACTTCAAGGACATTTTAATTTGTTTTTTTTCTCTTATTGTTAGTGATTTTTAGCATTTTTTACATATAATTATTAATAGGTTGCAGTCTTTCTCTTCACAACAGCCTGTTAGTATTCTTTGACCCTTTGTAACTCTCTCCCATATTCTCCCACAAATCCTCCATAAAATATTTCCCCTTTCTCTGAGTCTTTTCAAATTTTGTGAGTACAAACGCAGCACTTAGACTCTCCAGCTATCTTTTTCACTCTAGGTTCTGTCTACCTTTTTTTTAAGTATATGTGTACTGTGTGGTATTCTATTGTTTCATCCATTAAGGATACTGTAGTTTGCCATTTATTATTATGTAAAGACAAAATTGATTGCCTTGAATGGAAAAAAATAACAAACCTTTAAGGTTATATCTTGAACTATCATCACAACAAAAACCTAGTAGAATCATTTTTTTCCTATTCTTGGCAGTCAGTTGGATGATTGTGGTTGTGTCTGGGGCATGCTAAAAGCAATGATCTAAGATAGAGCTCGCACATTCCCTTATCATTTTTCACAAAGAATACTCTTAATATGTATACATAATATAATTACAAGTATTTTATAAAGTTGAGAAAATAGGCATATATGCCATATTAATTTCCTTTCAATTAACTTTTTTGTTGGGGAGGATGGAGGGTGACAATAATGTTCTTCATGATTTTCCAGTAGTTCATAACTTGACATCTTTTTTTCAAATATAAATTTATTTATTTAACTTTTTACATTCATTTTCACAAAATTTTGTGTTCCAAATTTCTCCCCATTTATCCCCTCCCCCCACTCCAATATACCAAATGTTCTAATTTTTCCTATCACCAATCTGCCCCCTCTTCTATCATCCCTCCCTTCTCTTGTCCCCATCTTCTCTTTTGCCCTGTAGGGCCAGATGACTTTCCATTCCCCATTAACTGTATTTCTTATTTCCTAGTAGCAACAGCAATACTAAACAGTTGTTCCTAAAACTTTGAGTCCCAAATTCTCCCCATCCTTCCCTCCCCACCCATTCCCTTTGGGAAGGCAGGCAATTCAATATAGGCCATATCTGTGTAGTTTTGCAAATGACTTTGATAACAGTCGTGTTGTGTAAGACTAACGGTATATCCCTCCATCCCATTCTGTCCCCCATTGTTTCTATTCTGTCTTTTGATCCTGTCCGTCCCCGAGCATTGACTTCAAATTGCTCCCTTCTCCCATTGCCCTCCCTTCCATCATCCCTCCCTCCCTGCTTATGTCCTTCTCCCCTACTTTCCTGTACTGTAAGATAGGTTTTCATACTAAAATGAGTGTGCATTTTACTCCTTTCTTTAGTCGAATGTGATGAGGGTAAACTTCATGTTTTTTTCTCAGCTCTCCTCTTTTCCCCTCCACTAAAAAGTCTCCTGCTTGCCTCTTGAATGAGATATAAATTACCCCATTCCATTTCACCCTCTCTCCTCCCCCTACCTTTCTCTCTCACCATTTACCTTAATTTCTTTTAAGATATGGTCCCATCCTATTCAATTCACTCTGTGCTCTCTGTCTCTGTGTGTGCGTGCATGTGTGTATGTGTGTGTGTGTGTACGTGTGTACGTGTGTGTGTATGTGTGTGTGCATGCATGTACGTGTGTGTGTGTGGTCCCACCAACTACCCAGATACTGAAAAATTTTAAGAGTTACAAATATTGTCTTTCCAAGTAGGAATGTAAACAGTTCACCTTTAGTAAGTCCCTTATGACTTCTCTTTGCTCTTTACTTTTTCATGCTTCTTCTCATTCTTGTGTTTGAAAGTCAAATTTTCTTTTCAGCTCTGGTCTTTTCATCAAGAATGCTTGAAAGTCCTCTGTTTCATTGAAAGACCATATTTTCCCCTGAAGTATTAGACTCAGTTTTGCTGGGTAGGTGATTCTTGGTTTTAGACCTAGTTCCTTTGACTTCTGGAATATCCTATTCCATGCCCTTCGATCCCTCAATGTAAAAGCTGCTAGATCTTGTGTTATCCTAATTTTATTTCCTCAATACTGGAACTGTTTCTTTCTAGCTGCTTGCAATATTTTCTCCTTGACCTGGGAATTCTGGAATTTGGCCACAATGTTCCTAGGAGTTTCTATTTTTGGATCTCTTTCAGGAGGTGATCGATGGATTCCTTCAATACTTATTTGGCCCTCTGGTTCTAGAATCTCAGGGCAGTTTTCCTTGATAATTTCATGAAAGATGATGTCTAGACTTTTTTTTTGATCATGGCATTCAGGTAGTTCCATAATTTTTAAATTGTCTCTCCTGGATCTATTTTCCAGGTCAGTTGTTTTTCCAATGAGATATTTCACATTCTCTTCCATTTTTTCATTCTTTTGGTTTTGTTTTATGATTTCTTGGTTTCTCATAAAGTCATTAGACTCCATCTGTTCCATTCTAATCTTGAGAAAACTATTTTTTTCAGTAAGCTTTTGAACCTCTTTTTCCATTTGGCTAATTGTGCTTTTGAAAGTATTCTTCTCCTCATTGGCTTTTTGAACCTCTTTTGCCAATTGAGTGAGCCTGTTTTTCAAGGTGTTATTTTCTTCAGCATTTTTTTGGGTCTCCTTTACCAAGGTATTGACCCGTTTTTCATGCTTTTCTTGCATCTCTCTCATCTCTCTTCCCAGTTTTTCCTCCACCTGTCTAACTTGATTTTCAAAATCCTTTCTCAGCTCTTCCATGGCCTGAGCCCACAGGACATCCACCACGGTTGTCTGGGATAGAGAAGCCCTGACCTCCACGTCTTTCCCTGATGGCAAGCATTGTACTTCCTCATCAGAGATGAAAGGAGGAAGGAACATCTCTTCCCCAAGAAAGTAGCTCTATATGGTCTTATTTTGCTTCCTTTTTCTGGGCATTTTTCCAGCCAGTTACTTGAGTTCTGAGATTCCTGTCCACCCCCGCCTAGATCTGCCCAGCTAGTGCTTGGGGTCTGAGATTCAAATGCTGCTTCCCAGCCTCAGGGCTTTCTGTGGTGGGCAGGGCTGCTATTCAATGTGAGCTTAAGTTCTGATGCTTGCGTGGGGCCATGGCTGCCTCCCAGGCTCAGTTCCATCAGGGGGTTTATGCAGAGACCTTTGATAATGTAGCTCTGCTCTGCTCCAGGAGTCCTGGGCCGTGGCTGCCTCTGCCGCTGCCTCCCGAGGGGGCACGACCCACGGAGACACCCCGCTCCCCTCTCAGCCAGCCCAGAAGTCTCTCTCACTGACCTGTAGTGCTTGTGGGTGGAGGGACCTTCTCGGCCACCGGAGATTCTGTCCCTGAGGCCTGCTCGGATCTGCCCCTCTGGGGCCACACGGCCAGGGCAGCGCAGTGGTGGGCTCCACTGTGCAGAGTGCGAAAGACGCCTGGGATGGATTTCCAGGGCTCTCTGGAACAGAAATCTCTTCCACTGAGTTTCTGTGTGGCTTGCAGTGCTCCAGAATTTGTGGGGAGTTCTTTTTACAGGAAATTTATGGGCTGTGGCTTCGGAGCTAGCATACGTGAGTCTTTCTACTCCGCCATCTTGGCTCCTCCCCATAACTTCACATCTTTTAGACATTTTTTTAATAAATTTATTTATTTAACTTTTTTACATTCATTTTCACAAAATTTTGGGTTCCAAATTTTCTCCCCATTTGTCCCTCCCCCCACCCCAAGACACTGAGTATTCTAATTTCCCCTATTACCAATCTGCCATCTCTTCTACTCCCTTCCCTTGTTCTCATCTTCTCTTATGTCCTGTAGGGCCAGATAACTTTCTATTCCCCATTACCTGTATTCCTTATTTCCTAGTAGCAAGAAAAATACTCAACAGTTGTTCCTAAAACTTTGAGTTCCAAATTCTCCTTATCCTTCCCTCCCCACCCATTCCCTTTGGGAAGGCAGGCAATTCAATATGGACCATATCTGTGTAGTTTTGCAAATGACTTCGATAATAGTCATGTTGTGTAAGACTAACTATATTTCCCTCCATCCTATCCTGCCCCCCATTGCTTCTATTCTCTCTTTTGATCCTGTCCCTCCCCAAGAGAGTTAATTTCAAATTGCTCCCTCCTCCCATTGCCCTCCCTTCCATCATCCCCCCGACCCTGCTTATCCTCTTCTCCCCCTCTTTCCTGTATTGTAAGTTAGGTTTTCATACCAAAATGAGTGTGCATTTTATTCCTTCCTTTAGTTGAATGTGATGAGAGGAAACTTCATGTTTTTCTCTCAAGTCCCCTCTTTTTCCTTCCACTAAAAATTCTTCCGCCTGCCTCTTCTATGAGAGATGATCAGCCCCATTCCATTTCTCCCTCTCTCCTCCCAATACATTTCTCTCTCACCACTTAACTTCATTTTTTTTAAGATATGATCCCATCTTATTCAATTCACTCTGTGCTCTCTGCCTCTGTGTGTGCGTGCACATGTGTGTGTGTGTGTGTGTGTGTGTGTGTGTGTATAATCCCACCAACTACCCAGATACTGAAAAGTTTCAAGAGTTACAAATATTGTCTTTCCATGTAGGAATGTAAACAGTTCAACTTTAGTAAGTCCCTTATGACTTCTCTTTGCTGTTTGCCTTTTCATGCTTCTCTTCATTCTTGTGTTTGAAAGTCAAATTTTCTTTTCAGCTCTGGTCTTTTCATCAAGAATGCTTGAAAATTCTCTATTTCATTGAAAGACCATATTTTCCCCCCTGAATTCTTATACTCAGTTTTGCTGGATAGGTGATTCTTGGTTTGAGTAATAGTTCCTTTGACTTCTGGAATGTCATATTCCACACTCTTCAATCCCTTACTATAGAAGCTGCTAGATCTTGTGTTATCCTGATTGTATTTCCACAATACTGGATTTGTTTCTTTCTAGCTGCTTGCAGTATTTTCTCCTTGACTTGGGAATTCTGGAATTTGGCCACAATATTCCTAGGAGTTTCTCTTTTTGGATCTCTTTCAGGTGGTGATCAGTGGATTTCTTGAATACTTATTTTGCCGTCTGGTTCTAGAATATCAGGGAAGTTTTCTTTAATGATTTCATGAAAGATGCTGTCTAGGCTCTTTTTTTGATCATGCCTTTTAGGTAGTCCCATAATTTTTAAATTGTCTCTCCTGGATCTATTTTCCATGTCGTTGTTTTTCCAATGAGATATTTCACATAATCTTTCATTTTTTCATTCTTTTGGTTTTGTTTTGTGATTTCTTGGTTTCTCAGAAAGTCATTAGACTCCATCTGTTCCATTCCAATTTTGAAAGAACTATTTTCTTCAGTGAGCTTTTGAACCTCTTTTTTCCATTTGGCTAATTCTGCTTTTTAAAGCATTCCTCTCCTCATTGGCTTTTTGAACCTCTTTTGCCAATTGAGTTAGCCTATTGTTCAAGGTGTTATTTTCTTCAGCATTTTTTTAGGTCTCCTTTAGCAAGGTGTTGACCTGCTTTTCATACTTTTCTTGCATCTCTCTCATTTCTCTTTCCAGTTTTTCCTCCACCTGTCTAACTTGATTTTCAAAATCCTTTTTGAGCTCTTCCATGGCCTGAGCCCCTTGAATATTTATTTCAGATGTTTGGGATACAGAAGCCTTGACTTCTATGTCTTTCCCTGATGGTAAGCATTGTTCTTCCTCATCAGAAAGGAAAGGAGGAAATATCTGTTCACCAAGAAAGTAACCTTCTATGGTCTTATTTTTTTTCCTTTTCTGGGCATTTTTCCAGCTAGTTACTTGACTTCTGAGATTTCTTTCCACACCCACCTCACCTCCAGATCCACCCAGGTAGTTTTGGGGGTCTGAGATTCAAATGCTGCTTCCCAGCCTCAGGGCTTTCAGCAGGGCTGCTATTCAGTGTAAGATTAAACTCAGCTGCTTGCGTGGGGGCAGGACTGCCACACAGGATCAGTTCCCTCAGGGGATTTATGTGGAGACCTTCAACAATGCATCCAAGCTCCTGTCTGCTTTGGGAGCCCCTGTCTGCTGGTGCCTCCACTGCTGCCTCCTGAGGGGGCCTGAGTTATGGAGTCACCCCGCTCCCCTCTTGGCCAGCCAGAAAGGCTCCCTCACTGACCTTTGCACCTGTGGGTGGAGGGACCTGTGTGGCCGCTAGAGATTCTGTCCCTGAAGCCTGCTTGGATCTGCTCCTCTCAGTACCACGCAGCCAAGGCAGGGTTCGGCTCTGCTCCAGGTCTTGTGCGTGAGGGACCTTTGTTGTCAGTTTTTCAGGGCTCTCTGGAACAGAACTCTCCTCCACTCCATTGTTCTCTGGCTTCCTCTGCTCCAGAATTTGTTGGAAGTTCTTCTTTACAGTTATTTCATGGGCTGTGAATTCAGCGCTAGCATATGTGAATCTTTCTACTCCAACATCTTTGCTCCTCCCCACCATCTTTTAGATATTTTAAAAATAGATCCATTAATTTTTTCAAAGATGTCACCTTCAACATATTTCTTCTGGCTTTTTGTGGTCTTATCTAGCTCTTTTTTCTACCTTCCACCTCTTTAGAGTCATTTTCATTTGGTCGTATAGCAATACATCAGGCACTGGTATCTTAAAGACTAAATGTCATGTTACTATTATTATCTCTGATGAAAACAGTTTATTACATAAATGCAAACTCATCTGTCCAATATTTTTGTATGTTTGGTGGGTTCATTCCAACTTCATTGATTTCACTGGTGAACATTCTTGGGATGAGCTTGATCTTATGCCAAGATTCTTGCAAATTTATTTTCTCTTCCATACTCCTTATAATTTACAATCCTCCTTTAATTGTTTCTTAATATTGCCCTTGACTGACATATCTCTTTGCTAGACAAACAGATCAAGTCTCTCTTGCATGAGAAAGTTTGGGGACCATTTTTATTGCTTCATTTTAGAGATTGCTTCATTAAACATCAGTAGAAAATGATAATATACTCTGAGTGTGCCTTTTCCTTTATTTATTTCCTATTTTTGAAATCAATAACTTCTTTGAACAAATCAAACTGAAACTATTATGATTTCAAGTAGTATCTTCATCTTCATCCTTTCTTCTAAAATAAGATTGATTTTTACTTCTTCACTAGGCAGATAGAGTACCAGTGGATCGAGTACCAAGCTTGAAGTCAGGAAAACTCATCTCCCTGAGTTCAAATCTGGCCTCTGATACTTCCTAGGTGTGTGATCCTAGGCAAGTCAATTAACTTGGTTTGCCTCAGTTTTCTCATATATATAAAATGAACTGGAGAAGAATACGTCAAGTCACTCCAGTGATCCTAGGCAAGTCAATTAACTTGGTTTGCCTCAGTTTTCTCATATATATAAAATGAACTGGAGAAGAATACGTCAAGTCACTCCAGTAGCTTTGCCAAGAAACCCCCAAATGGGGTCACAAAGAGTCAGACATGATTGAACACCAACAAAACAACTAAAGAACAACAAAATAAGGAGATGTTCTGTCTGCATACAACTGATTTTGAAGTGACCACCATATTAGTAACTAATCATACAATTTTTTCTTTACATGTGACCTACACTCATCATTTCCAGCACCTTCCAATGTGCTTCTTAAAGAAATTGCTCACATTATGCTTATTGGATGATTCTGAGTTGTCAAAAAGTCTTCACCATTCTTTGCTTTTTTTTTTAAATCTCAGCTGTTTCCTATATTACTCTGTGCTACTTTCCCAATGAAGTTACCAAATATTAACATATATGTTGATTTGGATTGGTGTTCCTTGACAAATTCCTCTCCGAATTTCCCAACAGCTGTTGTTCCATAAGCTGTAATAGTTTTTATGGTAGTCTTTCTGCTTATTATCATCATGACCAATGCAAAGCAAGATGACCAAGTATCCTGGGAAATGGGATTTTTTGTTGTGTTTAGATATACAGTGAAACCAACTTTGCAAATCATTTATTTGTTTCACCAAGGAGGACTTGTGACCATACTTCCACTTGTCTGCCATTTTCTTTTGTTTTCTGGCTTATGGAAAAAATGTTAAAATGGATGTATTTCATTTTCTTTAGTGGAATATCTCTGGTAAGGAAACTAGGTGGCATAGAAGGGAGAGGACTGGACGTGGAGCCAGAAAGAATTGAGTTCAAAACTCATATCTGACACTAAATATCTAGGTGACTCTAGGTAAATGATTTAATCTCTGTGTACCTTGGTTTACACATCCATTAAATGGAGGTAATAATAGCAACTACCTCCCAGAGCTCTTGCCAGGACAAAATCAAATGATATTTGTAAAGTGCTTTGCAAACTTTAAGTTGCTATATAAATGCAATTATATGAAACAATAGGACTAGGATTTCATATGTAGATTATCAACAGTTCAGTTAATGTTTATAGATGGACTAATAATTGTGTGAGATTCTTAGTACCCTCTATTCCTTTTTCCATTTTGCCTTCATTGTGGGTGACAACACAGAACACAGAGTCATTTGGGGCATATTTGTTTCATGGATTACTATGGCTAACCATTACTATTTGTTCAATAAATATTTATTGAGTATATATTACATGCATAACACTATGTTACATAGGTGGAAGATTTCAAAAAGCTTAATCCAGTATTCCTTTTTTCAAAGATCATATACTATATTTAAGAAAAGAAATGAAAAATTGGTTAATAATATAAGGTTCAATTGGATATTAGTTGAAGTTAGGAGGTATAGTGGATGACGGTACACTGGACCTGGAGTCTTAAAGATCTGAGTTCAGATCTTACCTCATAAATTTACTATTTGACCCTGGAGAGGTTTGCCTCAGTTTTTTCATCTGTAAACAGGAAGAATAATAGCCAATTCCACTCAAGGCTGTTGTGAAGATATAATGAGAATATTTATAAAGATCTTGGCAAAGTGCCTGGCACACAGTAGGTGCTTATTAATTGCTTGTTCTCTTTTTTCTACCTAAGAAATGTTACAGAAAATGTCCAAACGTAATAGTCAAGTATAAGGAATAAACAAAGTGAAAGAGTGATCTTACTTCAGGAGGGGTATAATAGGAAAAGCATTGCTGCTCTACTACTTAATACCTGTCTGATGTTTAGCCCCTCTAGCTTTCAAATTCCTCACTTGTAAAATAAGAGTTTGGAACTATATGATTTTTGTGAACACTTCCAACTTCAGAATCTATAATTCTTTGAGATAACTTAGACTCACAAGTATCACTGAGACTTAGTGGAATATGACTGATTACTGGAATGTGCCAACAGATGAATATACCTTATTCAAAAGGGAGAGATTTGTTTAAAAGACAAATAGATGTCATTGTATAATTCAGGATTCTCTGATCTCAGAGATAGGAGCATTTTGTCCAATGGGCAGTTTGCAAATGATCCATGATTTCTCATTCTGTGTGATATTCATTCATATCCCCAATAAATCTTCCATATGGAATCTACCCAACATAATGGGGGCATGACATCACACCCACCTTTTTTGCCTATCACCCCTGTATTCCTTTAAGGCTCAGCTCCAATTCTGCCTTCCCTAAAAGGCCTTTCCTGGTCCCTCCCACAGCTAGTACTTTCCCACCGAGATTATCTTCCATCCAAAGGTCACCCACTGAATTCTGGGCCTTCACCAGTTGATTTTTACTTTTGTCTCACCACTGGACTTTGATGACTGGAGAAGAGAGTGAAACTAATGACTTTGCACAGCTCTGCATCATTTAAATGCAAATTCACATGCAAATCAAAAAATTACCCAGTGATATCATTGATCCTCTTCAAGAAATAAGGATGAAGAACAGCAATAAGAAGATTTACTCATGTGGTAATGGTGGGGATTCATTGGGGAAGAATCTAAATGATAATATGAAGGGGAGATAATACAGAACATTGATAGAAGAAAGAATGGACAACGAGCTCTGGAAGCAAATTACAATGGTAGCATGGAGGTAGAGTGTTTATAGTGGTGAAGGAGTTTTTCAGTGATCTATAATAAGTTTAAACTATCTCTGTGTCAAAAACAGAGCAGCTAATAAATTTTTAACTTGTCACAATGAAATTTTCATTCTTTAAAAAGCAAAGAAAGTCAAAGTCAACTACTAATCCAGTCCTAATTTTGGCCAATAAGGAAGAATTAGATGCCAGAGGAGAAAGGATAGAAACTTTAAAAGGAAGTAACTATGATATATTAGAGATTATGATTTATAAAAAGAGTAAAACCAGTCAGTCAAACACGTATGATAGATTTGAGGAGAGTAGATATCAACATGTTTAGAAAAATAATAAATGTGTGAATTTGTTTTGCTTGACTCTACATGTTTGTAGGTGGGATTTTGTTTTTTCTTGCTTTCTCAGTTGGAGAAGGGGAGATGAGGTGGAGAGAGTGTGGATCTAAAAGTAAAATAAAATTTAATTTAAAAAGATTTCTTCATGCACAGGTAAAATTATGCCATTCCTCTGTTCAAATTCCTCCTTTGTTTCCCAAAAATGATAAATAGACTCCAGTGGTCAAAAATTTTATAGGAAAAGTTAAGTCAAAAAGGACTGGATGCATTATTGAATGGATAGAGCTCCAAACACAAGTTTGGAATCACAAGTCCTGTGTTTGAATCTTGCCTCTGAAACTGGAGACCTATGCAACCAAGGAACATATCTGAACCTCTTGAGGACTCCAAAGTTATAAACACTGATAGTACAGTGGTATAGATGTTTATGTATGCTATGAGTTCACAAGAAAGAGAAGTCATTGTCTTCTGTATTGTTCAGGTTAGCTCTAATGAAAAGAGTAAGACTTGAACCTTTCTCTGTCAAGGATGAGTAAGAGTTGGATAGTGTTGAGAAGGGTGTTCCATACTGTGCTAAATGAAATCCTATCTGATGGTGATAGGACTCTGAAAGTTAGAAAATGTGCCAATGGTATAGTCATACTACATGTAGGGATGTGCCTAGATTCATAAACATTGTTCAAACATCGGGAAGCAGAGGAGTCCAATTCTAAATGATACATTTAATAGAAATAGTAAGTTACCTTGTCTGCTATAGCACAAATAAGTACTGAGAGATACAGAAGGAGGTGACATGCTGTTATGTACGTTGAATGCCAACCTAGGGAGTCTGAAATTTGTAATAGGGAACAATGAAAAGTGTTTAAGCACAGGAATGGCATGATCTTATGTGTACATAAGAAAAAGGAATGGTGATAATGGTGTGAAGGATAGTTTAGAAGGGGAAGGCAATGAAGGTAGATTTTTTTTAATTACACAATTACAACAGGCCAGCTGTGTGATAATCAGAGCTAATACTAGGTTGTTGGCAGTAGGAATAACAAAGAGAGGGCAGATGCAAGAGATATTTTGAAGGCAGACTCAATAAAAAATTGGTAAATGCTTGAATGTGGGAGGCAATGCAGAGGAAAGAGTCAAAGATGATAGAATATTTGGGATATTAGTAATAGAGAGAATGTTGGGGCCATTGTTCAAAATAAGGAAAGAAAGAGAAATCAGGTTTTTTGGGGTATCTTTTTTGGGATAGAAGCGTGGGGAATGGATAGCAAGCTATGTTTTTTTAGATTTGGGGTTTGGGGTGCTGCTGGGAGATCTGGGTTGAGATCAGAGAGTTTTAGAGTAAGAAAACATCTTAAGGATCATTTAATCTACTTTTCCTATTTTATAGATGATGAAATAGAGACTCAGAGAGAAGGAATGGCTAAGTCCAAAACTTGGACTTAAATCAAGATCTCCTGATGCCCAGTCAATCCAGTGTACTTGCTATACTTCCCTGAGTATTCCTCCCTGACCCCATACCCCACACCCCATTCTCAGCCAGGTTGAACAGAGCTAAGAACTCAGGTTTCCTTCCGCCACAATATGAAACACACATACATGCACACAATAAAGTCACCACCCTTCTCCTGCCCTTTTACATTTCATCAGGTTAGTAAAAAGCAGAATAGGCAAACCCCACAAACATTTGATTTTAATAATGTCAGTTGCAATAAACTTGACTTAGTTACAGCAGCCGGAGCTAACTGCTCTCCGTTTGTTTAGAGAAATTAAGTTGTAAGTTCTCAAATCCTGTCTTAACGAGATGTTTGATTCTGGGATACACTACAGTCTCTCTGCTGGCTAATGAGTTCTGCTAGCTGCCAAAGAACAGAGCTCCTACTGAACTTGGGGAGGGGGTGGGCTATTTGATTCATTGAGCAGGACTTCACCAGTCACTGGCTTAATACAATATGTAAATAAAAAGAGAAAAGTGGCATCTGCAGCATAGGAGGCATTTAATGGCACCAGACAAGCTAGTCATAGCAAGCTTGTTGATTATTTTTATAACTTAAACAGCAGCTCAATTATATTTGCATAAACATGCAATTGAGACTTAAGTATTAGACCAACAGTGGAAGGAATAAAATTTTAATATAGAGGAGTTCATTGGGTGTTGGATTGGCTATGATTAGATGGCCTGAAGTGGTTTGTTTCCAATAAGGACAGCCAGACTCTTAGGGAAAATCTCAGAGTCTCAGCTAAAGGCCCTTGGTGAAGATCCAAAGCCCTTTATTCTGGGAATTTAGTGCTGTCCAGCAGTAGTGCCAACTTGTCAGGCACTGTCTGTTTCCTGGTCATATCTGGGTCAGGTTGGCCATGTGGGTAGCATCATTTGTCCAAGTGTCTTCTTCTAAGTGACTTTTTTCTAGGTATAGAGAGATAGCTCATACCAAACCACAAAGTTCAAATTGTCCTGAAATATCTTGGATTGAGAAAAAGAAAAGGAAAGAGGAAGGAGGAGACAAGGAAAATTGAGAAAGGGAAGGGGGAAGAGAATAAGAAGAGAGTGGAGAGGAAGAAATAAAAAGAAGGAAGAGGAAGAGTTAGTCACATTTGGAGCCAGGGAGGAAGATATTATTAGACATATTTCTTTTTCTTTTATAGGTAGACTTCCTACCTCCATGGACTTCAATGTTAAAAATGTCTGCATGTCAGCTGTGTCTGAAAACAATATGTAACAGAAACTTTTGGAGAAGCTGTAGGAATACAAATGAATGTGAGTCTGGGGTGGAGGAAGGATTGCTATTTTCCAGTCTTAGAAATAAACTGTTAATCTGCTTCAAGCTTTCAACATTAGGAGCAAGTTTTCCTTCCTTTTGGAGTTCCTGAGAAAAAGAATAATAATTCATATTTATAAGTTTGTAGCATGATATAGGAGAAAGGGCCTTGAATTTGGAGCAAAAAGATCTGGTTTCCCAGTATAATTGCTCTTTACTGCTTATGTGAACGTATTCAAGTCAATGAACCTTTTTGGGTCCCAATTTTCTCGTCTGTAAAATGAAGAAGTTTTTCTAAATGAATAGATCTCAGAACATAATCTGAGGACTGCTTGGAGTCCCCAACACTCTTTTTGTGGGTGCATGAGGTCAAAAATGTTTTTAAAATAATACTAAAATGTTACTCAACCTATTAAAATATTCATTCCTCTTCCAGCTACATGTCTATGTGAAGCCAGATTTTCTTCATAAATTTCAACCAAAACAACTTGTTTTAATAGAATGAATACAAAAGCAGGTATGAGAATCCAACTGTCTTTTTTCAAGTCAGACATTAAAGGCATAGGCAAGAATATGTAAAATAATCCCACTTTACTCAATAATTTTTCTGAAAATAGTTATTTTTCATTAAAATATGTTATTACAAAGTGATAATGATCAAAATAATCTAGTACTTGCTAAGAAATAGAGTGGTAGATCAGTGGAATTCATTGGGTATATGGTACACAGTACTATATGACCATAAAAATGAAGTATTTGAGAAACCCAAAGATCCAAGCTTTTAGGACAAGAACCTATTATCTGACAAAAATTGCCAGGAAAAACGGGAAGTAAATTGGCAAAAATTAGGTGTAGATCAACATGTTATACCGTATCCCAAGCTAAGGTCAAAATTGGCCCATGGTTTAGATAAAAATGGTGATATCATAAGCAAGTTAGGGGAGAAAGAAAAATTTTACCTACCAGATTTATGAATAATGGAAGAATTTATG
The DNA here is from genome assembly GCA_023548195.1 of Bettongia penicillata ogilbyi. Lineage (NCBI taxonomy): Eukaryota > Metazoa > Chordata > Mammalia > Diprotodontia > Potoroidae > Bettongia > Bettongia penicillata. The sequence goes on along the minus strand of JAJHZJ010000171.1, from coordinate 789,748 downwards.
GCCAAATAGGAGATAGGGAGCATTATGACATGTAGACCAATAATTTTTACTACATTAAATTAAAAAAAAAAGTTTTGCACAAACAAAAGCAACACAGCCAAGATTAGAGAAAACAGGAAACAGAAGGAGGTGTAGGAGATTTTTTCCAGGAAGTTTCTCTAATAAATACCTCAGTTCTCAAATATATAGAGAAGCAAGTCAAATTTGTAAGAATCATAGTCATTCCCCAGTTGATAAATGGTCAAAGGATATGAACAGGCAGTTTTCAGAAGAAGAAATCAAAGCTATCTACAGTCATATGAAAAAAAATGCTCTAAATCATTGATTAGAAAAATACAAATTAAAACAACTCTAAGGTACCATCTTACACTTATCAGATTTCATAATATGACAATAAAGAAAAATGATAAACATTGAAGGGGATATGGGAAAATTGGAACACTAATGCATTGTTGACAGTTATGAACTGATTCAACCATTCTGGAAAGCAATTTTGAAACTATGCCCAAAAGGCTAGAAAATTGTGCATACCTTTTGACACAGAAATATTACTACTATGTCTGTATCCCAAAGAGATCAAAGAAAAATGAAAGAATTGAAAACTTAAGGGAAGCCCATCAGTTGGGAAATGACTAAACAAGTGATTGTGAAATGATAAGCAGTATGGCTTCAGAAAAACCTGGGAAGGCTTATGTGGACTGATACAAAGTAAAGTGAGCAGAACTGGAACATTGTACACAGGAATAGCAATATTGCATATTGATCAGCTGTGAAGGATTTAGCTATTCTCAGCAACATGGTGATTCAAGACAATTCTGAAGGACTTATGATGAAAATGCTATCCATCTCTGGAAAAAGAACTGAAGTCTGAATGCAGATTTTTTAAAAACTTTAATTTTCTTGTTTGGTGGTTGGGATTTTTGTTTGTTTTTGGTGAGGAGTTCCTGTGTTTTCTTTTGGAACATGGCTAATATGGAAATATGTTTTGTAGGACTTCACATGTATAGTTTATATAAAATCATTTGTTTTCTCAGAGATAGGGAGGGGAGGGAGGGAGAAAATGTGGAACTCAAATTTTATTTTATTTTATTTTTAATATATAATTTATTTATTTTTCAGTTCTCAGCATTCACTTCCACAAGAATTTGAATTCAAAATTTTCTCCCCATTACTCCCCACCCCCCATCCCAGGACAGGATGCACCCCATCCACTGCTTCCTCCAGTCTGCCCTCCCTTCTTTGAAGTATTATATTCAGTTTTACTGGGAAGGTGATTCTTGATTTTAACCCTATATGCTTTGACCTCTGGAATATTATATACCAAGCCGTTTGATCCTCAGTGTCGAAGCTGCTAAATCCTGTGTTATCCTGATTGTATTTCCACAGTACGTGAATTGCTTCTTTCTGACTGCTAGTAATATTTTCCCCTTGATTTGGAAATTCTGGAATTTGGCTGCAATATTCCTAGGCATTTTCCTTTTGGGGAGTCTTTCAGGAGGTGAATTCTTTTCATTTCTATTTTACCCTCTGGTTCTAGAATATCAAGGAGGTTTTCATTGATAATTTCTTGGAAGATGATGTCTAGGCTCTTTTTTTGGTCATGGTTTTCAGGTAGAACAAAAATTTTTAAATTCTCTCTCCTGGATCTGTTTTCCAGGTCAGTTGCTCCTCCCATGAGATATTTCACATTGTCTTCTACTTTTTCATTCTTTTGGCTTTGTTTTATAATTTCTTGGTTTCTAGTAAAGTCATTGCCTTCCATCTGCTCCATTTTAATTTTTCCCCAACTTGTTTATTCATTTATTTTTAGTTTTCAGCATTCATTTCCACAAAATGTTGAGTTCCAAATTTTCTCCCCATCTCTCCTCTCCCTCCACCCCAAAACATCGTGCATTCTGATTACCCCTTTCCCCATCTATCCTCCCTTCTATCACACTCCTTCCTTCCCTTAACCTGTTCTTCTTTCTTTTCTTGTAGGGCAAAATAGATTTTTGTACTTCATTCTAATTTTTAAAGAACCATTTTCTTCAGTGAACTTTTGAACCTCCTTTTCCATTTGACCAATTCTTCTTTTAAAAGCATTCTTCTCCTCATTGGCTTTTTGGACCTCTTTTGCCATTTCGGTTAATATATTTTTAAAGGTGTTATTTTTTTCAGCATTTCTTTGGGTCTCCTTTAACAAGTTGTTGACTTGCTTTTCATGATTTTCTTGTATCACTCTCATTTCCCTTCCCAATTTTTCCTCCACCTCTCTTACTTGATTTTCAAAATCATTTTTGAGTTCTTCCATGGCCTGATACCACTGAATATATTTTGGAGGCTTTTGATGTAGAAGCCTTGACTTTGATGTATTCCTCTGATGGTACACTTTTTTCTTCCTCATCTGAAAAGATGGAAGAAAATTCCTTTTCACCAAGAAAGTAACCTTCTATAGTCTTATTTTTTTCCCTTTTTTTTTTGCGCATTTTCCCAGCCAGTTACTTGACTTTTGAATCCTTTGTCAAGTGGAGGGTATACTATCCTAGGTTTCAGAAGTTTTGTACAGCTGTTTTCTGAGATATCACTAGGGGCCTGTAAGTTCTCTGTTCCTCCAGGGTGGCACAATAAAGGGACAGGAGTTTACTCCCCTCCTGGCCTGCACTTTGATCTGTGAGCAACCACAAACACTATTTTCTGCCCTAGAACTGTGAGTAGGATTGTCTTTCTACAGCCACCACTAGCTCCACATCAGCAGTGCTCCTCCTCACCCCAGGACTGCCACTCAGGACTGAGATCCAGATTACCTGCTCTATTCCCCCATGGTCTTTATGTGAGGGTTCCAAAAGTGGCTGCTGCTACCCTGGGACTGGGGCTTGGGCCAGACCATGCTCCCCTCTCACCCAGGTGAAAGAACTTTCTTACTGACCATTGAAGCTATCTTTGATATTTGTGGGTTGAGAAATCTGGGAACTGCAGCTCCTACCTGTGATTCAGTACCCTGAATCCTGCTCCAGTCCTGGTCCATGCTGTGCAGCATAGCCAAGGCTGGGCTGCACTCTGCTCTGAGCCCATTGCGATAGACCTTTCCTGTCTTGGGCTGGAAATCTCTTTCACTGTCATTTTGTGACTTCTGCTGTTCTAGAATTCATTTAGAGTAATTTTTTACAGGTATTTTATGGGTCATGGGAGGTGAGTTAGAGGAAGTTGGTTCTTCTACTCCGCCATGTTGGACAGAATTCAAAATTTTAAATAACAAGTATTAAAAATTTTCACATGTAATTAAAAAAAATTCAAGTAAAATATGTTAAAATGTAATAGGTTTACTATATTATTTTGGATGAATTAATGAATATTTTAATTTTTTTATCCTAATTTCTAATACAATAAATTTCAATAGATATAATCGTCTCAAACAAAAATTCTTTAGTCTCGGATAATTTTTAAAAGTAAAAAATGTTATTAAGAAAATAATTTTGGAAATTGCTTATTTAAATGATCCCTAAGGTCCTCTACAATTGTGGATCCTAAAAAGTATTATGTTATTGTTATTCCCATTTTGCCATTAAGGAGAAAATCGAAGCAGGTAAAGTAATTTACTTGTGGTATATCACAGGCAGGACTCCATAGCAAGCCTTCTGATTCAAAAACTTGAACTCTTTCCATTACCCCAAAGAGATTCTTTAATAATTTTGACATTTCAAATAAAAGTTCTACTAAAGAGAGAAACGTAGGAAGACTCATGGGAATGGATTCAGAGTAAAGTAAACATAGAGGCAGCTAGATGGCACAGTGAATAGAGCTTTCGACTTGGAATCAGTGACACCTGAATTCAAATCCAGCCTCAGATATTTACTAGCTGTGAGACCCGGAGCGTATTATTTAACCTATTTGCCTCACTTTCCTCATCTGTAAAATGAACTAGAGAAGGAAGTGGAAAACCACACCAGTATCTTTATCAAGAGAATCACAAATGGGGTCACATAGAGTCCCACACAATAGAAATTACTAAATAATGATAACAAAAAGTAAATATAACCAGGAAAAACATTGTGCTTTGTCACAACAAAAAAAGACATACATATGTGTGCGTGTATATGTATATATATATATATATATATATACACACACATACACACATATACATGTATATATACACACATATGTGTGTATATATATATACATATGCACACACATATAAATCCTTTTCCTTCAATGATTTAAATAAAAAAGAATGAAAAAGCAAGAAAAAGTGAACTAAAATTATAATGACTAGGTTTGAGTCAGAGAAGTGATAAGAAAATGAAACTCCCTTCTTTTTTGTAGGAATAGGGGGCAATAGCTGTAGAACATCTGTCAGACTGGGTTGACCTCATACGTTGGTTTCTTTTGTTGAATTCCTTTCTTGTTTTTTTTTTTTATTCTTTGTTACAAAGGACTACTCACTGGGAAAGAAAGAGTGAGAGAACTACTCAGAAATGGAAGTGATATAAAACAGAAGTGTCAAATATAAAACTCCATGTAGCCTACAACACTGAGTACTGCCAAAACCAGATTAAAATTTAATTGGGAAATATTTAGTAAAATAAATATACAATAGAACACAGATAATGTTAACATATGGTTTTCTAAGTTAATATGCACCCCCAGAGATTTTTATGTACTATTTATTTGCTATCCCCCTTTCCTATTTGGATTTGACACCAGTGATGTAAAAAAATAAATGTTTTTAAAGGGTGTAGGTTGATGAGCAGACAGCAACCAACAGGTAAAATAAGGGCACATTCTCTCATCTAGGAAATACTTGGTTTGACTCAGAGTGAACATTTCAACATACTTTCCCCCAGTATGTCCCCTCCCTCTATGCCCAAGCCAATTCTCTCCATTCAGTCACTACCTCCTATTAAGTCTAGTTCCACTCATTAAGTTCAGTTCTTGAGCCATAGACCTGGACCTTATTCCTTGGCTATGGCTGAACCCAAAAGATTTTTTCCCTTCATCAGGCTAATGAAGTCAGTCTCATGTCATCATTAACTCTGGTGTTAATCCAAGCAGAACTAATACTGGTGTTCCTCCAAGTAAAATTAACCAAGCCCAGCCTCCAACAACCCAGATGTTAGTCAGGCACTTCTCACTAATGTTAATGAAGAACTAAATCCCTTGATGTCCCCCAGACAGCTGAGTTCACCAGATGAACTTCATAGGACCAGAAATGAACCTCCTGACTAATAGAGATTAGTTGAGGTGAATGGATAGGAGGGAGAAGGATAAAAACTATGGGTTTCTTTTTTTTCAATTTTCTCCAAAGAGAAAATGAACTCCTCATTATGAACTTCCATTTTAAGGGATGGACTTTCCAAATAGTAGCCACTTCCTAACCAGGGCTTCCTAAGTGGCTCTCCTTTGACCTATCCACTTGAAAAATAAATTGAAAAAGAATTGATTTACTTCCAGTTCCAAATTGTTTCCTTTACTCCTCATTCAATGAAATGGATCCGCTAAAAAAGACCCCTTGCCACTTGAAGATAGTTCTTCTTAGGAAAATGATTTCCATGAGAGTGAGGAGTCTATTCTTGGTCACAGAAACTTCTCAAAATATCCAGCGTTCTGAAATAAAATGACACATTAGTAGCCAATAAATGTTAATTCATGACTAGGATTCTCTCCCTAATCCAATCCTCTTTACAGTGTAGGGTTTGTTTTTTTTGGGGGGGTGGGGGGTGGATATCCAGATGTTATAAGCACAGATATGTGTTTATTTTCTCTCACCACATCTCTCCAATCAGCAAAGCGAAGTATCGCCCAGGGGAAAGAGTTCTGGAGTCAGAAGAACTTGGTTCAAATCCATCCTCTGATGTTAATTAGCTGTGTTTCTTTGGGCAAGCCAATTAACATCTCTACCTATTAATTTCCTCAGTTCTTAAATGAGGGCACTGGACTGCATAACCTCTGAAATCTTTTCCATGTCTATACCTACAACTCTATGAATTTAGCATTCTCACCCTAGAGAAGAAGACATGTTTACCATGCCTTGGCATACCTAGTTTTATTATATGTCAAGGAAAAAAACAAACCATAGAATCATAGAATTCCAGAGTTGAATAAGACCTCAGTGGCCAAAAAGTACAATCTTCATCACTGCAAAAATCACCTCCAGGCAGGAAAATGCCAGGGCATGCAGTGAAGTGCCAGGCCTAGAGTTGGGAACACCTGAATTCAAATTTGGCTTTAGATACTTATTAGTTGGGTGACCTCAGTTTCTTCTCACCTCGATATCTAAACTACTATTAAAGCCTGCTGATTTTACCTGTTCCACACTCCCCCTTCTCTCCTCTGAAATTACCACAACTCCAGGACAGGGCCTCATCACCTTACAACTATATTTTTGCAGTAACCTACTTTTGGGTTTACCTGCCTCAAGTCTCTCTCCAGCTCAATCTTTACTCAGTCACTAAAATATTTTTCCTAAAATGTAGGTTTAACCATGTCACCCCTTCCCCTCCCTCGCAATAAATGCTAGTGGCCTAATCCTCTGAGATTCAACACAAAATGCTATGTTTGACATTCAAAGCCCTTTATAACCTAAACCTTTCCTACCTTTCTAGTCTTCTTACATCTTACTACCCAAGATGTACTCTTTGATCCACTGACACTGTTCTCCTAGTTGTTCCACAAAATAGAAACTTCATCTCTTAGCATTCTTCATTTTTCAAGTTAATTTATTTATTTTGAGTTTTCAACATTCATTTGCATAAATTTTAAATTTTCTTCCCCTCCCTGCTCTCTCCAATGCTTTCTTCATTTTCTTTGGCTATCCTCTCCTGCCTAGAATTCTGTCCCTCCTCATATCCATCAACTGGTTTGCCTGCCTTCCTTTAAAACTCATATAAAATCCAATCTTCTACAAGAAGAATTCCTGACTCCTATAAACTCTAGTTCCTTCTCTCTTTTACTTTTTTTCCTATTTATCCTATATATAGCTTGTTTGTACCTATATGCTTGCTTATTTTCTCCTTGAGAAATTAATTAATTTCAAGCTCCTTGAGGCCAGGAACTCACTGCCTTTTGTCTCTTTATGTCCCCAATATGTAGCACTGTACCTGGCACATAGTAGGTGCTTAATATTTCCTGATCTGTAAAATAGGCATAACAATAGCACCTACCTCACAGAGCTGTATCAAATGAGATAATTATTGTATAGCACTTAGTACAAGGTCTGACACATAGAAAATACTTTTTAAATGTTAACTATTATTATTAATTACATTTGTCAAAAGCACTTAGCATAATGACTGACACACAGTAGGCACTATATAAATACTTATTTATCCCCTCCCTATTAACTACATACTATGTCCCAAAAAACTGTGCTAAATGCTTTAGAAAAATGATCTCATTTTGGGACAGTCAAGATGGCAAAGTAGAAGCAGGGACCTGCTACAGCTCTCACCCCAAACCCATCAAAAAACCTATAAAAATGACTCTAAACAGATTCTAGAGCAACAAAAGCCACAAAATGACAGACTGAAGCAAATTTTTAGCCCAAGACAATCTAGAAGTTGATAAGAATGGTCTAATGTGCTGAACTGGGAGCAGAGGACAATTTGGCCTGGGCAGTGACAGCATGGACAGAGCTGGAGCAGGCCTTAGGGAACTGAATCACTGGCAGCTGTGGTAGTTTCTAGACTACTCAACCTACATGCTCCAAAAACAGCTTCAATGATCAGTGGGAATGGTCTCTCACCTGACTGAGAGGGGATCATTGTTTAGTCCCAGCCCCAGTTCTAGTTCTTTTTCTTTTTTTTTTTTTTAACTTTTTACATTCATTTTCACAAAATTTTGGGTTCCAAATTTTCTCCCCTTTTATCCCCTCCCCCCACCCCAATACCCCAAGCATCTAATTTTCCCTATCTCCAATCTGCCCTCTCTTCTGTCAACCCTCCCTTCTCTTGTCTCCATCTTCTCTTTTCTCCTGTAGGGCCAGATGACTTTCTATTCCTCATTAACTGTATGTCTTCTTTCCTAGTAACAACAGCAATACTAAACAGTTGTTCCTAAAACTTTGAGTTCCAAATTCTCCCCATCCCTCCCTCCCCACCCATTCCCTTTGGGAAGGCAGGCAATTCAATACAGGCCATATCTGTGTAATTTTGCAAATGACTTCCCTGATAGTCGTGTTGTGTAAGACTACCTGAATTACCCTCCATCCTACCCTGCCCCTCATTGTTTCTCTTCTATCTTTTGATCCTGTCCCTCCCCAAGTGTTGACTTCAAATTGCTCCCTCCTGACCCTTTGCCCTCCCTTCCATCATCCCCCCCTTGCTTATCTCCTTCTCCCCCACTTTCCTATACTGTAAGATAGATTTTCATACCAAAAGGAGTGTGCATTTTATTCCTTCCTTTAGTCAAATGTGATGAGGGTAAACTAATTGTTTTTTTTTTCTCAGCTCTCCTCTTTTCCCTCCACTAAAAAGTCTCCTACTTGCCTCTTAAATGACATATAATTACCCCATTCCATTTCACCTTCTTTCCTCCCACTACATTTCTCTCTCACCATTTACCTTAATTTCTTTTAAGATATGGTCCCATCCTATTCAATTCACTCTGTGCTCTCTGTCTCTGTATGTGTGTGCATGTGTGTATGTGTGTGTGTGTGCATGCGTGTACATGTATGTGTGTGGTCCCACCAACTACCCAGATACTGAAAGGTTTTAAGAGTTACAAGTATTGTCTTTCCATGTAGGAATGTAAACAGTTCACTTCTGGTAAGTCCCTTAAGACTTCTCTTTGCTGTTTACTTTTTCATGCTTCTTCTCATTCTTGTGTTTGGAAGTCAAATTTTCTATTCAGCTCTGGTGTTTTCATCAAGAATGCTTGAAAATCCTCTGTTTCATTGAAAGACCATATTTTCCCCTGAAGTATTAGACTCAGTTTAGCTGGGTAGGTGATTCTTGGTTTGAGTCCTAGTTGCTTTGACTTCTGGAATATCCTATTCCACACCCTTCGATCCCTTAATGTAGAAGCTGCTAGATCTTGAGTTATCCTGATTGTATTTCCACAGTACTGGAATTGTTTCTTTCTAGCTGCTTGCAAGATTTTCTCCTTGAGCTGGGAGTTCTTGAATTTGGCCACAATGTTCCTAGGAGTTTCTCTTTTTGGATCTCTTTCAGGTGGTGATTGATGGATTCTTTCACTACTTATTTTGCCCTCTGCTTCTAGAATCTCAGGGCAGTTTTCCTTGATAATTTCATGGAAGATGATATCTAGGCTCTTTTTTTGATCATGGCTTTCAGGAAGTCCCATAATTTTTAAATTGTCTCTCCTGGATCTCTTTTCCAGGTCAGTTGTTTTTCCAGTGAGATATTTCACATTCTCTTCCATTTTTTCATTCTTTTGGTTTTATTTTGTGATTTCTTGGTTTTTCGTAAAGTCATTAGACTCCATCTGTTCCATTCTAATTTTGAGAGAACTATTAAATTCAGTGAGCTTTTGAACCTCTTTTTCCATTTGGCTAATTCTGCTTTTGAAAGCATTCTTCTTCTCATTGGCTTTTTGAACCTCTTTTGCCAATTGAGTGAGCCTATTCTTCAAGGTGTTATTTTTCTTCAGCATTTTTTTGGGTCTCCTTTACCAAGGTATTGACCCGTTTTTCATACTTTTCTTGCATCTCTCTCATTTCTCTTCCCAGTTTTTCCTCCACCTGTCTAACTTGCTTTTCAAAATCCTTTTTGAGCTCTTCCAAGGCCTGAGCCCACCTGACATCCCCTTGGGGTGTCTGGGGTACTGAGGCCCCGCCCTCCACGTCTTTCCCTGATGGCAAGAATACATCCTCGTCATCAGATCCGAATGTCGGGATCATTTGCATTTGTTGGAAAAAACTCTCTATAGTCTTATTTTTCTTCCCTTTTCTAGGCATTTTCCCAGCCAGTTACTTGACTTCTGAGATTCCTGTCCACCCCCGCCTAGATCTGCCCAGCTAGTGCTTGGGCTCTGAGATTCAAATGGGCTTTCCGCACCGCCCGCCCACCTGCTAATCAATGAGCTTTAGTTCTGGTGCTGGGGTGGGGCAGGGCTGCCTCCCAGGCTCAGTTCCTTCAGGGGATTTATGCAGAGGCCTTCAGTAGTGGAGCAGGGAGGGGCAGGGCTGTCTCCAGGCTCAGCTCCCTCAGGTTGTTTATGCAGAGACTTTCAGTAATGAAGATCCTGCCTGCTGCTGGGGGAGTCCGGGGCCACGGCCACGCGGCTGCCTCCGCTGCCGCCCACACCTCTGCCTCTGCCGCTTCCTGCCCCCGTCTCTGCCGCCGCCGCTTCCTCCCGAGGGGGCCCGAGTCACGGAGACACTCCGCTCCCCCTCTCGTCCAGCCCAGCCTTCTCTCTCACTGACCTGTAGCTTCTGTGGGCGGAGGGAATTTCCTGGCTGCCAGAGCTTCTGTCCCTGAAGACTGCTCGGGTCAGCTTCTCTGGGGCCATGGCCAGGGCAGCGCTGGGGTGTGGTCTGCTTTCTGGGGCGCAACGGACCCTGGGGATGGGTCTCCAGGGCTCTCTGGCACAGAAATCTCTTCCACTCCGTTTCTGTACCCCTTTCAGTGATCCAGAAGTTATGGGGGTCTCTTTTTACATTAATTCTATGGGCTTTGGTTTCGGAGCTCGTAAACGTGCGTCCTTCTACTCCGCCATCTTGGCTCCGCCCCCCAGTTCTAGTTCTTGGGTGGCGACAGCCACTGCCCAAAAGGTGGGTGCTTCTGGATTCCTCCACTTCAAAAAGAGCTCAAAAGTCAAGTAATTGGCTGGGAGAAATGAGCAAACAAGGAAAAAAACAGACTACAAATTCTTACTTCCTCAGTGAAAGAGTATTTTCTTATATCATTGGTGATGAGGAAGATCAAAACATACAATCAGAAGAAGACAACAAAAAAAAAAATTCAAAGTTCCTGCATCCAAAGCCTCTAAGAAAAATATGAATTAGTCTTAGACTATGGAAGAGCTCAAAAAAGATTTTGAAAATCAAAAAAGTAGAAGACAAATTGGGAAGAGAAATGAGAGTGATGCAAAAAAATCATGATAAACAAGTCAACAGTTTGCTAAAGGAAACCCCCCCAAAATACTGAAGAAAACAGAATCTTTGCAATTAGACTAACTCAAATGGCAAAAGAGGTCCAAAAGCTCATTGAAAGAAAATAATTCTTTAAAAATCATAACGGAGCAAATGGAAGCTAATGGCTTTCTGAGAAATCAAGAAATTATAAAACAAAACCAAAAGAATGAAAAAAATAGAACCTAATATGAAATATCTTATTGGAAAAACAACTGACTTGGAAAATTTATCCAGGAGAGATTAATTTTAAAATTATTAGACTACCTGAATGCCCTGATCAACAAAAGAGTCTAGACAACATCTTTCAAGAAATTATTAAGGAAAACCACCTTGATATTCTAGAATCAAAGGGTAAAATAGAAATGGAAAGACTCCACTGATCACCTCCTGAAAGAGATCCCAAAAGGAAAATTCCTAGAACTATTGAAGTCAAATTCCAGAGTTCCCAGGTCAAGGAGAAAATGTTATAAGCAACCAGAAAAAAAAATTCAAATACTGTGGAAACACAATCAGGTTAATACAAGATTTAGCAACTTCTACACTAAGGAACTGGAGGGTTTGTATATGATATTCCAGAGGTCAAATGAGCTAGGATTAAAACAAAGAATCACCTACCCAGAAAAACTTGGTAAAAATGGAATTTCAATGAAATAGAAGACTTCCAAGTATTTTTATTGAAAAAGCTAGAGCTGAATAGAAAATCTGACTTTCAAATACAAGAATCATGAGAAGCATGAAAAAGTTAACAGAAAAAGGAAAGCATAAGGTACTTACTAAAGTTGAACTATTTACATTCCTACAAGGAAAGATAATATTTGTAACTCATGAGACCTTGCTCAGTATTCGGGTAGTTGGAGGGAATATATATGTGCATGTGTGTGTGTATATATATATGTATGTGTACACACACACACACACACACACACACATATATATATATATATATATATATATATATGAAGAGAGGGAGAGAGAGAGAGAGAGAACAAGAGGAACAGAGTGAGATGAATATGAAGGGGTGATATCTTAAAAATAAAATTGTGTTGAGACAAACGTACTGGGAGAAGGAGAGTATAATGGTAGAATGTAGAAAATCATCTCATATAAAAGAGACAAGAAAGAGTTTTTTACGATGGAGGGGAAGATGGGAAAGGTTAGAAGGAATAAGTGAGCCTTACTTTCATCAGATTTGGCTTCAGTAGGAAATAACATACACACTCAATTGGGTATGAAAGTTTATTTTACCCTACAGGAAAGCAGGGGGAAGGGAATAAGAGAGGGGAGAAAATAGAAGGGACAACTGATTGGAGGAAGGGGTAAGTGGAAGCAAACACTTCTGTAGAGGGACAGATCAAAGGAGAGAACAGAATAAATGGAGGAAGGGACAAGATAGAGGGAAATATAGTCTTTCAAAACATAACTGTTATAGAAGTGTTTTGCATGATCACATATGTATAACCTATATCAAATTGCTTGCCTTCTCAATGAGGATTCATGGGGAGGGAGAAAGGAGAAAATGTGGAACTCGAAGCTTTAAAAATGAATGTTAAATTTTTTTTTTTAACATGCAATTAGGAAATAAGATAGATAGGCAAAGGGGTATAGAAATCTATCTTACCCTACAGGAAAATAGAAGGGAAGGAAATAATGGGGGAGTGATAGAAGGGAGGACAGATTGGAGGAAAAGAAAATGGTGTTGCTGAATTGAAGAGTACATGATGAGGAGTAAGTTGCAAGAAGATCAGAAATGTATGAGGAGGCTATATTATAAAGGATTTTACATACCACCCGTAGCATTTTGTATTTGATCCGGGAAGTAATAGGGAGCCACTAGAGTTTATTGAATCAGGGAGTGACATAATCAGACCTGAACTTTAGGAAAATCACTTTAGTGGCTGAACGGAGGAGGGATAGGGGTGGGGAGAGAACTGAGGCAGATCCACCAGTGAGCTATTATAATAGTCCAGGTATGAGGTGGTGAGAACCTGAATCAGGGTAGTGTCAGAGGGAAAAAGGGCATGCATTTGAGAGATATTCTAGAAGTGGAATCTGCCATCCATGGCAATATTGTGAATAAGGGGTGGGGAGGAGAGGTGAGAGATAGTGAAGAATAAAGGATAACACCTAGTTTGTAAGCCTTAGGGCCTGAGAAGACGGTGCTGCTTCTATAGTAGCAGGGAAGATCAGAGGTGAGAAGGGTTTAAGAGGAAAGACAATGAGTTCTGTTTCATACATATTGAGTTTTAGATGTCTACCAGACATAAAATTTGAGATATCTAAAGTCGGAGATGAAAGATTGGAGGTCAATGGAAAGATTGGGGCAGGATAGGAAGCCTTCAGAATCATTAGCAGAGACAGTAATTAAAACCACGGGAACTCATGAGATCACCAAGTAAGTGAAGTGGTATAGAGAGAGAAGAGAAAAGGAACCAGCACAGAACCCTGAGGGATACCTCAGGTTAGAGGGAGTGACCTGGATGAGGATCCAGAAAAGGAAATTGAGGAGTGGTCAAATAACTAGATAGAAGGAGACCTGTGAGAGAGTAGTGCTTTGAAAACTTAGAGAAAAGAGTGTCAAGGAGGAGAGGGAAATCAACAATGTCAAAGGCTATGGAAAGGTCAGGAAGAAAGAGTATTGCAAAAAGACCAGCAAATCATTGGTAACTTTGGAGAAGGAAATTTTGGTGGAACAATGAGGTTGGAAGCTAGATTGCAGGAGGTAAAGAAGAGAGTGAGAGGAGAGAAAATGGAGGCACCTAAAATAAATGGCTTTTTGAGGAGGACCTACAAGGGGCAGAAGAGATAGAGGGCAATAGTGAAGGCATAAGGTGAGGATTTTCTCAGGATGGGGAAGACATGGACATGTATGTAGGTGCTAGAGAAGGAGCCAGTAGACAGGCAAAGATTGACACTAAGTGACTGAATGGGGATGACAGATGAGGCAATCTGTTGGAGGAGAAGGAGTGGAATAGGATCACATAAACAGATAGAGGAGTAAGGTCACTTCTTCCTGTGAGAAAGGGATGGAGGAGGAGAGAGTGGCAGAAGGCACCTGAGTGATAAGAATGAGAGGAGAAGGAGTTCATGAAGAATGATCTAAATTATTTTTCAGTAAAATATGCCATAAGAATCTCACCTGAGAGAGGAGAGAGGGAGCCATGGGAGATTTAAGGAGAAATGAAAAGGTTTGAAAGAGCCACTGTGCTGAGTGAGATAGTGAGTCGATAAGGAGGGAATGATAGGATTGCCTAGCAGCAGTGAGGAACCAGTGGAGGTTATATAACATATATTTTAGTGGATTCAAGTTGAAACAGGGACTCCTGCTAATGTTTTTCTTCCCAGACAACCATGCATTAATTTTGTGTATTTTATATATATACACATACATGTATGTATATACATGTATATGTATATATGTATATGTACATACATATACAAAATATGTGTGTGCATACATATATGCATTTATTTACATGTATATTTGCATATATATACATATACTTATTTGATAAACTGGATAAACCTCTTTCTCCATAAGCAATTATTTATATCTTTCTATACATCAAAACCTTTAATATCTTGGTTCTACTCAAAGTTACTAGCTATAACAGTTATTAAGAAAGCAATAAAAAATAATGCAAAGACAAATAATTGCAGTATTTAATTGTGAGATCACAGCCAGTCATTTCTAGCCATCATTTTAACTGTACATTATTTCTCCTTATTACTGTAAACACAATTTTGCCATTCAGTTCGCTAAAGATTGCCAGCAAAGCCTCTTCTTGAGAATTCTCATCTTTTTCATAATGTAACAGTTCAAGACATTCCATTAAGATAAAAAATATCTCTTTTTCCTCTGTCCTCTCTAGAATCTCTAAGTATGATGGGAAAAATAATCTCTTCAGCTTCTATCAAGCCAATATTCAAAGTCTCTCCAAAATGATAGTTAAAACTCTCATTTTCACATGATTCCAAATGGTCCTCAAAGCTCCTGTACGTATATATCTGCATTCTCTCCTTGGGGAGCCTAGTAGAATATGGGTTATATTTAGATATACCACATTGTCTCCTCTATTAGAATGTAATCTGTGTTAGGACAGGGAATGTTTCACTTTTATCTCTGTATTCCTAGGCCTTAACATAGTGCTTGACACTTAATAGGGGTTAATCAAAGTTTGCCAACTGACTGCCTGTAAATTGTTAGACCTTTCTGTGGGTTAGATAAGTCAACATCATCCGTGCTAGACAGAAACGATGCGTATCTCAGACACTGTGTTTTAGTATGTTTGCCTATGTGTGTGAATGTGTATGTTTAGGTTTGGTTCATTGTGAACATAAGAGAGCATGAGGCCTATAAGGGCGATGGCTGTGTGCAAAGGAAACGTCTATGGAATCAATAAAGTGAGGAATTGATCTGACATGATTTGGTAAGAGCTATAGATTGTAGTGATTTTTACTGTGTGAATATTATAATCATCTGCTGTTTTTTCTTTAAATTATACACAGTCCATTTCACAGATACTTCCTACAGAGTAATTACTTTGTAAAAACACATCAACAGAAGTTGGCTACTGGGAAAATCAAATTGATTTTATTTATCAAGACTACTTACAGGTTCTCCTTTTTAGATCTGGACAGCACGCACACACACACATACACACACACGCAGAGAATATACCATCACAGTAAAATTACTAACATATGGTATACATATAGTCTTTTATAATACATGGATATCTATCCCACAAGCATGCACACATGCACGCACACACACATCCATGACAATGAAATCACTAACATATGGTATAAGTAACCTCATCTCGAGATTCAGGTTCTTATGATACACAGATAACCACACTGACAAAGACACACAGACACACACAGAGGCAGAGGAGACTTTGCCAAGTCCTACATTCCCCATGTCCCACAAGACATCCACCTCTGGTCCAGGGGAATCATTGCATCCAAACACCCTCAGTGTCCTTTCTTGTCCTGCAAAGAAAGCATTCATTCACCAACATCCTCTGATCTCTGCCCTCTTTTTCCTCCAAATTAGATTTCAACTTTTTTATAAACCTCTGTGAAAGTGACAAGCTGATGCCAGAGCTGTCTTTTAATACACAAAAGCATAAATAATACCATCCATCAGGGCTGTCACTCACAAAGATAGATTGCCAGTTGTCCAGGCCCTGTAATGACACGAAAGTCAATGTTGCAGAGTATCTTTCTTTCCTTTTCTTCTCTTTCCTCCTCCTCCTCCTCCTCTCTCTCTCTCTCTCTCTCTCTCTCTCTCTCTCTCTCTCTCTCTCTCTCTCTCTCTCTCTCTCTCTCTCTCTCTTTTTCTCTCTCTCTCTCTTCTTCTCTTACACAATTTCTCAATCTCTCTCCTCTCTCTTTTATTTGCCGGACTGCTTGATTCTGATGAATGGTGCTGTCAGGGTGGGATTCCACTTGCTCGGATAATGAGTCAAGAATGCATTCCCTGTCACAGGCACAGCAGATGTCAGGGGCAGAAGGGCTCAGGAATGCCAGAAACAATATACAGTTTCTTCCTAGTCCCCTGACAGGCCAATATGCTGCACAGGGTCTAATTTATGTAGACAAAATGCAGGCAGGGACTGCAGCCACCAGAAAGCTTCACCAGATAGCCAGCACAACAATGCAACCAGGGAGGGGCAGCTGGTTGGAGAGAGGACTGGCGATGAATACTAGTTTAGGGACTCAGTTGGGGACAGGACTGGTGATGAATACCAGTTGAATAGACCTGCATCCAAAGGATTGGACAAGGAGAGGCCCAGACCCCTGTGACTTCATTAAAGGCCACTTTACATCATTGTGGAAAGGAATCAAATAGGGCAAAGGGCTTCTGTTTCCTATAACGTCTTGATTAGGTTACTTACTGGTAGGGTTAGGTTATTATCGTACCCAAGTGCCACCAGTGACACTTACTATAGCCAGACACACTCTTGGCTTTGACTGTACTAATCAGAAGTTTGGGAATGGGCAGTCCCTGTTAGAACCCCAGCTCCCCATCACCCAGCGAAACATCAGGACAAATAACTTCCAATTACATAAAATGTTAAACATTTGGTCCCAGTCCAAAAGTGGATATGTACATACTATATAGCCCATCCATATCTAATATATATGTATATTATATCTGAGGAAATCCCTTGGGCCATTTTGTGAATTATGATAATGTGAAAGCAGGTGAATTTTCTCTTAAAGGGGAAAGGAAAACAAAAGATAGCTGTAGTTCTTTGTCAAATAACCCTAAAAAAACTGAACTTGGAAACATACACCACATCTCATCAATTGCAACAGCAAGAGGGTCAATCATTAACAAGACTTGGTGAACATAAATCCTCCATTTCCCCCAGTTAAAGGACCATCTTTACTGTATCTAATAGTAATCACTGTAAGGAATTCCTTCCTTCCTTCCTTCCTTCCTTCCTTCCTTCCTTCCTTCCTTCCTTCCTTCCTTCCTTCGTTCCTTCCTTCTTTCCTTCCTTCCTTCCTTCCTTCCTTCCTTCCTTCCTTCCTTCCTTCCTTCCTTCCTTCCTTCCTTCCTTCTTTCCTTCCTTCCTTCCTTCCTCCTTAACCCTACTGCACTCTGAAGCCCATACACACCACAATAGGTCCTAGCCCAAACTCCACTTAATGGCTCTTTTCATGACCCTCCTGGCTTCAGATTATCAGTAGTAACTGTGGCTCTTTCTTTCCCAGCTTGATTTACTTGTTTTTTTTTTCCTTTTGCTCATTAAAGGGATCATTCCCTGATTACTTCTTAAAGAAATCTATTCACTGAATGGGTGTTACCTCACTCTAAGTGAGTAGCTGAAAAGACCTTAACCTAAAAAGGCCAAGGTCTCCCATTGCATCCTGATGAATATCTGGTCACCGGATCCAGATGCCTCAAGAGGGGAGACTGAGGCTGGTGACTTTGCATAGCCCTCCCTCACTCAAAACAAAGTCAAGTGCAAGTCATGTCATTTCTCTGATGTCATGGTCTTCTCTGAAAACAAAGGATGAACACTGACAGATTCCATAAGAATCTCTTACTTCCTTTAAGGTACAACTTGGGCATCATTTTCTCCATCTTCATCTTCTCTCACTCTTCCTTGCTCTTGAGTACTAGACCAACAATCAGGAAAGCTTAAGTTCAAATCCTGCCTCAGACACTGACTACTTGCATCAGGATAACCCTGGGTAAGTCATTAAACCGCTCTCAGGTTTCATTTGTAAAATGAAAATAATAAAAGCATCTACTTCCCAGCAACGTGATAATAATTGTAAAGTCCTTTGTAAACATTATAAGGGCTATGTAAATTCTAGATATTAGTGTTTTTTAGTCTTAGAGATGCACATGCTCTCTCATTACAGAGAATGTAAGCTTCCTGAGGCTAAAGGATGGTTTTAGTGTTTTGCTCTTAATGTCTCCAGTACTTAGAACAGAGCCTGGCAAACACTATTTGACTAGACTGACTAGAGGGACCTGGAAAGCTTAGCATTATGTTTGGCCTGTGATGAAATCTCATCAGCTGAGAGACTTTAGTTCTTTCTCTATATAATAACAATAACAAGACAATGACAACAACTTGAGTAGTGTTCTAGGGGATTTCTAACACATTTGTACAGTATTTGAAGGTTTACAAAGTACTTTGCACATGAGATAGGGTTGTTTTTGGTACTTTCATACATATATGTATGTATACATATATGTGCGTACACAGAGACATGTGTATATGTACACATACATTCATACACATATTTATGTATATGCCTATATGACTCTGTGAGTGTGTGTGTGAAATTTATTATCACAGCTAATGATACACTGAGATGGGACTTGAATCCACATCTACTGATTTTAAGGCCATTACAATTTTTATTACATTTCTCTCTCCCAACTCCAATCCCTTTACTCCCATCTCTATCTTTCCCTCTATCCTCATCTCCTCCCCATTCTATTAGTCTGTCTCTCACCCCACCCCCCAACCTCTCTCCCTCTCTCTCCATTACTTTAATGAATCTATGATCTTGGATATGTCTACTTTCTTTAAGATTTCTCATCCTCCTGTGTAATTCATGTCCATACCTTCCTATAAATTTTCTAGAGTATCTACCCAGTATGTTAGACACTGGGCTTTTAATATTCTTTGGGAACCAGAGGAAAACTCTAGCTATTTTATTCTTCATTCTTCCTGAAAAAAGTGTAGCCTTTCTCCATTCATTTGGTTGTTCCTGTGCAGATTGTTAAATTGATAGATTTGGAGTGGCCATAGAACTTAATGAGGATGCCATATAGTATCCTGGGACTTGAAACAATTAATGTATTACTATCACTAAATAGGAAGATCTAGAATATTTGAATCTCTTTCATTTGGGAAATAAAACAGTCTATGTCCTCAGCATAAAAAATTATTATGCTTGCTGAGTTGTGGCATTTATACAGACAAGATGTGAGCAAAGGAAAATCCCAACGTCCTCTAGAAATAGATTAGTATGGAGAAAACTTTTTCATCTAAAGCAATCAGGTATGGTTACACGGAAGAGGAGGTACTTGAGCTGAGCCTTGAAGAAAAACTGGGCAAAAAGGTAGAAATTATGAGGAAGTTAATTCTATACCTGAGCAAATTCACAGGGGTAGGAGATGTTGAGATCTGAGAATAAACATGGAATCAGTTCAGCTGGAATATACAGTCCATGAAGATGTGAGGCTAAAACATAGTACTTGTGAGATGAGGCTAGAAAGGTACTTTGTAGTCTGGTTGAGCATAACCTCAAATACTAGGCATGGAATTTATGTTTTCCGCTAAAAGCAATGGGGAGCTACTGTAGGCTTGATAGCAGGGGAATGACATGATAAGACATGGTATGGACTAAAAAGGGATGACTCTGGAAGCTACGTGAGGGACAAAACAGGAGGAGAAAGACAGGAAAGAGGGTAGGCAGTTAAGAGGTTGTTACAATTGTCCAAGTTGGTGGTAATGGGATATGAATTGGGATGCTGATTATAAGTGAGTAAAAAAGGGTCTGAATGTGAAAGATATTGGGTCAGTAAAATTAATAAAACTAGGCAGTTATTTGGATAAGGAGCTGTGACTGATATATCTGCGGTGATTCCAGGGTTTCTAACCTAGATGACTAGGAAGATGGCAGTCAGGGGTATGCAGCTCAAAATGACTTAGTCTTATTGTTAAACTGAAAATCTACAAATCGACATCAGGGTTTGACTTATTGTTTTGTAGGTTGTCTAGACTTAAGAAGATGATGGAAAAGATGTTAATAATGCATACTCAACTTAAAAATGAGATTGTGCAAAAAATAAAAAGTGGCATGTGTATACAATTCTTCTCCCCTCTTCCCACTCTCTACTTCGGAGCTGGTGGTTAAACATTTACCAGCATAACCCTAGAGGTAGTACTCTCAACATAGAGAAGTTTGGAGGAAAGGCAGATTTAAGTATGGAGAAAATGAATTGCATTTTTATAAAACTCTCCAGTGCTTTTTTCACTATAGCACATTCATGAAATGTTTCTCTCAGACTTCTTTCTATCCCAAAGGAATGCTGTTTTCTGAAGTATTTTGTTTCCTAATATGACTTTCATATTAGGAGTACACAGGTATACAATTAACTTGTCCAGGGTTTCAGGTGTTTGGAAAAAAAAAGGACTCAAGGGTTCCTATGATATGACCATCAACAAGCCCCAACTGCATCATCATCACCATAAAATGTCAGAGATAGAAGGAACAATCAAAACCACCTGGTCTGACCCCTTCATTTTGTAGATGAGGAAAGTGATGGCAAAGACGACTTCCCCAAGATTATACAGGGTCACCCCAAAGCTGACTCATTCTAATTATGACTGCTTCTATCTTGGCAGCCCAAACTCATTCAAATTTACCATATAAACACACCCTAATAATGATCACACCATAAGACTAGCATCATGGTCAAATACTCTAACTGAATATATACCAACACTATGTTCAACACTAAACACACTCTTAACCCAGATCTTTCAAATCTTGCCTTGTTTCCTCAGTTGTGAATACATTCCTCCAACTCTGATCACATTCTCAAAATCCCCAACTCTAAATGCATTCCCTGAACTCAGACTACCACATAACCACACATTCCTAACTAACTACACAACCCCCAAAATAGATCACACAGAAACCAAAAGAACCAAACTTCCCCCCTCCCCAATGAAGCACTGCCTGCCTGATCCTGACCACACTACCTCTAAACCAGGCAACACCCTCTGAAGACTAACCACATCCCCAATTCTGACCACCTACCTCCTATCCAGCTGCCACTTTGGGAAAGGTAGAATCAGAGATACTCTGCTGAGGATAAATGCAGAAGAGTGGTAGATCCTAGTAGAATAGTTCCCAGGAAGCCTAAACTTAGATCAAGATGAGACTTTCCCCAAAACTAAGGACAACAAAAAAAGGTTGGGGCTTTTTCGTCTTTTTTTTTCCTTTTTTTTTTTTTTTTTTTTGCTGTTAAATAGATATGTTAGGAGCCACAAAGAAATGAACAAGGAAGCGTCAAGTCAATAATATAGGGTGAATGGGATAGGTAATGACAAAGAAACGTTAAAAAATGGGATACTCCTTGGCTAGACTTTTTTCAAATGCAAATATATATCTTATAACTCTTTTTTGCATGTGGTATATCTCATTAGATTGTGAGCTCCTTGAGGACCAGAATTTTGCCTTCTTTATATGCCTAGCAGTGCCTGATACATAGTAAGCACTTAATAGTGCCTCTTTCGAAAACCATTTAGTGACACCCTACTACCTTACTAAGTAAAGTCCACATTCCTTGGTCTAGCATTCCAGATAACTCACAAACTTACCTTGCTAGCCTAGTCTCATGTTATAGCACTATTTCTCCATATAATCTTTGCTCCAAGTAAACTGGACTGCAGTGTCGTCTTTATAGAGCTATACATCAAAATCCTACCCATCTAATAAAAATATTCAGATCATGTGCTTCCTCCTTCAGGAAACCTTTCTGAGTTTCCTGTTCAGTAATGACTTTTCCTCCCCTTAGAACTCCATAGAACCTTTGGCCAACATTCTTCCTTTGTATTTATCATAAGATTGTTCTATGAGCATACAAACCCGGGAAATTTGCAAATGCTACAAATCAACTCCTGATTTATTATTTTGTTGATTGTCAAGACTTAAAAAATGATGAGGAAAAAATGTATAATGTAGATTAAAATTTAAAAGTGTATCATACTTATTTTTTTTTCTGGAGAGGTGGTTAGTAAACATTTACCAGTATTATTAACCATACATTTTTGTGCATATTTCGTTGTAATAATGTAAGTCCTCTGAGGGCAGAGAATATGTACAATCTAAACCTTGTAAAGCAGTCTACACACAGTCTGATCTTCACAAAAATTGTCTAAACTTGATATCACTATGATACAAACTCACGCTTGTGCAGCAACTGAAGGTTTGCAAAATGCTTTACCCAAAACTCTCTTCTGAAGTCCATCATTAACTGAGTTGTTAAAATAATAGTTCTTTTTTTCATTTGTGATTTAACATTTATAAAGCAATTTACAAAGCAACGGGCTTCATTTCTTTAGAAGCCTGAGGGCCTTTCACAAGGGAAAATGATTTCAAAGGACATTGAAAGCAGAACTGCCCAAGTGTAAATTCAAGACAGGCATGAAGCCCTATAAGAAGGTGAAGATAGGGCCAGCTTTGTGACCAGGTGCATAGCTCAGGCACTTTTCCTCATTGTGAGTTTTACCTTTAAGAAAGTCTGCGGTAGGCGGGTGGAGTAGGTACATCCTTCCATTTATGGAAATGACAGATCCAGGAGAGCTGGGACTGCTGAGGCCAGAATCCAGAGCAGAGACAAGACTATGTCACTGGGACAGTGAGAGAAAGTAGAGCGCAGAAGCAAAGATGGGACTGGAGGAACACCTTCCATGAAACCTCAGCAGACAGTGGGATTAGACAGACACAACTTTTAACATCCTGGTGCTTGCCTCTGTTTTTTTTTTTTTTTTTTTAATATTTACAAAGATGGTCCAATTGGGCTTCAAATATGTAATTCCTTCTATTAGTCTCTTCCACTATCTACCAGTAGTGAGGAGGTCATGGGGACAAGATATGACTTAAAAATTCTGGGATAGATTTTTTTTTTTTAACTTTCTTGAGTATAAGTATACCACTGAAAAGGCAATTGTTTGAGTCTTATGAATGAAACTAGTCAACAGAAAGAGGGAAATTTTCCAGATAAGTGCTGATGGCATTTAAAATTCTTCATGACCCAGCCCCATACTTCCCCTGCTTTTCCAGGTTTATACCTTCCTCCTCATCACGTACCTTTTTGCTGTTCCTCTAACATGACACTTCATTCTTGGCTACCAGTATTCCCTCCAGCTTTGCCTCATACCTGGCATGCTCTCCTCATTATTTCTTCCTGGCTGCTTTTAAATCCCACCTAAGATCTCACTTTCCACAGGAAGCTTTTCTGGACCCCCTTTAATCGTAGTGCCTTCTTTCTGATGGTTATCTCCAAATTATCCTGTATATATTTTCTTTATTCATAGTTGTTTGCATATCTCCCCCATTTGAACTCCCAAGGGCCAGGACTGCAAAGGTAAAAACCTTTCTTTGCATCCCCAAGACTTTGTGCCTGGCACACAGCAGGCGTTTATTGAAGAACTTACGTGGAGCTACCACCACATAAAGATTTCCATATTTAAAAAATTTTTAGAACAATTTTCTATTTCTTTCTAAACCCAAGATCAGTTTTGGATGGGAGAAATTTTAATGTCCTCAATACAAACTCTGAATTCTACATGGTCGGAGGGGGAGTGGTCTAACCAGGACTTCTTAAACTTTTTTTCCACTGAAGACCCTTTTAGTGCTTCTTAAACTGGGGGGTCAAAACTTCATTTGGGTATGTGCTTGTTGGTAAACTCTCTTTTGTGATATAATAGATGAGGAGGAAGCTAAGGCCATATGGGATACACACTTACCCAATGATGAGTATACTAGCACCTGAAGGCAAAATTGTATACTTTTTCTCTGGTCGATTAATCATTAGCCTTTTTTTTCTAGAGAAAGCTCAACACAAGCCAGCTATGGGCTACTACTGCTACTTGTCACCTGAAACAGCTACCAAGTACATAGGCAGCCCATAACCACCGTCACATTCATAACAACCTTTTGCAGTAAATATCATGAGAATAATTATCTCCTTTCTGCAGGTGAGGAAAGTACAGCTGAAAGGGGTAAAGTGGTTTACCTAGGATCACAGAGCTAGTTAGCACCAGAATTGCAATCCAAGTCCAAAAGTCATTACCTTGGCTACATATGAAACAGTTTTACTGAGGCCAGCTCATTCTGCAGAGAGAAAGAGCTGAGTTATAGCCTCCCAGATGAGGTGTGCAGGGGCCATGCTAAGCTTACTTGGAAGAACTTGCTATCTTATTCAGAGCTTTGATGAATGGGGGAATAGGTCATGAGCAAGATAGGAGCTCCATTTGACTGTCTTTGAGTGATTATCAGCTTAATGACATAGAAGGCTACTGACATTATGGTGATATTTGATTGAAATTATCATGTGAAATATGTCTAAAATTGATCAATGATCAAACTGCTTGCTAGAGACTTGGTGCTGCCATGCCTGGGAATTACTCCTGTTTTTCCTACTTATTAATGTATGACCTTGGATAAGTCACAGGATTATACAATCATTTAGCCTCTCATAGCCTCAGTTTCTCCTCTATAAAATAAGGGGATTGGACCAAAGTATCTCCTAGGTCATTATATATTTCTCTGATCCTCTGTTAATTAATCATGCAGATTAATTCAATATCTCTGAAATAATAAGACTGTTAAGAAGAAATGATTACATTATACATATAACTCCTTGTTTCTTTTTTTCCCCTGAGTCTCTTCCAGGTAATTTAGTTGATTTGCAGTTGCATCAGACATTTCATGACCTCATTTGGATTTTTTTTGGCAAAGATACTGGAATGGTTTGACATTTCCTTAGGAAAGTGAGGCAAACAGGGTTAAATGATTTGCCCAAGGTAACACAGCTAGGAAGTGTCTGAAGCCAGATTGGAACTCAGGAACCCTATCCACTGTGCCACCTAGCTGTCCCCCCTTCCAGGTAAATCCTTTACTAAAGTCCTATTCTGATTCTCCAAAAATTGCAAAGAGGTCACTCTCAGCCCTAAAATTCTTTGCAAATGCCAAGTGTCCTCCATATTTTGAATAGGCACCCACCTCCACATCTCCATCTGTTGAAAGCTTTCTCTGCCTTCAAAGTCCAACTCATTTACTACTTGATTGGCGAAACCATCCTTGATCTCTTGAATTGAATTTTTTCTCTTGCTCCTCTTGGTTTCACTTAGCCTACACACTTACCAATTTGATGGTAGTCATATCTTTACTTGTATTGCACAGCCCATTAGATTATAAGCTCTTTGGAGAGCAGCAATTGTTCATTTATCAATGTTATATCCGTAGAACCAAGCACAGTATCATACAATAATAGGGGATAAAATAATCTGTGTATTTTGGTTAATCAAGAGAAGCCTATTAGGCATCTATACATGTACTGAGAACTATGCAAGGTCACATAGTTTGCATAAGAAGTTGGAAATGAAGAATTTCCAACTAGGGGGAAGGATAAAGACACAGAAGGAAATTATAATGATGTATAATAACAAAATACATCAAAAAAATATTTTTAAAAATGAAATGAAGGAGTTGATTTCAGGGATGCCTGGGAAGGCTTGTATGAACTGATTCAGAGTAAAATGAGCAGAACCAGAACAATTTACTCAATAACCAGACCATTCTAAAGACAAACATATTTTAAGTTTTAAGAAGTCTGATCAATGCAATGGTCAACCATAATTCCAGAGCAACCATGACGTAACGTGCTACCCATTCCCTGACAGAGATGATGGACTTGGTGCAGATTGAGATATACATCTTTTGAACATGGCCAATGTGGGATTTTTTTTGTTTACTTATGCTTTTTTGTTGTGAGGATTTTCTTTTCATATTTTCTTTTTTCCAATAAAGGAAGGAAGGAAGAGAAAAAAAGATTATTTTAAGTAATAAGTAACTGAATGGATGGATGAACAAATAAACGAAAGAATAGCGCAAAAAAAGGTGCTATATATGGAAGATGATACTCCCTCCACTCCTGAAACACACAGGTTTTATGATCCAATTAAGCAAGTCACTTAAACTCTAAGTGACTGAGGCAGCTCCCTAAGACTTTAAGCTGCAGAATAGACTTTGATTTTCATTGATAGAGGGGTAAGAAAAAAAATTCATTCCTGTCCTTAATGAACAAAAGTGAAGTAAAGTGAAGTAAGCTATACAAATTCAGCTAGCTAGAACAGAGAATCCTCTGTAATAAATGCACTACAGCAACACAAAACAAATGATGTATGAAGGTGAAAGTCAATAAGAGATGGGGAGAAAACATGTAGAATCAGGAAAGACTGCAATTTTACAGCACATTGATGAATAAACAGTGTCTGACAGTGATGGGCTGACTGGAAACTGACCATGCACACCTTTCTTCAAGTCCTTCTGAGAGTCATAGAGAGATTCTGATGGGAGAATCAGGGCCACTCCCTGGAAGAAGGGATCAGTGAATAAGAGCAGGGCAGAGCAGTGGTTATATCATTGTGTCTTCCTCCTGGCAACATTCCCTGCCCTGATTCTCCCTTCTCCTTTTCCCTATGCTTTTCATCAGGTATAGGGTTGGTCTCCAGGGGACCTGAAAGCCTCAGCCCAGGAAAATAAATAGGCCTTTCCTTAGACACAACAGAGCCAACTAATTTATACAAGGGGGAGATCCCAGGCCCCTGGCCTTCCTTCAAAAGCTGAACTGAGCAAAGAGAATAAGATGAACAGTTACAGTACGAGTTACTGAATTCAGCCTGGCCTCCTCTGGAATGTGAGGCCCTCCCTCTTCCTCTGACAAAGGTTTATGTTCTAAGTCATTGAGGATTTCTGCCAAAACACAGCATGTTTCTGTTTAAAGAGCCTTGTTCCCACTCAGAAGTCTCCTAATAAGAACCAGCATCTAGCCATTAGTATCCAAATAAGAGGAAGAGAGTTAATTCTCTTGTGCTGGTTTAGTTTTGGGGATTTTATAAGCATGTGGCCTAGAGTGCAAATGCCACCCCCACCTCCTACATCCCTTCAAATCTCCATTTGGGCAGGAAGGAATCAACACCTTGATGCTCTAACATGCCCGTTGAGATTCAGCACCACCCCTTCCCCACACCTAGTTTCATGAGGACAAATGTCTATAGTAAAATCCATTCAAATGAACTGGTTGTTACTAGTTGTAAGGGTCAGGATGATCCAAAAGGTCAAATCAGCTCAATTCAAGAAATGTTTATTGCTTGCCTACTATGTGAAAGACTGGCTGGCTCTGGCAACAAGAAAAAGTTGGATTGAAAATCTTCTGGGGCAGCTAGGGGGAGCAGTGGGATAGAGCACCAGCACTTGAGTCAGGAGAACCTGAGTTCAAATTTAGTCTCAGACACTAGCAGTATGAGCTTGGGCAAGTCACTTAACCCCAATTGCCTACAGAAGAAAAGGTCATTTTCTGATTTATACTATCTAGAAAACAAGTGATATTAGAGCATAGGAGCATGGCAGATGATTGAAGGTGGTGGGGAAGTAGCCCTCATGATGCATTTTCCATGTGGTGGCTATTTTGTATATAACTGAATCATGGCAGCCCCTGGAGTTGATACAATCCTAAATCAAATGTCCAAAACCTTCTCCTTCCACCTCCACTACTACCACAACACTCTGACATTTGATGTTTTCTATGCCATGACTTAAAACACGGGAATAATGTACTCTTCACCAATGATGGAATAAACCTAGAAAGGTCTGCTAAAATGTATTTATCTAAGTTAAATACAATATTCTGGGGAAAACCTTAAACTAAAAAAGCAAAGTGAAAGGAAAAAAGGCTGACAGGGTTATAAATAAATGATTAATGACAAAGCATTTATTAAGTGCTTGTTATATGCCAGGCACTGTGCTGAGCAATGGGGATACAGATAATAGAAAGCAGCTAGGTGATACAGTGGATAGAGAACCAGCCCTGGAGTCAGTAAAATTTAAATTCAAATCCAGCCTCAGACCTTACTAGTTATATGACCCTGGGTAAGTCACTTAACCTCTCTGTGCCTCAGTTTCTTCATCTGTGAAATGAGGATAATAATAGCACCTACCTCCCCAGGTAGTTATGAATATTAAATGAAATAACAGTTGTAAAGATTTTAGCACTATGGCTTTCACATATTAAGAGCTATATAAATGTTAGCTATTCTTATCTGCTGCTGTGGTTGTTGTGGTTATCTCCCCTGTCTTGGAAGGAAGAAGTAGCAAAAGGAAATGTGTTTCTGGGTCTAATTCTGACCCATAACAAGGAACTGGTGGCCAAAGTAGAAAGCTGAAAATATTTAGGAAAATGTGAAGAGTCCATTTTAGAATCTGCAATAGAGTAGGTTGATATTTATCTGAGATTTTGATAGATCCGATTTTGAAATGATCAGAGAAGAGATAGGAAGTATCCCATAAAATTCTGAGAGAAGTCATCCCAAGAAGGATAAATATTCTAAGGAATGAGATTCTAAGGATAAAAAGGAGAAATAATTCCAACAAGGAGAAAAAGGAAGAGGTGTCCAGAAAAAGGCCTATACTTATAAAGAGGGAAGTCATCAACTAATCTGCATATTAAAGACATGTATAAAAGATGGAAGGAAAGGTAATACAAAAATATAGCACTGTCCTGTAAGAATAGTGTCAGGGGTACTAAAACTCAGAATGAGCTGATGTTTGCAGAGAATGCTAAGGACAACAAAAAAGAAGTTATTATCTCTATTAAGGAAAAGGAAGAACCATGTCCAAAGGGCTATAAATTTGTGCATACTCTTTGACCCAGTAGTGCCACTGCTAGGTCTGTAATCCAAAGTTATTTAAAAAAAGGCAAAAGACCTATTTGTACAAAAATTATTTATGACAGCTCTTTTTGTGGTGGCAAAAAGTTGTTAAAGAGGGGATGTCCATCAATTGGGGAATGTCAGAACAAGTTGTGGTATATGATTGTAAAGAAATACCATTGTGGAATAAGAAATGAGGAGCAGGATGGTTTCCAAAAAACCTGGAAAGATTTAGATGAACTGATGCAAAATGAGCAGAACCAGGAGAACATTGTATACATAGTAACTACAATATTGTATAATGATCAACTGTGAATAACTTAGCTATTCTCAGCAATATAATGATCCAAGATAATTCTAAATAACTCATGATGAAAAATACTATCCACCTCCAGAGAAAGAACTGATTGAGTTTGGAAACAGATCAAAGTACATCATTTTTCACTATAATTTTTTGCTTTTAAAAAAATCTGTATTTTCTTTCACAACATGGCTAATAGGAAAATGTGTTTTGCATGATTAATGATATAAATATATATATATATGTATAGATAGATAGATAGATAGATAGATAGATAGATAGATAGATAGATAGACAGATATGAAACATATCAAATTGCTTGCAATCCCAGGAATGGAGAAGGGGAGGGAGGAAGAGAAAGAAGGACAGAATTTAGAAATCAAAATTTTTAAAAAGAATACTAAAACTATGCTTATATAAAATTTGAAAAAAAACTGTTATTCAAAATTTTAAAAAAAGAAAGGAACAAAGAAAAGGTAGAATCTCTGTGGTAGATAGAAATATGGTAAGTGATGATAGCAAGAACAAAACAACAGTCAAATCTCATTTTATTTCATTTATGTCAAGAAGAACAATTTTCAGAATGGAACAGATAGAATAATAACAATGAACAGAAAGTTGAACCCAAGATAAGTAAGGGATTAGGAAGAGACCAGCCAACTGCACTTGATGAGTTCAAATCACCAGAACTAGGCAACCTAAATCCTCAAAATCTTATATCCTATTAAAAGAAGTGGTGGATCTAATTCATCATATCTTGTCTTGATTAATCCATTGTACTTGATCTTTGAAAGGTCACAGAAAATGAGAAGTCGCAGGTTTGAAGGATGGCAACTGTTTCAATTTTATGATGAAAGAAAAAAGGAGGAGGAAGAGAAAGTGGAAGAGGAAAAGGAGGAGGAAGAGGAGTCCTTGTCTGCAAAATATACCTCAATGAACTTGGCTTTGATTCTTGGAAAAGTTCAATAAAATATTAAATATTAGCGAACATCTAGGAAAGGAAGTAATGATGAGAGTCTTGTCAGATGTACTCCACTTATTTGCAAAACATTACTAGACCTGTAGATGTGGATATTGCTCCAAATATAGTCTACTTGTAGTTTAGCAAAGCATTTGATAGTCTCTCATGCTATGGTTATTATGGATAAGATGGAGAGATATTGGCTAGATGGTTGTCCATTTGGGCAGATTTAAAATTCGTTGAGTGGCTCAATCCAAAGCACTCTCATCAGTGGTCCAATGTCACCTTAGAAGATCTTTGCAATGTCCCAGGGATCTGAGCTAGGTTCTGTGCTGTTCAACTTTTTTTTTCAATATTTTGAAAAAAAAAAAAAACAGACAATCTCATTTAGCAATTATGCTAGGAGGGATAGTAGGATGACAGAGTAATAATCCAAAAAGATATCAACAGGATAGAACATTGAATCAAACCTAATAAAATTAAATTTAAGAGGTAATAAAAGTAAGATCTTATATATGAGCTCAAAAAATGAGCTTTATAAGCACCAGATTAGGAAGGCATTGCTAGACTGCAATTCATCAGAAAAAGTGCTGGGAGTTTTAATACATTTTAAGTGTAATTTGAGTCAACTGTTTGACATGGTGGCAAAAGAAATACTAATATAATCTTTGGCAACACAATGAGAAGTAAGATGTTCAGACCCCATCTGCTTTATTGTGCTCAGTTCTGGGCACCACATTTTAAGATGGACTCTGAGAAGCTGGATAACATCCAAATGAAAGCAACCAAGAGGGTGAAAGGATTTTGGATCCTGCCATATGAGGATAAACTGAAGGAACTGGAGGTATTTGTACTAGGAAAAAGAAGACTTAACAAGGATATGATGGCTGTCTTCAGTTATTTGAAGTGTTTTGAAGGACTATCAAGATTAGACTTGTTCTGCATGGCCCCAGAGGGCAGAAATAGAAACAACGGATTAAAGATACAGACAGATAGATTTTGACTTGTAGGGAAAAATTTCTAACAATTAGAGTGGATTGGGTTGCCTCAGAAGGTAGGGGACTCTCATTAATGGACATTAAGTCAAAAGCTATCATGATCCTTTAGTGGAAATGTTATAGGGGGGATTATCAGGAAAGAATTGGTTTGAACTAGGTGGCCTCTGAGGTTCCTTCTGAAGATTCAGTGATCCTTGAGCTTGGAAGGAGCAAGAAGTATTACTTATTTTTTTTGAAATGCCAAAAGAAACCACATTAAATCATTGTACCTCATATAGCCTGACTTTTATGAGAGAACAGAAGAAAATAAGAAAGAATGTCATTGATCAAAGTTCATAAGAGGTTGTTAGTAATCCAACTTGCTCAAATATCAGGTCAAATTCTCCTCACCTGATATCTGCTCCATCCCAACTTGACTTCCCACAAAGAAACTGGACTTTTCACTTGTCATGGGTGTATATATGTAAGTCATCTTTACCCAGGCAGGAGGAGAGTTAGTCTCAGATTAGAGGGAAGAAGAGGAGACCAATGACCCCCCGACCCTGCACTACAGGATATGGTAGCGGGTTTCCATTAACCCCAAGAGGCAGATAAAGCAAGGACTATTATTTCTTCTATACTAATTAAAAAACTATGGTTGAATGTTTTCTCAAAACTAGCAAACATCAGGGAAAGGATTGGATCTTAGTTCTTATGACTCTGTGAGCAATGTTCTTGGAGTTATCCTGGTTAGTGGGTTGAATGTACATGTTTTACAACCAGGGTCTGTTATGCATAGGTGCCAGTCCTACCCATCTTTACTTCTCTGAACTCTCTATATCTGTGTAGGTGATCAAGTCCAGACATACAGATTAGTAGGCTTTGCTAATAGACTAGATATAGGGGTGAGAGGGAGTGAGGAGTTGAGAATGATAGCTAGGTTGGGAGACCTGGTGATGGGGAGGAGAGTAGCACACTCCACAGTAATATAGAGGTTAAGAAGATAAGGAGGGTTTTGGGCAATAGGTAGTGAGTAGCAAGAGAAAGAGAACCATTATGAGGACAAGCAAGGTGGAAGAGTCAGGTCTAGGACTTAGCGCCTAACCTCTCATACTAACACCCTAAACACAGGAAAAGCCAATTCCAGGGTCAAATCATAAGAGTTGAGCTAACTGCAATGGAGTAAAGAATAAGTTAACCAAGATTTGATGGATAGAGGACGGGAAGGAGAGAACAGGGAGCTGATAGAAGATAGGACTTAGTGCCCCTGTAGCTGGTGCTTAGGAGCAGTTAGTAACTTAGTCAGGCATTTATTAAGCATCTACTATATGGAAGCTACTTGGCTAAGTGCCAAGGATGCAAAAAAAAAAAGGCAAAATATAGTCTTTTCCCTCAGGGAGCTCACATGGAGAAAATATACAAATAGCTATGTATATACCAGATATATGCAGAGGAAGTGGGAGGCAACCTCAGAGGAGAGGCCCTAGAAGTGGGAGACATCTGGCAAGGCCTTATACTGAAGGACTTGAGCTGTCTTTTTTTTAAATTTTAATTAATTTATTTTTAGTTTTCAGCTTGAGCTGCCTTGAAGGAGAAGTTGAGGAGCGAGAACATTCTAGACATGGGAGTCAGTAAGAAAAAAGTCCTAGAGGCAAAAGATGAATTCAGACAGTATGTGAGGAACAGAAAAGGACTATTATCATTGGATAGTAAAATGTATAAAAAAAGAGTTAAATGTCAAATGGCTGAAGAGGTAGAATGGAGCCAAGTTTTGAAGTCCTTCAAAAACCAAATAGAGGATTTTATAATCTGGAGCTAATAGAGAGCTAGTGGAGTTAAAAAATACTATTTAACATTTATGTAATGATTTTTTTCTTTTTTTGCAAAATGCTTTCCTTAGGTCAACTAGTTTAATCTTCTGTGATAGGTGCTACTATTATCTCCACTTGTCAGAAAAGGAAACTGAGACTAAGAGATGTTACCTGAATTACATAGAGGTGCCACAACTACAAAGTATTCAAGGCAGGTTTAGAACTGAGATCTTCTTGACTCCGGCCCAGAACTTTGTCCTTTGCATTACCTGTCATTTTATGTAAAGGAGAGACATGTCCAGACCTACGCTTCAGGAAGATCTCTTTGATGGAAAACTGGAGGTTGGCGATGAATAATATGAGACAGATAAACCATCCAGAAAGTCATCACAGTAGTCCAAGTTTGAGGTGACAAAGGACTGTATCAGGGTGGTAACTGTGAGTGGAAAGGAGACATAAACAAGAAACGTTGCAAAGATAGAAATTCTTAACAGTGTCAAAAGCTGCAAAGAGTTCAAGATAGAAAGTGATTAAGCCATGAGAATGGATGATTAGGAGGTCATTGATGACTTTGAAGGGAGAAATTTCAGTTGAATAAAGAGGGTGAAGTGAGAAGAGAAGTGACAGTTTTGATTATAGATTGATTAATCAGGGAGTTTGGCCACAAAATGGAGGAGTCATAGGAAAATAGCTAGTGATGATGATCAGACCAGTTGAAGGTATTTTTTTAAGGATGAGCAAGACTCATGGGTATATTTCTAGGCAAGAGGGGAGCAGCCAATAGATAGGAGAGATTAAAGGTCATATAGAGCAGGGATGATGATAGAGGAAGCAATCTGCTGGAGAAGATGGAATGGAATTAGACCAAGGGTATGCATAGAGAGCTTTACCTTGGCCAAGAGATGGCGCATTTCTTCATGTAAGACAGTAGTGAAGGAGAATATAACGGGAGATGACATCTGATGTGACATGTGGGGCAAGGGATTAGAAACTTAGCAAATACTTGTTGTTGCTGTTAAGTATAAAATCAAGGTTCTCAACTGAGGGGAGAAAAGGACCATGGAAGGCTTGAGGTGAAATGCAAAAGAAGCTGTGGTAAGTAGGATAAAGAATCTACTAAGGAGCAGTGACAGAGCTGAATTATTACAGTGAGGAATCAGTGGAGTATATGTAATATAAATTTGAAATAGGCCCAGTCAGCACAATTTCATGACTTCCTCCAGCTTTATTCAGCTGGAGAAAGACAGGAGCAAAGGCAGTAGATGGTCAAGGTCACACAAAGTTGGGTCTTGACAAGACATCATCAGTGATAAGGATGGAGTTGAACATTTAACATATGTTAGGGTCGAACTTGTTCAACAACTTGTTCAAGATTGGGAAAGAAGAGATTGTATTCAGTGTAGGGATGACAGTCTGGGAAGGAACAGAGGAATGAATAGAGATCATGGACTTGTATTTAACCACAGTTATTTGTCATTCACTCCTTCCTCCCCATAGTTTACCATCTTTTTATTCCCAGTATCTAGCAAAGTTACTTAACAAAAGCTCCTTGGATTCCCTTGAAAGGGTGTAGAATGTTGTAATGAAATGATAATGGGGGAACCCTAAAAGAGACAGGAAAACCAATGTATTGCAATAGTGAGCTGGCAAATAAGAACAAAAGGGATGGTATTGCAGTGTCTCCTACCCCCCGCCCCCAGAATATAGTGCTCCACAGAGCTTCCAGGAAATCAAGTGAAACTGAAGAGCTTGGTGTGGTTTTGGAGGAAATCAGCAAATGGAGGACTTTTTCTTGTTTTGCTTTTGCCTTGTTTCAATCCTCTAGTCTGTTCTGGACAAAACAGAACCTAAATCTTAGTGCTATGACTGGATTGGACATTGAGTCAGGCGGCTTGATATGGCCGTGGAGATTATCCATTTCTATTCATGCATTTTCACATGAAGCAGCTGAAGCTCTCAAATGTTAAAAGACTTTCCTAAAGTTACTCAGCAAGTTAGCAGC
Organism: Bettongia penicillata ogilbyi; assembly: GCA_023548195.1. NCBI lineage: Eukaryota > Metazoa > Chordata > Mammalia > Diprotodontia > Potoroidae > Bettongia > Bettongia penicillata. The sequence goes on along the minus strand of JAJHZJ010000171.1, from coordinate 754,641 downwards.
AGAGTCAGTAACCAAGTCACCAAGAGTGCCAGATACTTGTCTTGTGTTTTTCCCTCTACATTTTTATTTGTCTCTGGAAGGACTAGGAACAGGGGCCACTGGCATCTCTTTTAGTGTCCTTCCTCAGGGGGAGGAAGCCAGGTATGATACCAGAAAAGATCTCCATGTGTCCACAAGTTACCTAAAAATGTTGAATTTTACAGCTTTTTAATGAACCTTAGAAATCATTTATTTTCAAGAGGAGGAGGCTTAAGTAGAGAAGTAGAGTAGAGAGTTGACTCACCTAGAGTCATGCAGTGCCCTGGTGGCCATAATTGAGCCTAATTCCCCATTCAGTGCTCTTTCTAATCCACCAAGCTTTCTCTTGCCACATTTTGTTTCTAAATCTCAACCCCCTTCTCTCCCATCCTCCATAGCCTTAGACTTGATGACTGAGGTTTTCCTACTTGGAGCAGCCTCTGGGAACGATTCAGGTCCATTAATACTTTTACTTAATCTTCTAAGTTTTTTTAAGTTCAAAACTCAGTTTCTAGGTCAACAAATTTATAACTGATATCAAGTCCTGAAATAAATCAAAGATATTAGGTGAGGAACAAAGCATCTTTAACTAAGATAACAGGGTAGCAAACCTGACACCCTGAGATATGTCCAGTGGAGTTCCCAACCAAAGAGACCCATGAAAATGTTTTTATAATTTTAGGAGGAGAAGGGGAGAAGGTAGGGAGATGATGTAACATGAGGTAACAAGGCCTGGTCATGAAATTCCAACAGCCCTCAGCAATCTGAGCAAGGAGAACCATTTCATTCTGGCCGTTTTGCCCTTCATGCCATGAATCCCAGTGGAAAGGGGCAAGGACATCAGAAACCTAGATCCAGCTTGAGCCAGGCTCCCCCATAAGGCAAGATCTCAGGATGGCATTTAAGGTCTGACTCAGCTCAATCTAATCAATACTATCTTGCTGGAAATACTACTGTCATTCTGACATTGCTAGGATCATTCAGGGAGTGGCTGGTAACTACATTTAGTAGTAACAAATTCTGTCCTTACATTGACAATTTTCTGTCACTGGCATGAATTAAATCAGGCCATTTATAGATGAAGGCCAATAAAATTTTCACTTCTGTTTTTGCATCAGTATGTCTTCCTGAATGCAGAAGATAACTCATTTCCTGGTAAAAAGAGACACTAAGTTCTCCAATTCCTGGCAACATTTATGTATGGGAGTAAAAGCTTCCCTGCACTGTGGGATACTGGAAAGAACACAGGACTTAGAAAGGCAGCATCTGAACAGTATTTACCAATTCTTATTTGCTGTGGGATGCCACTGAACCAGTCATAACTTTGAATGTACCTGTGAAATGTGTATAATGATACCTGTGTCTTCTACTGCAAAGGGCTATTGGGGAAACATGCTTTGTATACCTCAAATGCTCTTCTGATTGCATAGGTCTGGGTGTGTACTGCTCATAGAAAAACATACAACTTTCAAGCTTGATATTTAGTGCCGGTATTGATAATATGATACTAACATGTCTTTTCAGACTTATCTGTCTGTTGCGATTTCAACTCTGCCCACTCAGGCACACCAAAACTCTTGTGGTTTCATGATGAGTTGTGGTGGAACCATCTCAAAGAATTCAGAGTCAGACCACCTCTAATCCAAGTATAGGCATTTATTGAGATTGACGCCACCTGTGAATTGGGCTAAATTCCAGGAGGAACCAGCAGCTTCAGAGAAAGCAAGACAGATTCTTATAGGATACATAACAGAAATTATGAACATTAAAAAGGCAGGAAAGGTTTGTTAAAGAATTAGGTAATAGGGGAGCAGTCCCTGACACAGTATAGAAATATAGAAAAACCTATCTGGGGGCAGGATATATATGATAATGATATTATAATAAATCTCTATGTCATAAGTTCACTCTAGGTCAGTTCTTTACTATTACTGTGCAGGTACCTACTTAGGAAAAGCCCCTCCTATTGTTTTGGATCCACATCATGCTTGGGCATCCTGGTAGTGCTGCTTTCTGATTGGATGGCTACTGTAGTCCTGAGACTAGGTGAATGTAGTTGTGGCTGATTGCATGGACATACCTGCTGTTTCTGTGGGAAATATGAGTTCATGAACATACCTGTTGTTCTAGTGAGCAATGAGGCATACATGAAGAGGTTAGAATATTGGGGGGGGGGGGGCTAAGTGGCTTAGTTGGGGCAGTGGGTCTGCTATTCAGTAGGGCCTATAAGGAAGTTAAAAAATTGGGGCTGGGGGCAGTTTTGTTAGGATTTTATCGTATCCATAATCCCCCGTTAAGCATCCAATGTTCCAGTCCCACAGGGACTTATCTTGTTCTCTTTCCTTCTGGGTATTCCATCCTCTATGCCTAGAACAGATTCATCCCAAATCTGCATCTTTTGAAATCATCTTCATTTCAGGTCTTTTTCTCAGACACCACTTCCTCCATTAAGGCCTTCCTTATCTTCCCAGACTAAAAGTGACTTATCCTTCCTCAAAAATTTTTTAAAACTTTGTCTTATTTTTCATTTGATGCATTCTACTTTGTAACCTCTCTATTTGGATCGTTCCTTCACTCCCCCTTGTAGATTTTTAACTTGACCATAGGCTTCATGATTTTTTTCATCCCTAATGCATCATGTCCTACCTTACACCTAGCAGATGAATATTTGTTGAATGAATCACCTTTCTGATTATTTTCACATACTCTGTAAGCCTTGTATGTGCCCAGTTAATGATATATTATCTCCCCCATTAGAATGGAACTCCTTGATGCTAGTAGGGACTGGTTTTGTTGCTGTTGCTTGTTTTATATTTTTTCTATATCTTCGATGCTTAGCAAAGTACCTGACACATAGTGAGCTTGTTAACTAACTGGCTGAAAGAATGAATTAAAATGAGTTATCATTATTATAGCCTTTTTAAAAGAAGCCTAGATCAGCTCCTCTTCTTGAAGATGACGACTGAAAGAATAGCAAATCCTCACCTGAAGAGGCTTAACTTCTCCCCCTTGAGACTCCCTTTAGGAGTCTCAAATACACACACACACACACACACACACACACACACACACACTTCCATGCACACATTGTTCATACTGAGAAATCATAGAATGTAATTTTGAATAATGAGAGCTAATAGGGGAAACTGTCATAATCTCATGCCTTATCTTACCCATTATAAGATGCTGAGACAATTTCACTTGAACAGCTTTGATTGAACTTGTCTATACAAGTAGATATACCTCCAAACATCCCCTGACAAAATCATTGTGCTCACTGAATTCTTGGGCCTATTAAGTTAGATTAATGCCGCCTTCCTACATACATGCATGCACATATGGAAACACACACACACTTTTGAGGATTTCTGCCTTTACATCTTCCTTTTTTGTACCACCTTAGAATTATAAAATTTTATTTTTTGGTAGCTTGAAGGGAATCTTAGAGAAAATTTGGTCCAAGGATTCTTTTGCAACTTAACCCCTTTGGCAATTTGGTAAAGCCTATGGACCTCTTGCCAGAATTATGTATTTAAATGCATAAAAATAAAATACATAAGACTGAAAAGGAAACCAATTTTATTGAAATATAGTTGCCAAAAAATTATTTTTCTTTTGGTTCACAGATCCCAGGTAAAGAATTACTGAACTAATCCAACCTTTTCTTTTTTACAGGTAAGGAAACCATGTCCTAAAGAAGTAACTTACTTGCCCATAGCTAGAATAAGGAACAATACAATTTTAGAGTTGGAAAATAACTTTGAGAGTGTGAAATCCAACTCACTCATTTTAGCAAGGAGGAAATAGTCCCCAAGAGAGGAAGCAGCGTACCTAAGGTCTCTCTTTCTATTTCATCCTGGTATAATCCAGCAAGTATTTATTAATCATCCAGTCTGTGTAAGGCACTGTGGTAGATCATAAGGATTAAAAAGATAACCCCCCCCCCTCCTGCAAAATCAGCCCTGCTCTTGGGGAGCTTATATTCTGCTACTAAGTTGCAACACATAAAAAAGATAAATTACATAAATGATAACTGGATGAGGGAGAGAGTACAAGGAATTAGGTAAATCTTGAAAGTAAACCTATTGTGGTAGTAGTACATGAGCTAAGAGGAGCTTCATTGAATCCCCAGTGACAAGAGTCATGGGTAGGTTGGGGTTGAATTTTCCCAAATTTTTAAACTGTAAATTACAGTGATAGCAATATAGTCATAGATAGAGGTGGTACATGAGCCAAAGAAGATAGCGATTCCTTCTGACACAGCAAGAGAGGTGAAAGATATGGTGGTAACACATTCAAGTGTTCCCTCCAACCTATATTCTCCTTGAAAACCAAGCTGAAGGAAATAGTAAAAGAAGGGCTAAACATTAAATATAAATGTGTGTATGTATGTATGTATGTATTGTATGTATATGTATATATGTGTGTGTATATATGTATGTATATACATTCATATATACACATATGTGTGTATGTTATATATATATGTATGTATATATATATATATATATATGACGACTCATTCATCCTGCTACCTTGCCTGCTTTTCATTAAGTTTCTCCTGGATACCTTGAAGTGAGGGGTATATAGGCCAGTGCTTGTTTTCATGGGTCATGTGGATGCCTCCTGGAGGAGAACCAAGCAGTTCTCCTCTGCTCAACCCCCAGGACAGGATACTTGTGTAGAAGTGGTTACTCAGGCCAAGCAGTGACTAATGTGAACCTGCACAGTCCAGGCCCAGCATATTGTAAAGATCAGCCCTATCTCAGCTTGTGTTCAAATTGGAAATGCCAGAGATTTTTTTTCCCAGAGTCTACTGCACTGTTCATTATAAAAAGTCCCCAGATGGCAGATGGCTATTAGCTCACTGTGACCTATATAAATGTCAAATGTAAAGCTATTGCCCCAGCAAAAATCCCAAAATAAATAACAACAGGAGGGATGCTATTCTGTTGTCATCAGTATTTACAGTTTATGAATTTGGGCTAATTCACCCCCAGTCTGCACAAGACTTCCGTCTTTTCACTGGGGATTCAATTAGCACCTGGTAATAGAAGAAGTGAAGTTTCATATGTCTAACCCTTCTGCAGACGGGGGATGGCTACCCCTGGGAGGACAGTCAGTTACTGAAAAGGACAGAATGGCATTCACTCTACTGTTTAGCACTACATGTTTCAAGTATTGGCCACCAAGGACAAATATCATAAGCCAAAGAGGTTGTATTGGCCATTCAGGGTGCAGAGTCTGAGCCAGATCCATCCTGAAAATTTCAGTCTCTGTATTTGCTAACATTGTGGCTAGACTGTCTTCCATACTGTCTCCTTTTTATTTTTTTTGAAATTTTAATTAATTTATTTTTAGCTTTCAACATTCATTTCCACAAGATTTTGTGTTCCAAATTTTCTCCCCATCTCTCCCCTCCCCCAACCCCAAGAAACCATGCATTCTGTTTACCCGTTCCCCCAATTGGCCCTCCCTTCTATGACGCCTCTCCCTTCCCTTATCCCCATCACCTCTCTTTTCTTGTAGGGCAAGAAAGATTTCTATACCCCATTATCTGTATGTCTTACTTACCCGTTGCATGCAAAAATAATTCTCAACATTCGTTCCTAAAACTTTGAGTTCCAATTTCTCTCCTTTCCTCCCCGCTATCCCCACTGAGAAGGCAAGAAATTCAAAATAGGCCATACATGTGTAGTCATGCAAAAGACTTCCACAGTAGTCACGTTATGAAAGACTAACTATATTTCCCTCCATCCTATCCTACCCTCCATTTATTCTATTCTCTCTTTTGACTTTGTCCCTCCCCAAAAGTATTTACTTTTAATTATTCCCTCCTCCCATTTGTCTTGCCTTCTATCATTCTCCCACACTTCACTTATCCCCTTCTCCCCTACTTTCCTGTAGCGTAACATAGATTTTCATACCAGATTGAGTGTACATGTTATTCCCTCCTTAAGTCAAATGTGATGTGAGTAAGCTTCACTTTTTCCTTCTCATCTCCCCTGCTTTTCCCCTTCATTGAAAAAGTTTTTCCTTTCCTCTTTCATGAGAGATAATTTGCCCCATTCCATTTCTCCCTTTCTCTTCCCAATATATTCCTCTCTCACCCCTTAATTTTATTTTTTAGATATCATCCCTTCCTATTCAACTTACCCTGCACCCTCTGTCTTTTTGTATGTATATAATCCCTCCAACTACCCAAATATTAAGAAAAGTTTCAAGAGTTACAATTATTATCTTTCCATGTAGGAATGTAAACAGTTCAACTTTAGAAAGTCCCTTATGATTTCTCTTTCCTGTTTACCTTTTCATGCTCTCTTGATTCCTGTGTTTGAAAGTCAAATTTTCTATTCAGTCCTAATCAAGAATTCTTGAAAGTCCTCTTTTTCACTGAATAATCATTTTCCCCCTGAAGTATTATACTCAGTTTTGATGGGTAAGGGATTCTTGGTTTTAGTCCTAGTTCCTTTGACTTCTGGAATATCATATTCCAAACCCTTCAATCCCTCAGTGTGTAGAAGCTGTCAGATCTTGTATTGTCCTGACTGTATTTTTACAATACTTGAATTGTTTCTTTCTAGCTGCTTGCAATACTTTCTCCTTGACCTGGGAACTCTGGAATTTGGTTACAATATTCCTAGGAGTTTTCTTTTGGGGATCTCTTTCAGTTTTCTTTTTGGGATCTCTTTCAGGAGGTGTTTGGTGGATTCTTTCACTATTCATTTTCCCCTCTGGTTCTAGAATATCCGGGCAGTTTTCCTTGATAATTTCATGAAAGATGATATCTATGCTCTTTTGTGATCATAGCTTTCAGGTAGTCCAATAATTTTTAAATTGTCTCTCCTGGTTCTAGTTTCCATATCAGTTCTTTTACCAGTGAGATATTTCTTCCACTGTCTTCTATTTTTTCATTCTTTTGGTTTTGTTTTGTAATTTCTTGGTTTCTCATAAAGTCATTAGCTTCCATCTGCTCCATTCTAATTTTTAAAGAACTATTTTGTTCAGCGAGTTTTGAACTTCCTTTTCCATTTGGCTAATTCTGCTTTTTAAAGTATTCTTCTCCTCACTGGCTTTTTGAACCTCTTTTGCCAATTAAGTTAGTCAGTTTGTAAAGGTTTTAATTTTTTCAGCATTTTTTGGGTCTCCTTTAGCAAGCTGTTGACTCATTTTCATGATTTTCTTGCATCACTCTCATTTATCTTCCCATTGTTTCCTCCACTTCTCATACTTGATTTTCAAAATCCTTTTTGAGCTCCTCCATGGCTTGAGACAACTGCATATTTATTTTGGAGGTTTTGGATGCAGAAGCCTTCACTTTAAGGTCTTCATTTGATGGTATGCATTGTTCTTGCTCATTTGAAAACAAAGAAGAAAATACCTGTTTACCAAGAAAGTAATGTTCCATAGTCTTATTTTTTCCCCATTTTTGGGTATTTTCTCAGCCAGTTACTTGACTTTTGAACCCTTTGTCAAGGGAAAGGTATACTCTGGGTACCTATAAGTTCTCAGTTCCTCCAAGGTGGCATGATCAACGGAGAGGAGTTTATTCCTCTCCTGGCCTGTGCTCTCATCTGGGAGCAACCACAAACTTTTCTGTCCAGGATCTGCAAGTAGAATTACCTCTCCAGAGCCTCCACCACACCAGCACTCTTCCTTTCCCCAGGATGGACTCTCAGGACTGAGACCCAGATGAGTTGCTCAGTTCCCTCAGGATCTTTAAGCTGAGGGCTCCTAAAATGGACTACAGGGACTGCTGCCACCCTGGGGCCAGAGTGGACCCTGCTCCCTTCTCACCCAGATGAAAAGGCTTCTCACTGACCTTTGAAGCTGTCTTTGGCATTTGTGGGTTGAGAAATTTGGGAACCACAGCTGATGCCTGTGATTCAGTGCCCTGAAACCTGCTTCAGTCCTGTCTGTGCCACACTGTGTGGCCAAGGCTGGACTGGCCTGCTCTTTCTCTGAACCCAGTGCAATAGACATTTCCCATCAGCCTTTCAGGCTGCCTTGGGCTGGAAATCTCTAATTCTGTTGTTTTTCAGCTTCTGCTGCTCTAGAATTTGTTTAAAATCATTTTTACAGGTATTTTATGGATTATGGGAAGAGACTTACAGCAGGTCTGTCTTTCTACTCTGCTATCTTGACTTCGCTACCTTGTCTCCTTTTTAGAAGCAACATTCATAAGATAAAGCTAGAGAAAGATTTCTGATTGAGAGAGATGGAGAATGAAAAAATAAAGATAGATGGATGATGATGGGAGCAACAATGATGATGATGATGTGTGTTCATCCTTTGTTGCTGAAGAAGGCCATGCCATTAGAGAAATAATGACATGATTTGCACTTGACTTTATGTTTTTGAGTGAGGGAGGGCTGTGCAGGTCACCAGCCTCACTTCTCCTCCAGAGCCATCTGAATCCAGTGACCAGATATTCATCAGGATGACTGAAGATGACCCAGGATGAGGCAATTGGGGTTATGTGACTTCCCCAAGGTCACAAAGCTAGTGAGGGTCAAGTGTCTGAGGTGAGATTTGAACTCTAGTCCTCCTGACTCCTGCACTGGTGTTCTATCCACTGCACCACGTAGCTGCCCTATGATGATGATGATGATATTGATGATAATAGAACAGGAATTTTAAGGTTTACAAAGTGCTTTATAAATATTTTCTTATTTGATCCTCATGAGATCCCTGTGCGGTATCTACTGCAGATATTACAATGACCATTTTCCAGATGAGAATACTAAGGCTCTGAAGAGGTTAATAAACTTTTCCTTAGTCAGAGAGTTAGTAACTGTCAGAAATTACATCAGAACCCAGGTATCTCCTCATCCTAGGTCCAACCCCCTACAAAATATGTACACAGGGTACAACAACAGAAATCAGATGAAAGAACTAGTAATCCTAGAGAAGAAGATTTGAGTGGGATGCATGAACATGCCAAGCAGCTCAAGTAGCTAAGGGGCCATCACACAGAAGAAGGGTTATGTTTTCCCTTCTTGGCCGCAGAGAGCAGAAGCAGGAGCAATAGGGTGATGGTGTGGGAGAGGGGAGGTAGATGTCACAGATTTAACCTTCATGGAATGAAAAATTTCCCCAAATTCATTCTCAACCTGGAGTCTATGATTTTAAAAAATTATTTTTGTAATTCCATTTAAATATAATTGGTTTTCTTTGTAACTGTATGTATTTCATTTTATTATTCTGAAAAGGGATCCATAGGTTTCATCAGACTGCCAAGGCAGTCCATGATATCAAAAAAAGTGCAAGACAAACCTCTATCCTATAATAACAATTAGATTTATCTTAAAGTGAAATGGGCTTCCACAAAAGGTAACCACAGGTGGCCTCAAAGCTGCAGGATCCCCAAATGTTCTACAACACATTGCTATTCAGGTCCAGGTTGGACCACAGAATCTCTGAATACACTTTCAAGCGTGAAATGCCAGTTTCTTTATGAAGCTTTCCCCAGTATTTCTGGTTATTAATGAAGCTCTCTGATTACTTTGCATCTCTGTAATGCATCATCCATGTAGTGTTTTTTAATCATTTCAGTTGTTTTTGATACTTCATGATCTCATTTGGGGTTTTCCTGATAAAGATACTGGAATGGTTTGCTATTTTCTTTTCCAGCTCATTTTACAGAGTTAAGTGACTTGCCCAGGGTCACACAGATAATAAATGTCTGAGGCCAGATTTGAACTCAGAAAGACAAGTCTTTCTGATTCCAGGCCCAGCACTGTATCCACTGTACAAACCTAGCTGGGTTCAAGCATGTAATGCTATATTGTAAAACATGTTTAGGGGAGAGAGGTTTAAGAGTCTAGGTCAGCCTAACAGTCAGTTGAGATTCCAATTGTCTACACCCCAAAGGCAAGAGACAGTATACCTGAGTTATCTGCATTTGAGTCTTTTCCCCCTGATGGACTCTAAATTCTATGATGGCAGCAGCTGGTGCTAATATAAATTTTGCATTCTGCCTCCCTTCTGGCCTAGCATAGTGCCCTGCATACAGTGACCACTTAATAAATATCTGTTGAATACATGAGTGAATGAATGACAGTCCATGGTACGTGATGAAATTTCTAGTCCTAAGATTTTTGGAATCAAGATTCAGCTGGGATAATCCTTGGAAATGTTCAATCTTCTCTATACTATCAGAAACCCTTCAAATTTCCTGACTGGTTACCCTAAAAGAGAATCACTCTTACCAACAAATCACTTTTTTTAAAAAAAGGCAGGTGGATGGGAGAACTTTAATCTGAACATATTTATATTCCTACAAGGCTCAATTTATTTCTTGAGATGAAGAACAGAGAAAGATCCAGTTCATGTCTCAGTAAATTCAAATCAGATCTCATTCCCATGCTCACTCAGTAGTATAACAGCTCTGTTTCGCTACTTTCCAGGATTTCTGTCAACCAAGATACAGGCACTGAGGAGTTCAGAAGCTAAATGAAAGAAAATGAGCTTCCAAGTCAACTCAATCCAACTTGAGGAAGCAATGCGTTGGGAAGTACCATCATCAAAACTACCAGCAAAACTACTGGGCTCAAAAGTGACCAAAAAAGATCACCAAAGGAGAGCTTTTCTAAACAGTGTGCCTGATTGTGGTATTGACTATGCAGAATACAAAAGGAATGCAGTGGAAGATCTGTGTTGGATCTATTCTATGTCCATTATTTCCTGGTTTTAGATCAGGAGACCAATGAAATTACACTTGAAAATTAATTTCTAGCAAAACTTTTGCTGACAACTGACAGCCAGCAGATTGAAACATATATATGTGTGTGTGTGTGTGTGTGTGTGTGTGTGTGTGTGTGTGTGTGTGACGTAATATGAAATGGAGGTCCGGAAGCCAAGTTTTATTTTTGTTTTTCAACAGGCTTGAGAATCCAAAAACAGAGTCTTTGAAATTTCATGTAGTTTTAATGATCAAACACCTTGGAAGACATGCTCCAGCATAGTGACTAACATTCTAAGATCAGACTCATCATGAAACAGAGGCAGAGCCAGCATCAGTCATTCATAACATGAGCCCAAATCCAGCCTGAATGTCTCAATTCAATGTCTCATGCTAGCTAGGACTCGATGGCTTTATGTTGACACATCATATTAAAAATCATCCCTCCTATCCAAGTAAATAAGAAGACTGCCAAGAAGGCAATTTACCCCATTTCATTTGCTCTAAAATAAACAAAAAGCCCCCACCAACCAAGGAAGTCCAAGTCTGTGGGTGGCCCATATAAACTGTGCATCCTCCAAATCAACGTAGGCCTTCCCAGAAAATAAAAAAATCTCTCATTCTTACACAGTCAAGTACATTATCAATGGTTGCTTTTTCCATCAATATTATCTACACTAGGGGTGGGGAACCTGCAGCCTTGTGGTCAGAGGTGGCCCTCTAGGTCCTCAAGTGAGAACCTTTGACTGAAGGTTTGGATTTGAAGGGTTGCACTTAAGGACACAGAGAGCCACATATGGCCTTGTGACCACAGGTTCCTCACCCTCAATACACTCAAACATGTCAAGAAGATGAACCCTCTTCGGGAATATTAGAAGAAGCCTGTTTCAATTTTTTTTGGTTGCTCCTTCCCTAGTGCCTAGCAGAGTGTTGAGTATAGAGTATGCAATTAATAAATGCTTGTTGATTATTTGATTAAAGAAGGAGTTGTAGTGTTTGACTTCTAACATCTCTTACCATCCTAAGATTCTTTTTTTTTAAGATTCCGTTTAGCCTGCTCTTTAAGGACTCTACTAGGAAATGCTCAATAAAAGTCTAATACTGTCCATATAGTCCAAACATATACCTACATCCTAAATACCAGTTCTTTCCTTCCCAGCCTTTCCCCAAGATAGAAGTTCCATGAAAGATGTACACTTTGGTAACACATTAAATTTCAGGTCATAGAAAATCATCACTGTCCTAAAGAGTGGTTGTGGTACACAGTAATGGCAAATTTCTTAATTACATGATAATTAACATGTGGTATCTAGGTAATTATATAGTAATTAAATTATCATCCCCAGTCAATGCTTAATTATGCCTGAACTGGAAACCACAGACCAGGTTTCCTCATCCAGCAGTTATTCTTGCACTAACAAAATATAATCACACGGTAACTCAACTAACTTTTTATATGAACTTTCTTTAGTATTCATCAGAGAAACCAACTCACATATCAGAGCAACAATTCATTCTTTTTTACTTCAAAGCACATCATATAGTATGTGGTCATAAATTATTATATTACTGAAACGAAAAAGTATTTACAAGGCCTCAGTGTCTGCTACTGATGTGACTGCTTTCGTTTTTCTCTTCCTCAGAGAATCTGATTAGCTTATAGCCCCAAAGGGTCCTGATGGCCTCCCTTCTTTTGGAAGACATCCTGCTGCTGGGAATAAATAGTCGAAGACTTAGGAGATTACCTCCCACCACCAGAGTATGCAAGACTATTCAGTTCCTTTATGACCCCTATGTAGGGAAAAGAGAACCTTTTGTCCTTCTGGTGGTAAAGACAGAGTTAACCTGACCCCGAAGCCATGAGAAGAAGGGCTTCCCATTCCATCCTTTTGGCAGGCCTATGCCTTGTTTCTATGGCCATTCGCAGGATCATAAATTCTGAACTCTAGAGGATAATTCTAGCCAAAGACTACATGTGCAGAATACCATAATGTAAACTGCATATGTTGTGAGAAGCTGTTAAATGGAGCCAGTGGATGAAAATGTGCCCAGCTTTTGCTGTTCACATCCCTTGATTTCCTCCCATCATCTGGAAAACAAAGACCTCTCCCAATCAATTCTAACTTTTTGACATGCCCATAAATAAAAAGAACATTTTTGGCTACTAGATCCCCGTGAGATATTTGGGAACTGGCCTTGATTCCAGAGTTAGACTTGAGTTCAGCATGTGCTGGAGAGTGCAAATGGTTTACGTCTGTGAGTTCCCAGTTTTTGCTTATTGCCTCGCAGACAATGACATATGTTGGAAAAGTCTGACACACTCAGCTGCATCTGTCATTCTTCCCAGCCCTATCCCCACTCCTTCTACCACCACCCACAACACTCTTCCCACCCACCCCATAGGAAGATGGCTCAGCTGGTAAGCAATCTTAGCAACAAACTATAGCATTAGTACTCCCTGCTGGAGAAGTTAGTGAAGGTACACATCACACACCTGCCTCACGGAACCATGGCTTCCATTTTGCAATTGCTGCTGAGGCAACATTACCACTGACTTCAATAAGAGTTTGGCTCCAAGAAGGAGGAAAAATCTGACTCCTGGGGACTAGACCATGGCCTCTTCCAGATTTAGGCATCTATGATTCAGTGATACATTGTCCCCAAGAATCAATCACTTCATATGTCAAATTCTTGTCTCAGACTCACAAAGCCTCATATTGATCCAGCTCTCCATCCTTCCCACTGCTGAGAACTGAGCCATACACATTGCTTTGGGAATAGGGTTTTGGCTTCATATGGCAAAGGACATTCAGCCCTAGGAAGCATCACTCATGGGACATTCTTATAAGGGATGAAATAATCTGATTCTGCAAACATGAGCATAAATTATAATTTAATAGATCACAATACATGACAAGTATGTCAAAATTTTCCATAAAAACAAATGAAAATGAGCTGGGTTAAAGTAAAAAAGTGGTTAGGGAGTCAGCACTTAATAACAAAATAATCCAAAAGGAGTTGCATAAGGAAGGGTAAAAGATGAACTGAGAATATTAGCCCTTACTTGTAAGACTTTGTACAGCTTTGTACACATAGAATCTTTAAAATGCAATTCTGGTCTGCCTTTGCAATAGTTTGATGTTTCTGAATCTGGCAAAGCCTTTGTGATATAGTGGTTCAAGAATAAGGCTTAGTTAGATTCAAGATCTGTGTTGAAGGCCTGTTTATGACACATATTGTATGTATAGCCATAAGCAAGTCACTTAAACTCTAGGTTCCCTTGGCAAGTCTCTAAGACTTTAAGTGACAGACAAGTTACTGATCAATATTGGTGAAGTGAGTCCTTCTAATGAATATATTACAGAGATGGACAAAATATTCTTTGCCTTTTACCTATCACCTTAACCTTAAGACTGTATCTTTAACTTCCTGAAGAATACATCCACTTGGATGATTCATTAGTACTTTCAAGTCAACATGTCCTGTCTCAGACTCATCATCTTTCTTATTTTGTCAGACCACCTGGATCTTTTTCATTTCTAGTATTCATTCTCATAGTCACCATAATTCAAAATCTTGGTGTCATCTTAGACCCACGACACTCTATCAACCTGTGCAGCAAGGCGAAGTATAATGAGGATTGAACTTGGAGGCAAGGAGACAGAAAGGTCTAGCAGTCTTAATAGTTATAATAGTAGTAGTAATAATATTAATAACAATAGTAGTAATAGTAATAATATTAATATATTGCTTTAAAGTGTGCAATGTACTTTTCCTAGACTATTTTTCTTTTGATACACATCGTCTTACAAGAATTTTGTGAGCTAAGCACTCTGTTTTGTAAATGAGGATACTGAAAGACACAGTACTCAAGGCATGGGAAAAATGTGCAGAGATGGGAGATGGAGGGTTTTGTGCAAGGAACAGTAAAGAAAGACGTGCCTATGAATCACAGAGTACATGAAAAGACTAAGATGTAAGAAGACTGGAAAGATAGGACAGGACTAGGTTACTAAAGGCTTTTAAGTCCAAACAAAAGATTTTGTATTTACTTCTCTCCTTTGGATGTCTCCATCCTCCCTCCTCTATGAAACTTATCATCAGAAATCTCATCATCCTGCAAGATCACATCAGCCTGGGTATTCACAGGACCTGAACAGTACATTCTATGCCTCTGATGTGTATTAAGAAGAGTTCTTCCCACAACTTCTATTTATAGAAAGTATCCAGGCCAGCCATCCTTTAATTTCCCATCCTGTTATACTCTTTTGGACTTTTTCATTATGTCCCTAAGCTGGGTACCTGCCTTTCCCCACCCCAGTTTTTCAGTCTCTTTTTGTGTGCTATTTTTCCCATTAGACTATAAGTTTGTTGAGGGCAGGAATTGTTCTTGCTATTTTGTTCTTGAATCTCCAGCACATAGTAGGCATTTGACAAATTTTTTATTGACTAACTGACTCAGGAGAGAGTCTTGGGGCCCATCCATAGTTAGTGACCATGATGAAGATAAAGAAGCAGTAATAAAGACTTAACAACTGCAAGCTGAACACAGAGGAGAGTCAGGAGAGAGCACTGTCAGCAAACCTAGGGAGAAAAGTGGATCATTAGGATCAGCTGTGGCAAAGAAGTCACGAATGAAAAGGGAAAAAGCATTTATATAGTACCCACTAAATGCAAGGTAACGTGCTAACTGCTTTTGCAAATATCTCATTTGATCCTTACGACAACCCTCTGAAGTAGGTATTGATATTATCATTGATTTATAGCTATAGAAACTAAGATAAACAGAGGTTAAATGACTCCCCTCTATCTGGTAAGTGGTGATATCCCCTTACAGCTGGTAAGTGACTGTAGTTTAAATGGGAAGATCTTTCTCATTCATTAATAGGCCCATGTGACCTGCTGAAAGCACAGTGAAGCTTAAGTCACACGAGGTGGGAGGAGTTTGCTAAATAGGTAGAACAGGAAGAATGGAGCAGAACTGAGAGTAAATTGGTAAAAGCAGTTAGGGCAGAGGGAGGAGAAGACACAGGCAAGAAGACAGCTAGACTTGTGAGTGTTTGTTTGTGGGAAACCCCAGTGAGGGAGTGGAGGGAGCAAAGGTTTGGAAATAGCTTTGTCCTTGAAGTGAAAATATGTATTGACTTCTTGGTTACCATGAGGGATTTGGCTTTCTGGTATTGGGATTTGATTTTCTGGTATCTGAAAAAACGTTTTACTTCTTCCTTCTTTATGGAGAGTCTATCGAACTTTACAATTCATAACTACACCAGCATATTCATAGTCACCATCCGTGCTGTGAATATTGCCTTGGTGATACACTTGGTGTTGTGAATATTATCACAGGGTAGGAAATATCTATTTGGAGACAGAAAGACTTTAGAGGAAGAAACAGATATCCCAGGATGGGAGGATGTACCTTACTCCTCCCCAGCAAGAGAATAGAGCAAAAGCACTGGACCCTGTGAAAACTGTGAACCAAGGTTGCAAGAAGGGGACCAGATATGTGGAAAGGTGTTTAGAACGAATACCAATAAAACCAGGAAGGAGCTGGCAGGGGTGTGGAGGAGGGGCTGAATTTTGTTAATAGGTTACCATACATGTAAAAGCAGAGACAAACTGCTGAAGGAAAAAAATCACATGGAAAAAAATTAGCTAATTTGCATGGGAATTCTCACATTCAGGCTCTCCTTTGAAAAAGTAAACTGAGGGGGTCATAGGTGGTAGAGGAAAAAAGCTGTTCATTTAGCTCAGAAAAAAGAGAAAATATGGCAAAAGAAGTGTGCAATAACCTTTGTACAGACCCAGCCTAGTTGCCACAGAGATTACTGGCAGGAGAGTACAAGGGAGGAAAAAATAAAGTCAGAGTTGGAAAATGAAACCATGTTAGAAGATGAAGCTTCTCAGGCAGAATCATACTCAACACTAAGGCGAAAACAGGAGAAACAGGGGTGCAACACAGTGTTTAGCGAGATAATTGAGAATTTTACTCATCAGGAGGTCACAGATATTTTGAGTTGATTTACCCAAAGGATGGGAGTATCATTAATTTCTTGGATGGTGAGAATCAGTGATGAAGGGGGTCAAAGGAGATTCTATAGATGGCATGGATCGCTTGAAATTTATAGGTGTTAGTGAGAATCCTTTTAGAGATTTTAGAGATTACAATATGCAAAGGTGTAACAATATAACTTATCTGTTAGCTTTGGCTGCAGAAGGATGCAGTAAGTAGTATTCTACTGACTCTATGTGGCCTAATGGAGATAGACTCTGGTATTCACTTAGGAACTGTATAAGACAGTTAAAGGAGGAGGTAATGAACACTGCCATAATGATTGGAAAAGCAGGTGCATACTATGATACTCCCTTAGCAGTTTCCCATAGGAATATAATAGTGAAGATGATTCTTCCTGCTTACAAGTACCTAGTTTTGACTCTAATAATTGGGGAAACAGGGAACCCTCTTTTGGAGGTTCTGGACAAGATTTCACAGTTAAATGACTTAGGGGACTGGGGAAAAGAAGAGTAAATAGCCAGCAGATTCAAAGTCAGAATAGATTGACAAGAAAAGAAGTGTTTACTGCCCTTTTGAGAGCAGATGTAGATTTTGGAAGCAACTAAAAAACTATACGAAAGGTACAGAGAAAAAAAGCCTTGATAAAGAAGTAAGAATTGGCCCTAGAGATCTTCCAGAACCCTTGTATCCAAGTTTGACACACTTTCAGGGAGAATAGGAAATTGCCCATGCCCCAGATCAGATTAAAGAAATACACAGACAGGATTACAGACCCCATATCAATTTGAATGTATATTGGGAAAATGAATCAATTACTGTAACTAGGGCATTAATATATACTGGTACAGAGGTCTCCCTTATATATGGAAACCCTGATAAGCTTAAACATGACACTTCTATCATCACAAGATGGGGAGGGGTTGAAATATTAGCCAGACAAATCAAACCAATGATGAAATTTGGACAATTACCTAAGAAAGAATACACTGTGATAATTGTTCCCATTCCTGAATACATCATTGGAATAAATATATTGAGGTATGACTTTAAATTTACCTGAGAGAGGATACCAATTTGCAGTAAAGAAGACAGTAATTAATACAGTTTTAATGGGTAAAATAAAAATGGACCCAATCACTTTACCTGAACCTTATGAAGTAATTACTTTAAAGCACAATCATGTACCAGGTGGACAAAATGAAATTACCAATACTATAAAGGCATATGTTGAGGCAGGAATGTTAGTCCCTACAACCACTCAATGGAACAATCCTGTCTGGCCAGTATGAAAGTCAGATGGGACATAGAGGATGACAATGGATTATAGGTAATTGAATAAAGTCACTCCTCCCTTGTATGCTACTGTTCCAGATACTGTTACCTTAATAGAAAGAATCCAGAAATATGATGGGACTTGGTATGTAGTCATTGATTTAGCCAATACTTTCCTTACTATTCCAATAGATTCAAAACAAGGGGATCAATTTGCTTTCACTTGGCAGGATCAATAATGTACTTTTACATGCTTGCCACAGGGCTATCTGTATAGCCCCACTATTTGTCATAGGATTGTCACTGAATATTTGGAGAATTAGTTCTACCTGGTATACAGCTTACCCACTACATAGATGATATTATGATACAGGGAAAAGTTGTAAATGAAGTGGAAAAGAGTTTGATGCTTTTAACTGAGCATATGAAAAGCAAAAGGTGGGAAATTAAACCTGCAAAGATTAAAGGACCAGCTCAAACCGCAAAATTTGGGGGTATACAATGTAATAAGGGGCTGTGAGAGAGTCTCCTGCAAGCCTGACAAAAGATTCAGGATTTTTCTATCCCCACCAATAAAAAAGAGGCTGCAAAGTTTATAAGATTATTTAGATATTGGCAACATTACATTATGCATCTCAGACAAATTTTGAAACCCTTATGTAAAATTACTAGGAAAAATACAAATTTGATTGGGGACTTGAGCAGAGTAAAACTTTTGAAGAAGCAAAGGTTGCTATCCAATTAGCCCTAAATTTATGGCCTATCAAAGTGGCCCAGTGGAATTACAAGTGACTCTACTGGATGAATATGCAAACTGGAGTTCATGGCAAAAACAACAAAGCCAAAATATACCCTTAGGATTTTGGTGTAATTCAATATACCCCTTTTGAAAGGCAGTTGCTAGTTGCATATTAGGCTTTGTTAGAGACTAAACAACTGACTTCAGGCCATGTAGCAATCGTGGCCCAAATTCCATTAAGGCCTGGAATTTCGATTATGACCTGGCTTATGAGTACCTCAGCTTCTCACAGAATTAGACATGTCCAAGAGGCTAGTATAATAAAATGGAAATGGTATATTCAAAATAGATCTAAAATGGGCAAAATTTGAGTCTCTGCTTTACATGAATATATAGAAAACATAGATAATGAGGGAAATAATATACTCCCTGAACCAAAACAACAGTTGGTATTTCCTTGGTAAAATGGGATGAGGGATATGATGGCTTAACTGAAGAACAAAAGAGACATGCATGGTTTACTGATGGGACAGCAAAATATTTGGGGCACAAAAGACACTGGAAAGCAGTAGCCTATAACCCATGTACTAGGCTGACTTTTCAAAGTACTGGGATAGGTGGAAGTAGTCTATATGCTGAATATGGCAGTACATAAAGTTATCAAAACAGAAAAAAGAACATTGTCATATATTCACTGATTCATGGGTGATAGCTAATGGGTTAGCTACATGGATGCCTATGTGTAAAAACCCAAATAGGGAAATTCATGGTAAACAAGTCTGGGGCAAAGAATTATGGGAAGATATATGTGATGTGTCTTAGGTTACTAATTAGTCAGTTTTTCACGTAGATGTTCACATGGCACTCACCATGCCAGAACATGAGTACAATGCACATGCTGATCCACTAGCAAAGATTGCTACTCAACATTTGTCCCTACTCTGACACCAATTGATGATCTGGTACTAACAAAATGGGTCCATCACACAACCGGCCATTTAGGGGTCCAGGCCACACAACAGTAGGCACAAGACCAAGGTATTCATTGTTAAAACAAGTAGCTAAAGAGGGCTATATAGGTCAATTGGAAAAGGAACAAACTGTAGCAAGAGGGGGAGAGAACCAGTCCAAATATGACAAATAGATTATATTGGATCCCTACCCCAAGATAAAGGAAATTTATATGCACTTATATTAACATCTATTCAGGTGCACTAGTGGCTTATCCCTTTAAGAATGTGACGCAGAGGGGGGGGTGGAGCCAAGATGGTGGAGTAGAAAAACTCATGTATGCTAGCTTCGAACCCACAGCCCATATATTTCCTGCAAGAAGAACTCCCCACAAATTCTGGAGCACTGCAAGACGGGCAGAGACACAGTGGAAAAGATTTCCATTCCAGACAGCCCTGGAGAGCCATCCCCAGGGGTCCGTCGCGCCCCGGAAAGCAGAGCCCAAACCTGTGCTGCCCTGGCTGTGGGGCCCCTGAGGAGCGGATCCGAGCAGGCTTCAGGGACAGAACCTCCAGTGGCCGAGAAGATCCCTCCGCCCACAGACACTCCAGGGCAGTGAGAGAGACGTCTGGGCTGGCCAAGAGGGGACAGGGGTGTCTCCGTGACTTGGGCCCCCTTGGGAGGCAGCGGCAGAGGCAGCAGTGGCGGCCCAGGACTCCTGGAGCAAACAGGAGCTGCATTACCAAAGGTCTCTGAATAAACCCCCTGAGGGATCAGAGTTTGGAAGACAGCCCTATCCCCACCTGCTCCATCACTGAAGGTCTCTGCATAAAGCCCCTGAGGGAACAGAGCCTGGGAGGCGGCCCTGCCCCCACCTAGCACCAGAACTTAAGCTTACATTGAATAGCAGCCACGCCTGCTGCGGAAAGCCCATTTGAATCTCAGACCCCAAGCACTAGCTGGGCAGATCTAGGCTGGGGTGGACAGGAATCTCAGAAGTCAAGTATCTGACTGGGAAAATGCCCAGAAAAGGGAAGGAAAATAAGACTATAGAAAGCTACTTTGATGGAGTACAGATGTTCCCGCCTTTCAATTCTGATGATTAGGAACTATTCTTACCATCAGGGAAAGACGTGGAGGGCGGGGTCTCTGTATCCCAGACATTCCAGGGGGATGTCGGGTGGGCTCAGGCCTTGGAAGAGCTCAAAAAGGACTTTGAAAAGCAAGTTAGACAGGTGGAGGAAAAACTGGGAAGAGAAATGAGAGAGATGCAAGAAAAGCATGAAAAACAGGTCAATACCTTTGTAAAGGAGACCCCAAAAAATACTGAAGAAAATAACACCTTGAAAAATAGGCTCACTCAATTGGCAAAAGAGGTTCAAAAAGCCAATGAGGAGAAGAATGCTTTCAAAAGCAGAATTAGCCAAATGGAAAAAGAGGTTCAATAGCTCGCTGAAGAGAATAGTTCTCCCAAAATTAGAATGGAATAGATAGGGTCTAACGGCTTTCTGAGAAACCAAGAAATCACCAAACAAAACCAAAAGAATGAAAAAATGGAAGAGAATGTGAAATATCTCATTGGAAAAACAACTGACCTGGAAAATAGATCCAGAAAATATAATTTAAAAATTATGGGACTACCTGAAAGTCATGATCAAAAAAAGAGCCTAGACATCTTCCATGAAATTGTCAAGGAAAACTGCCCTGATATTCTACAACCAGAGAGCAAAATAAGAATCCATCGATCACCGCCTGAAAGAGATCCAAAAAGAGAAACTCCTAGGAACATTGTGGCCAAATTCCAGAATTCCCAGGTCAAGGAGAAAATACTGCAAGCAGCTAGAAAGAAACAATTCCAGTATTGTGGAAATACAGTCAGGATAACTCAAGATCTAGCAGCTTCTACATTAAGGGATCGAAGGGCATGGAATAGGATATTCCAGAACTCAAAGGAACTAGGACTCAAACCAAGAATCACCTACCCAGCTAAACTGAGTATAATACTTCAAGGGAAAATATGGTCTTTCAATGAAATAGAGGTCTTTCAATCATTCTTGATGAAAAGACCAGAGCTGAAAAGAAAATTTGACTTTCAAACACAAGATTGAGAAGAAGCATGAAAAAGTAAACAGCAAAGAGAAGTCACAAGGGTCTTACCAAAAGTGAACTGTTTATATTCCTACATGGAAAGACAATATTCGTAACTCAAAACTTTTCAGTATCTAGGTAGTTGGTGGGACCACACACGCACACGCACACACATCCATGCATGCATGCACACACACATACACACATGCATGCACATACAGAGACAGAGAGCACAGAGTGAATTGAATAGGATGGGACCATATCTTAAAAGAAATTAAGGTAAATGGAGAGAGAGAAATGTAGTGGGAGGAGAGAGGGTGAAATGGAATGGGGTAAATTATATTTCATTCAAGAGGCAAGCAGGAGACTTTTTAGTTGAGGGAAAAAGAGGAGAGCTGAGAAGAAACAAGAAGTTTACCCTCATCACATTCAACTAAAGGAAGGAATAAAATGCACACTCATTTTGGTATGAAAACCTATCTTACAATACAGGAAAGTGGGGGAGAAAGAGATAAGCAAGGGAGGGGATGATGGAAGGGAGGGCAATGGGAGGAGGGAGCAATTTGAAGTCAACACAGGGAGGGACAGGATCAAAAGACAGAATACAAATAATGGGGGGCAGGATAGGATGGAGGGGAATACAGTTAGTCTTACACAACACGACTATTATCGAAGTCATTTGCAAAACTACACAGATAGGGCCTATATTGAATTGCCTGTCTTCCCAAAGGGAACTGTTGGGAGGGAGGGATGGGGAGAATTTGGAACTCAAAGTTTTAGGAACAACTGTTTAGTATTGTTGTTGCTACTAGGAAATAAGAAATACAGTTAATGGGGAATAGAAAGTCATCTGGCCCTACAGGGCAAAAGAGAAGATGGGGACAAGAGAAGGGAGGGATGATAGAAGAGAGGGCAGATTGGTGATAGGGAAAATTAGATTGCTAGGTGTATTGGGGTGGGGGGAGGGGATAAATGGGAAGAAAATTTGGAACCCAAAATTTTGTGAAAATGAATGTAAAAAGTTAAATAAATAAATTTTTATTAAAAAGAAAAAAAATAATGCGACCCAGAAAAACACCTATAAAACTGTAGATATCATAAGTCTATATTATGGAACCTGAAAGAAGAGTCAAAGTGACAATGGGTCACATTTAAAAGGTAATGAGATGACGAGATAATTTGTATTAAACAGCATAGAATGGATATATTATATTCCACATTATCCACAAGCATCTGGGTTATTTGAAAGAATGAATGGATTATTGAAAGAACAGTTAAGAAATTAAGTTCTAATAATTCTTATCAACATTGGCAAGATAATTTCTTTATTGCTTTATGTTATTTGAGTAAAATACCATTGGGAGGAAGTATACCTCTAGCCAGAATGATGACCCCTAATCTGAAACTTAGAAAACAACAAACATAAGATCCCAAATATTGAATATTTGACTCTGAGGTTAGATGTTTCAGAACCATATCCAGGTACACCTGGTTCAGTAGGATATTATTTACATTGTTTAGAGGACTTTTGGTTGGACAGAAAAGAAATAAGAAAAATCTCTACTGGAATATGTATGAGAGTCCCTAAAATCATTTTGGACTGACATTACCTCAGTCAAGATTAGCAGCTTGAGGAATACATGTATTGTCTGGAGTGATACATTCTAATTATCAAAGAGAAATGATTGTAACATTCCAAAACTTAGGTGAAGAACCCATACAGTTTTGTAAAAATGATAAAATAGTTTAAGTGATTATTATTCCTTGTGAAACAATACCCCTTGTCAAAATTGACCTTCCTCCCAAAGTAACTTGTAGAGGAATTGAAGGGTGGAGTTCTGCTGATAGAATAAAATTGGGAGCTAAAGTATGGGTAAATGGAAGCCAATGTTCCAAAATCTGTGGAAATCATAGCCCATGAGAAAGACAATACCATAACTGTTGTTTATTTAGGAGAAGATGATTACCAAATTATACCCTTAACTCACATATCCTACTGTGAATGAGGCTATGGTAGTGAGTTCATAGACTTCAGAAGCACGGCTGACCCTCTGTCTACCTTGCTTCTGGTTATTGTCTCCTTGTTTTATTTTTTGGGGTTTTTTATGATCCCTGTTATATTGTTGTAAAGTTCTGTTGACACCAGTTGCCTAAGATATTGTTTATTTGCTTATTTTCTGTTATCCCTGTTATGGTTCTGTTGATACCAGTTGCCCCACCGACCTATGTAATGAATATGAAAGATCTTGGGGCTGAATGTAGTGGCAATTTAAATGGAAAGATCTTTCCCATTCATTAATAAGCTCATATGACCTGCTTAAATCACATGGAAGCCTAAGTCACATGTGGTGGGAGGAGCTTGCTAAACAGGTAACACAAAAGGATGCAGCAGAACTGGGACAAAGTTAGTGAAAGCAGTTGGGGCAGAGGGAGGAGAGGACACAGGCAACAAGATATCTAGGCTCATGAGTGTTTGTGGGAAACCCTAGTGACAGCATGGAGGGAGCAAAGACTTTGAAATAGCTTTGTCCCTGCAGTGAAAATGTGTATTACTTCTTGGTTACTATGACAGATTTGGCTTTCTGGTGTCTGAATAGATATTTCTCCTCTGCCTTCTATATGGAGAGTCTGTTATAATTTGTGACTGAGAACTATGCTGGCATATTCCTAGTCACCATCAGTTCTCGAATGTTGCCTTGGCTATACAGTGACTGAAGCTGGATTTGAATTTGGGTCTTCCTTACTCCAAGCCTGGCACTGTATCCACTGTACCACCTACCTGCCACTAGGAGAAGAGAGGACAGAAGAAGACTTAGAAAAAAAACACCCTTTTATACTTACAAAATTGATTATCTTTAAGATTTAACACATATCTACTGAATTCCACCAAATTCAATCAGATCAATAATCAAGTCTATCTCTTTTGGGATCCTGACTCTACCAGGTGCTGTATTAGCTATCATTGCCTTCTGTTGTGTTATCTGCTAATCTGATAAACATATAATCTATTCTTTTATACATGCTATCGATAAATATGTTGAACAGCATAAGTTTGAGCACAGAGGCCTTTGGCACACCACTGGAGATCTCCTTCCAAAGTGACATGAACCCATAAAGGATTACTGAAGTCCAGCTATTCAACCAGTTTAAAATCCATCTGATTGTATTATTATGTAGTCCATAGCTTTTGATCCTTTACACAAGAATAATATGAGACACTTTATCAAAAACTAAAGTAAATACTAGGTGAAGAATAACCACAGCATTCCCTAGGTCTCGATTTTTGGTAGTACTTTAGCAGCTTTCCTAACTGTTTTGTCTGGAAAAGCCTATGTTGCATAATTCCACGTAGTTTGGAAATCATGAGTATATGGAAAGGTAGCATCTGTTTAAAATGTTGTTCCTAAGTCTTTATGAATCAATTATTACTGTTATTGCATCCTTGGTTTTTTTTCCTATGGGGTTCATATAGAAATGGTCCAGGTAAAAATAAGTATATTGCTGTTATTCTTTTCAATTTAATGTTTTATAGATTATTGCGCATGTGGTTAAATAACTGCTTCTTGCAGTGAAATAGAAGCATTGGACTTAAGTCTATCCTTTGAGGGCTCACCAGAAATATCCTTTGTGCAGCTACAGCAGCAAAGAGATAAACAGGGATGATATCACTTCATCTTGTCCACCCACAATTTGATTTCATCTGCACTCATCTCAAAGGGTTATTGTGAGGATCAAATTAGACAATATTTGTAAAGCACTTAGCACAGTGCCTGGTACATAGTTGACACTTAATGAATGATTGTTTTCTTCCTTTTTTCTTTCTTTCCTTCCTTCCTTCATTCTTTCCTTCTATCCTTTCATTTTTTTATCTAATATAAATCTAATTTTTATCTAATAAAATATTTATCTAATATAAATATATCTCTTTTTAAAGCATTTAATTTCATATAGCTTGGAAATTGTATTTAATTGTATTTAACATATTATATAATATGTTATTAAACTTTATTATTTGTTATATTATAATATATTATATATGTCACTATGTAATAATGTTATTCTTAAGTTTTTATGGACTGATATTATATTCAGGCAATAGTTTTGGTCTGTGTTGGTAGTCTGGTACTAGCAGATCTTATTGGTTAATTTCTCCACTATATTTGAGGTCTACATGTGCAGTTGGGGGACATTTTGTAGGTCAAAATTCATGCAAAATATTGATCTTCTGTGGTATAATTCTAACAATCAGATCATGACTTGCTAGGTTCTAAATCTTTCACACCAGCACTAATTATGGCCCTAAGCAACAACCCTCAGTCTCAACTCAGCTCCAATCCTGTGCTCTATCTACTAATTCTCCTTGGAATATTCTTTCAACTCTGAGTGTTTCCCTACCCTACTCCTAGTTTTATTCAGCTCTATCTCAAATCCTCTTTTCTTTATATATTCTTCCTCAGTGACTCCTATCCTATTGGCAATTAGGTTACACAGAGAATAGAGCTTTTGATCTGGAGTCAGAAAGACTAGAGTTCAAATCTGGCTTCAGAAACATACCAACTATATGACCCTGGGCAAGTCATTTAGTCGTGTCAACCCCAGTTTCCTCATCTGGAAAGTGAGGATAATAGTTACCTTTCTTCCTAAGTTGTTATAAGATCAAATAAGATATTTATAAAATGTTTAGCAACCTGCCCAGTATTGTTGTAAAGATATAATGAGGTAATTTTTGTAAAGTTCTTTGGAAAATCAAAGCACTATATAAATACTATTCTTATAGTTATCATTGATAATACCCTCTCTGGCATCTTATAACACTCTCTTTACTATCAATCTCTTCCTTGTATTTCACTTCACATGAATTGTTACACATGCCATATATGCTGGTGGCACAGTGGATAGAGCATGGGGCCTGGTATTGGGAAGACTTGAATTCAAATCTGACCTCAGATGCTTAATAATTGTCTGATCATGAGGACGTCACTTTACCCCATATTTGCCTCAGTTTTTTCATCTGTAAAATGGGGATAATAATAGCATTCCACCTCCCAGGGTTGTTGTGAGAATCAAATGAAATAAGTATGAAGTACTTAGCACAGTACCTCATACATAGTAAGTTCTATATAAATATTATTGATGATGACTAATGATGATTGATGATGATTTTAGTCTTTGAAGACAAAATCATGTCCTCTGGTACATGATCCCTCACACCTAGAATACATTTTTTTCTTATCTGTTGAAACCCTTTTCTTCCTTTTAATGGCCAATTCAAATACCTCCTATTCCATGAGACCTGGTCCTGACCCTCGATCACCTTCAACTAAACATGATCCCTGACTCTTGAAAAGTTCTTAGTGGGCCTCCCCAGCCTCTCTTTTATCCCATCCAATTCTTTTTACTGTATGTTCTTATATATTAGTCATAACTTCACTATTAAATTAGAAGCTCCCTGAGGATAGGAACTATGATGTCTCTTAGGTTTGTTTATACAGAATCTAGCATTGTGCTTTCTAGAGTAAATGCTTAGCAAAAGGCTACTGAATGCATCTCTATATAGTGAAGCAGTGCTTTGTAGGGAAATCAAAATAGAACCACAATTTTAATCTCAAAACTTATGTATGCTACTGTCTTGGACAGAGAAAGAAAGGGAAATGCATTTATTAAGAACCTACTGTATGCATTGCAGTGTGCTATTTTTCATTTCATAGTATTTCATTTGACCTTCACAACAACCCTCATAGGAGGTTATTGATTAGTATGTTATGATCCTCACTTTACATTACTTTACATTTACATTTACATTTACACAACAGATGCAGGCAGAATTTAAGTGCCTTGCCCAGGGTCACATAGGAAAGTCACATAAGTTCTCTAAACCTCCGTTTCTTCTTTTATGAAAAGAGAGGTTATAATAGAGTTATAGCTTGTCTGTAAGGAAAGCATTTTGTAAACCTGAAAGCATTACAGATATGTGAGACGTCAGTTTCTCCTATAGGGCCCAGCAAGGACATCTGCCCATAGCATGTGTTTAATAAATGCTTGTTGAATGTTTGAGGATTTAGTGCATCCTCTATTGTTTGCAACCAGCCCATGCTCAGATTCTTGTGCATGGTTTTAACCACATCAAAAGAATCTCACATCAAGAGCAGGGAATCAAAAGCCAAGTCCTGAAGCCAGAGAATGAGAATGGCCCCCTTATACATTGTGCTGTGTCATCTGTGACATACTATGATTTCAATTTCCTATCCATTATCTGACTTGCTCTTTGTTATATCCTGAAAAGTCAGGTATTATTCTCACCCTTTCACAGAGGAAAGAATCAAGGACCAGGGAGGTTAAGTATCTTGCCTAAGATTACACAGCTAGTTTGTAGCAGTCAGGAGGAACCCAAGAATGCTGCCTCCATGGAACTCACTCTCTCATGCCATGGTACTCTCTTAATGAATGCATGCCTAGCTTGTCCAATTCCACCATCTGTAACCCAGGATCAGGAGTTAGATTGCTAGGTGTCACCACAATACTCCATTCAATTCCTTTCCCGTTGCTTCTGCTGCCCTGGCTCCTTCTCATTCCACTCTGCCAGCTTCCTATGATTGAAATTTGAAAGCGTGTAGCTGTTAATCTGGGAGTGATTAAAGAGTTTCATTTCTCGGAAGAGTCGGTACTCATCATCTGCTATGATGAATGAGCCCCTAACATCCCCTGATCCCATTATATTGTGATTAATTGTGCCAGTTTAAGTCAATAATTCATTTGTTAAAAATAGGCCTGCAAAGTATCATTTGTCTCAGGGGAGATATCAGAATAAAAAAAAATTCATTTGATACTTCTCATTAAATTAGTGTGGGGAGTTCTATTGAAGGGCCCTGTTCATCAAACACTTATTGCAGGCTTATTTGATAAGAAGTTGTATTTGTCTAAAATTATGTCTGCTAACCGTCATAATGGCCTGTATTTCCCCCTGTGTTAATGAATGAATAAAAAGTCTAAATAGGTGCATGGCTGGAGAAAAGACTGGAGTGGAAATTGGAATAATTCCTGAGTGTGCATTTGAGGAAATAGGTAGATATAATGCTCTCATTTTTCATGACATTAGGATGAAAAAGGAGAAAAACCAGGGCAGGGGCACCTTTTCCCAGTCTGGAAGATTGTCTGTAGAAGTAGCAAACCTGTTTTTTTGAGAGATGGATCTTCCCCATGCACTCTTATCTAGAACGATTATAAATGTTGTATTCAGTCACATTGGACCATTAAGACATTTTCAATTGTAAGTGATTCTCAAAGAAGATAGAAGGGAATACTAACTCAGCTGAAAATGATAATGGTCAATATCTTAATCTCTTCAGAGCAGCTACAATGCTTCCTTGGAAGGGTGGGTAGGAAGGCATCTACCATACGATGAAATTATTAAGCCAGTGACTTAAGGGATGTTTCTAAAGTCCAACTTGGTAGGATAGCTACACTTGGTCATGACTAACTGACCTTAAAATAGGACTAAAGTGCATTTATTCTATTAGAATTGACATGAACATTTCCCAATCTAATACAGTTCTTCTCATGGCAAATCTCCATAATTTTTATGAAGCTCCAAGGTCCTAGTAGCTCAGCATCTCATTTCCAGAGCAGCCACTAGGAGAAAGGGAGGTAGTTCTCAGCTTGTGCTGCAAAAGCACTTAGGGCTTAATAAAACAATATAAATGAAAGTACTCCAAAATTTTTATTAGGCTTTATATATAATAATTCCTCTAATTCCCAGCTTATTTTTTTATTAATTTAACTTTTTTTACATTCATTTTCACAAAATTTTGGGTTCCAAATTCTCTCCCCATTTGTCTCCTCCCCCCACCCCAATACACCAAGCATCTTAATTTCCCCTGTCACCAATCTGCCCTCTCTTCTATCATCCCTCCCTTCCCTTGTCCCCACCTTCTCTTTTGTCCTGTAGGGCCAGATAACTTTCTATTCTCCATTACCTGTATTTCTTGTTTCCTAGTAGCAAGAACAATACTCGACAGTTGCTCCTAAAACATTGAGTTCCTACTTCTTCCTATCCCTCCCTCCCCACTCATTCACTTTGGGAAGGCTGGCAATTCAACATAGGCCATATATGTGTAGTTTTGCAAATGACTTCCATAATACTCATGTTGTGTAAGACTAACTATATTTTCTTCCATCCTATCCTGCCCCTCATTGCTTCTATTCTCTCTTTTGATCCTGTCCCTCCCCAAGAGTGTTGATTTCAAATTGCTCCCTCCTCCCATTGCCCTCCCTTCCATCATCCCCCACACCCTGCTTATCTCCTTCTCCCTCACTTTCCTGTATTGTAAGATAGGTTTTCATCCCAAAATCAGTGTGCATTTTATTCCTTCCTTTAGTCGAATGTGATGAGGGTAAGCTTCATGTTTTTCTCTCAGCTCCCCTCTTTTTCCCTCCACTAAAAAGTCTCCTGCCTGCCTCTTCTATGAGAGATAATTTGCCCCATTCCATTTCTCCCTCTCTCCTACCAATACATTTCTCTCTCCCTGCTTCATTTTTTTAAGATATGGTCCCATCCTATTCAATTCACTCTGTGCTGTGTGTGTGTGTGCATGTGTGTGTGTCTGCGTGTGTGTGTATGTGTGTGTGTGTAATCCCTCCAACTAGCCAGATACTGAAAAGTTTCAAGAATTACAAATATTGTCTTTCCATGTAGGAATGTAAACAGTTCAACTTGAGCAAGTTCCTTATGACTTCTCTTTGCTGTTTACCTTTTCATGCTTCTCTTCATTCTTATGTTTGAAAGTCAAATTTCCTTTTCAGCTCTGGTCTATTCATCAAGAATGCTTGAAAGTCCTCTATTTCATTGAAAGACTATATTTTCCCCTGAAGTATTATACTCAGATTTGCTGGGTAGGTGATTCTTGGTTTTGGTACTAGTTCCTTTGACTTCTGGAATATCATATTCCATGCCTTTTGATCCCTTATTGTAGAAGCTGCTAGATCTTGTGTTATCCTGATTGCATTTCCACAATATTTGAATTGTTTCTTTCTAGCTGCTTGCAATATTTTCTCCTTGGCCAGGGAACTCTGGAATTTGGCCACAATGTTCCTAGGAGTTTCTCTTTTTGGATCTCTTTCAGGCGGTGATCGATGGATTCCTTAAATACTTATTTGGCCCTCTGGTTGTAGAATATCAGGGCAGTATTCCTCGATAATTTCATGAAAGATGATGTCTAGGCTCTTTTTTTGATCATGACTTTCAGGTAGTCCCATAATTTTTAAATTGTCTCTCCTGGATCTATTTTCCAGGTCAGTTGTTTTTCCAATGAGATATTTCACATTCTCTTCCATTTTTTTATTCTTTTGGTTTTGTTTTGTGATTTCTTGGTTTCTCATAAAGTCATTAGCCTCCATCTGTTCCATTCTAATTTTGAAAGAACTATTTTCTTCAGTGAGCTTTTGAACCTCCTTTTCTATTTGGCTAATTCTGCTTTTGAAAGCATTCTTCTCCTCATTGGCTTTTTGAACCTCTTTTGCCAATTGAGTTAGCCTATTTTTCCAGGTGTTATTTTCTTCAGCATTTTTTTGGGTCTCCTTTAGCAAAGTGTTGAACTGCTTTTCATGCTTTTCTTGCATCTCTCTCATTTCTCTTCCCAGTTTTTCCTCCACCTCTCTAACTTGATTTTCAAAATCCTTTTTGAGTTCTTCCATGGCCTGAGCCCACTGAATATTCATTTTGGATGTTTGGGATATAGAAGCCTTGACTTTGATGTCTTTCCCTGATGGTAAGCATTGTTCTTCCTCATCAGAAAGGAAAGGAGGAAATATCTGTTCACCAAGAAAGTACCCTTCTATGGTCTTTTTTTCCCCTTTTCTGGGCATTTTCCAAGCCAGTTACTTGACTTCTGAGATTCCTTTCCACACCCACCTTGCCTCCAGATCCACCCAGCTAGTGCTTGGGGTCTGAGATTCAAATGCTGCTTCCCAGCCTCAGGGCTTTCAGCGGGGGCAGGGCTGCTATTCAGTGTGAGATTAAGTTCAGCTGCTTGGGTGGGGCAGGGCTGCCACACAAGGCTCAGTTCCCTCAGGGGGTTCATGGGGAGATCTTCAACAATGGATCTGAGCCCCTGCTTGCCTTGGGAGCCCCTGTCTGCTGCTGCCTCCCCTGCTGCCTCCTGAGGGGGCCTGAGTTATTGGGACACCCACTCCCCTCTTGGTGAGCCAAACAGGCTCTCTCACTAACCTCTGGTGTCTGTGGGTGGATGGACCTTTGCAGCTGCTGGAGATTCTGTCCCTGAAGGTTGCTCATATCTGGTCCTCTCGGTGCCGCGTGGCCAAGGCAGGGCTGGGCTCTGCTCTGGGTCCGGTGTGCGATGGACTTTTGGTGTTGGTTTTTCAGGGCTTTCTGGAACAGAAATCTCCTCCACTCCATTGTTGTGTGGTTTCTGCTGCTCCAGAATTCGTTGGGAGCTCCTCTTTACAGGTATTTTATGGGTTATGGGTTAGGAACTAGCATATGTGTATGTTTCTACTCTTCCATCTTGGCTCCTCCCCCAGGTTACTCAATTCCTCTAATTCCAATAGGATTTTAAAATTTATAAAGCACTCTTCTCACAGTTAAGAGGAGAGAGTGAAAGGGTTATTATCATCATTTTGTAAATGAGGAAACTAAGGCTCACAAAGGTGAATGATTTGCCCACAGGCACACAGTGCTCAAGTCAGAATTCTAGAATGGCAAAGATGGGAAGGTGAGAGATCATCTCATATGAGGCACTCCTTTTACACATGAAGAAACAGACTCAGCTGTATGGTATCACATAGCTAATTAATGGATGAGACAAGACTTCTGATTCCAAATTAAGTGCCCTTTCCACCACACTCTGTTGCTTCTTACACAGGCTCGGTGTAACAAGTAAATTCTGATGAGTCCTAACAATGAATGCTGTGAAATGGTCACATTATTCAAATTTTCACTGCATATTTTCATTAGTCTAGAACCATCTTACATAACTATAGTTTCAAATAATGCAAATTTGAATATATTTTCATTATGGACATACATTCAGCCTGTTCCCTCATTTCATCACTAAAGCAATGTAGACAAATCCACTCCTTTTTTATTTTGCATATGCCTTCAAAATTACCCTTGATGTTCACTTTAACTGATCTAAATTAAAAAAATGTTGAGGGCAGAGTTGAAACAGGGGTGGGGGTGGAGTGGGCCAGGGCAACATTGCTGTAGCCCTGGTATGTATATCTTTAGTGATGGATCTGATGGTACATATGAGACTGCAATTCCAATTTTGTAGCCTACGCTCATGCTTGACCTTGGGCAAAAAACTAAGAAGAGATATAGGAAGCAAAATTTCAGTTCTCCTTGTGCTATCAAATCTTCACTACTTTTAATCTTTTCTACTTCTTCCTTGAGAGAGGCCATGCCTTCACTTGGATTGTCTCCCTGCAGGATGTCTCCAAGGACTGGATCAAATCTCTCCCTATCATTGCATATCAATGAATATTCAAGCTGGAAAAGACTTTAGAGATGATTTTGCCTAGTATCTTTTCCATTTATGGGTTAAAAAAATGACTCTTTGAAAATTTATGACTTCCTCAAGGTCATATACCTACTACTAGAGTCAGTTAGGTGACACAGTAGATGAAGCACCAGGCCAGGATTTAGGACCTGACCAAGTCACTTAACCCTGTTTGTCTCAGTTTTCTCCTCTGTAAAAAGAGCTGGAGAAGCTCATTTTACAGCTTTCTTTGCCAAAAAATCCCTAAAAGGGGCTGAAAAACAATTGAATGACAGCAACAGAGCCAAGGTGTCCTAAATCCTGGACTTTTCCCATTGTATTCATGGTCTTATCACATAATCAAAAAAAAAGCATGTACTTACACCTTGAAATTCTATTCCTTATTCATCTTACATTCTTTCTTTTGGCCATCTTGATACATACAGCTTTTTAGGAAGGGATATAAAATTCTAATATTATAGACAAATATAAATAACTTGGAACAGTAACAAGTTTATCACTTTGCACAACCATTTTCTCTAACTCAGAAAGTTTCATTCCTTCACCTCCAACACCATCTTAGAATATCCTGAATGCTTCTCAGAGGTTAAGTGATTGGTTTATAGTAATACAACTAACTTAAATGTCAGAGGTAGGACTCAAACCAAATTTTTAAATTCAAAATTCAATGCTCTTTCCACTATGTTCTAGAATACTGTTTCTTTCAGGTATACACTTTACATGGTATTATTACAGTTATAAATACAAAATCAGCCTATCCTTCCCTATCACCAATCTCACACCATCACCACAGGGACAAAATGAGTTTTCTCCATTTCTTTTGCCCAACACCACCTCTTAATTCAGATTACTTTTGTGGAAGTAAAACAATGTCTTTCCTTCTTAAGTAGTTTAACACGAATACAATTTCCTTTTCCAGTTATTCTCTGGATCCTGTAGAGCAAAAGTCTTTAGCTCCAGTTTTAGGATAACTTTGTCTTTTCAAGGCTCTTAGAGAAAGTGAGACATCATGATTGGATAAAGCTTAAGATCACCCAATTAAAATCAAGGTATGCCAATGTATTCATGCTCTATACATGTCATTGTGTTTAGAGGTTTCTTCTCCCTCACCATCCTCATTGTTCTACATAAATGCAAATGACTATAATAATAGGATAAGGAGTAGATGTACAAACTCTAGGGTTCCCCTTCTTATTGCGAGGGCAGAATAAGTACCCATTGGCCATGAGTTTTGTGAGCCAATAGTATGACATGGCAGTCAAAAAATTCAATGTGATTTAAAGCTAAATTAATGGGATTATAGTGTACAGAACAAGGGAGGTGAAAATTGAACTAATTGCACTATTTTTCCTTTTTCAGACTATCTCATGTAAATATAAATATGTATATATACATATGTGTGTGTATGTGTGTGTACACTTATACGTACATACACATACATACATATATACATACACACTCCTGAACTCCTACCCTCCACAAGCATAATATCATAATTCTACTTACTCTGTACTGAGACAAGTCAATGTTCCCAATACTTGGGTTAAGGATTCTGATTGCTGCTGATAATTAATGTCTAAACCCAGTTTCGTCAGGGTTTTGAGGGAAATAAGGGGAATTTAATTGCTTCTATAGATCTGTTCAAAACAAACACAGTGTGAAAAGGATCTTTGATCACCACTGATCTGGTCTGCAAATCAAGCAAAGCAGTGTCTGAAACGTATGCAGTTAATACATCTGCCTCTGAGAGATGCTGGGAAGTTTCTGCTTTCAAAGGTAAGAAGTTTTGGTGCAATACCTAAGAAAAGGTATTGTTTTTTCTGAGTTATGTATTAGTTCAAGTCATTTTGTTTTTTAATGGAAAAAAGGTTAATTGCATGAGTTTTTTTGTTTTTTTTTTTTTTGTTTATCACCTTCTCCCTTTTGGGTAGAAGTGGAGGAAATGTATAGTCAGCTAAAAAGATACATAGGAACGTGAAGGGAATATTCAAAAGCTCATAGAACTCATAAGACTTTTCCTGATTGGCAGAGTAAGCCTGGCATCTTAGAACAAATAAATGAACCTGATGCTCCATTGAGCCCAGGAGGGGTAAAACACCATTATTGTTTGTCAAGACAAAAGAACTATAAGTATCCAGCATTAAGAAAACAATGGGGTCAAGGTGGGCCTGAGGAAATATAGATTAATAGAATAGCTTAAAAGTTAAAGATCAGCCAATTAAACTAGAGACTTTGTCCTAGTCAGACCACAACCAGACTTCTGTGGTTAGTACTTGGCACCTCATTTGAGGAAGGACATTGACAAATTGAAATATATACAAAGGGGAAGACCAAGAGGGTGAAAAGGAAAGATACCATGCCATACAATGATTAGTATGGACATAGGGATTGTTTTTCTTGGAGAAAAGAAGAATTATGGGGAACATAATAGCTATCTTCAAGTAAACAAAGAACTAGAAAGTAGAGAAGAGATATAGTATGTTGTGTTTTGCCCTAGAAGCCAGAGCTAGGAGAAATGAAGGGAATTTTAAAGAGCCAGATTTAGGTTTAAAATATAAAGGAAAAAATCTTTCAAATGGTTAGAACAGTACAAAATTGTAATGGGATGTTTTAAGAGGTTATGGCTTCCCTGATGCATACGGATCACTTGCTGTGTATGACATAGATTGGCGCTTAAATGCATACTGATCACTTGCTGTGTATGATGTAGAGAAGGTTCTATTAAGTATAGGTTGAATTGGATCTATTTCAATTCTCTTTCAACTCCACAGTTCTATGAATCTCTTATAACATAAAATATTTTCTGCAAATTTTCTATTGTTTACATTATTGAAATATTTCTGAATTTGAAAATTATCTTTTCCCTTGTGAATACATTCTAGAAAGCAAATTTTTATGGACTGGTACAGTGCAAGACAAGGTTATAAAGGGCAGAGAGGTAGATGTTGGATCAGGCCTTCCATTATAGTTCCTAATTTCAGGTCAGTAACAAACTTCTTGTGAGATGCTAAGTAAATCAGAACCTCCAGGTGCCTCATTTCCCTTATCTATTCTCTATGCTCCCCCTTCCCTTCTCCTCTCTCACCCTTCCCCTTTCAGGAACCAAATGAGAAAAGTGCCACTTTGGCCTAGGTGCATTGCAATTACCTTCAGAGCCATTCAGTGATTGTCTGTTTTCTTATGAGGTTCACAAACATATTCTAAGGAGTTGTAGAACATTACTGGAAAAACTGTGCAGATGTCTAAGGAGACTATTCGGAAGGACAGAACATTTGAATAAATATATTGCAGTAAAAACAAGGTTAGCTGTTCTGGTATGTTGGTTAATATCACTCTCATTTACTTCATAGTTATCTCTTATAAAATTATTTCAATTGTACCAGAGTCTCACTAAACCTTTTAAAACATCCGCCTCAGGGCACACATAGAGGCTTCACTATTCAGAAAAGAAATTTACAATCCCAAGAGCTTCCATAGGATCATATGGAAGGAATTTTAGAAATCATCTAGTCTAGTCTTCTCTTTTTTTGTTGTTTTTCAAAACAAAGTTTCTCTGTCACATTCAGGCTGGAGCTACAGAGACTATTCATCAGCTGAGTTCCATTGTGATCAGCACAGAAGCATTAAACTGCTCCATTGCTGACCTGGACCTGTTCACCCTTCTTCAAGCGATCAAGTAGCTTCCCATTCTTTGGGGCTACCCACTTCAGTGCCAGATTTAGAGTGGACACCCATTCAACTTAAACCTGCTGTAACTCAGAACTCTTGAGCTCATTTGGAACCATGCCCAAAGGGCTATTAAATTATATATTTCCTTTGATCCAGCAATACCACTAAGTCTGCATCCCAAAGAGATTTTTAAAAGAGAGGAGGGACCTATTTATACAAAAATATTTATAGCAACTTTTTTGTGGTGGCTAAGAATTGGACATTGAAGGGATACCCATCAACTGGAGAATGGCTAAACAAGCTGTGGTATAAAATTGTAATGGTATGCTATTGTGCTATAAGAAATGACAGACAGAATGATTTTGGAAAAACCTGAAAAGGCTTAGATGAACTGATGCGAAATGAAGTAAGCAGAACATTGTACCCAGTAACAACAATATAGTACAATGAAAGATTGTGAATGATTTTGCTATTCTCAGCTATGCAATGATCCAAGACAATCTCAAAGGACTCATGATGAAAAATGTTATTCACCTCCAGAGAAAGAACTGTTGTAGTCTGACTATAAACTAAAGCATACTATTTTCCTTCCTTCCTTCCTTCCTTCCTTCCTTCCTTCCTTCCTTCCTTCCTTCCTTCCTTCCTTCCTTCCTTCCTTCCTTCCTTCCTTCCTTCCTTCCTTTTCTTTCCTTTTTTTCTTTCTTCCTTTCTTCTGTTCAAGTCTTCTTGCATAAAATGACAAATATGGAAATGCTTCACATGATTGCACACATATAACCTGTATCAGACTGTTTACTATCTCAGGAAGGGGTGAGGGTAGGGAGGGATAAAATTTGGAACTCAAAATTTTAAAAAAGGCTAAAAATCATTTTACATGCAGTTGGAGGGGGGAATAAAATTTTATTTATTTTTAAAAAAGAACTCTTGAGCTCAAGAGATCTGGCAGCCTCAGCCCCCCTAGTAGGAGAGATCACATGCATATACCAGAATTCAGAGCTAGATAGCTCTCTCATTTTACAGAGGAGAAGAGAGAGGCTCAGAGAGGTTATAAGTGGCTTGCCAAAGTCACACCTCTAGTAAGTGACCAGTGGGTTTCAACGTAAAGATTAGGATTTGATAACAAAGGAATAACTCAGGTATAGGTTGCATATAAAGCTATATCTAGTCATGTTGCTGGCCTGAAATCATATGTCTCATGAATGTCTCAGAAACTACAGCTACAGACTTAGCCCAGTTGCTGATACCTACTGATTGGTGGGTATCCCTCTAGCCAAGTTTAAATGATCTCTATTTTCAGATAAAAGTCGCAGACTCTGAAGGTAATTCTATTAAAAAGAGGGGGGACTTCCCAAGAATATTGAGCAATTGAAATATGATTGGAATAAAAAAGCCATCTAAGCTCTCTTAGAGGTTGCCCCCTTCAAAGCAGAAGCATATTTTATTTGGATGCATGTGCCATGGGCACCCTCCATTGGATCTGGATTCTCATTAGCATGGGCCATCACTCTGTAAGAGAAAAAAAGAAAACCATCTATGTTTTCTGGGGTAGTTTGTCTTTATGTTTTCCCTTAAATTCTCCATAGAAAATCTTTGCAATGAGGAAAAGACTTTCCTTTGGTTCAATTAATAGACAGTGAATACTAGTGCATGGGGGCTGACCATCATCTATATCTCACTCTCACCGCATGATGACTTGCTTTCATCTTTTTTTCCAATCACATTCACAATGATATCTTTTTTGCCATTTTCTCACAAGATTTATCTTTGGGGTCGTGTGGTGGTCTATTGCATTTTTCCCTTGTCTTTTGGGTTACCTGAAGTCTTTATTCTCCATAGATTGTGGTTTTCCAATATTCATAGCTATATAGTATTACTAAAAGGATATGTGCATTTATGAGTTTCAGTCTATTTAATAATAGTGACAATGATAACCATAATGAACCAGCATTTACATAGCGAGTTAAGATTTACAAAAGTTTGCAAATATTATCTTGGTTTGCTCTTACAAGAATTCTGAGAGGTAGGTGTTATTATCTACCTCTTATAGATGAGAAAACTGAGGTAGACTGAGGCTAACTGATTTGCTTAAGATCATGTAGTAGTCAATGTCTGAGACGGATTCCAATTTGGGACTTCCCGACTCTAGGTTCGGTGGTCTATCCATATCACCACCTCACTTCCAATGGCCAATATTCATACAGTTGTGATATACAGAACTTGACTGTTCATAACAAGAAGTCTGTCAGTCTTTCACACAGTCTGTTCACTGTGTGCCAGGAACTTCTGTAAGTGCTAGAGATAGATACAAAGACAGGCAAAGACAGTTCCAGTACCTGAGGTACTCACAGTCTAATGGGAGAGACCAAAAAAAAAAAAAATCAATTACACTCAAGCAAGCTATCTATAGAATAAATAGGAAATGATCAACAGAGGGAAGGCACTATAAGAAAGGGGGATTCAGAAAAGCTTCCTGTAGAAAATAGAGTTTTAGCTGGGATTTGAAGGAAGTCAAGGAAAGTGGAAGATGGTGATGAGGAGAGAGTGCATTCCAGGCATGGAAGACAGTTGGAGGAGAATATCTTGTTCAAGTAGCAGCTGGACCACTGTCGCCAGACTGAAGAGTACAGGGCAGGGAGTAAAACATAAGAACACTGGAAATAAGTGAGAGCTAGGTTATGAAAGAATTTGAATATCAAACAGAAAATTTTATATTTGATCCTAGAGGTAATAAGGAACCACTGGAGTTTATTGAGTAAGGGGTGCCATGATCAGACCTTCACTTTAGGAAAATCATTTTGATAGGTGAATGGAGAATGAATTGTATAGAGAAAGACTCATAGCCAGCAGACCAACCCCCAGGCTATTGCAATAGTCATAACATAAGAAAATGAGGGCCTATGCCAGAGTGATAGCAGTATCAGAGGAGAGAAAGGGCCTTGTTGGACAGATGTCACAACAGGGAAATCAACAGGTCTTGGCAACAGATTGGA
Source organism: Bettongia penicillata ogilbyi (assembly GCA_023548195.1). Taxonomy (NCBI): domain Eukaryota; kingdom Metazoa; phylum Chordata; class Mammalia; order Diprotodontia; family Potoroidae; genus Bettongia; species Bettongia penicillata. Next base: position 714,701 of record JAJHZJ010000171.1, on the reverse strand, counting down.
TTTGGGGTGGGGGTGGGTGAGAGAAAGAATAACATCGATGTTGTAAGCCCTGGGAACCATGAAAATGGTGGTACCCTTGACAATTTATTGTTGTCATTGTAGTTCAGTCGTTTCAGTTGTGTCTAACTCTTTATGACTCCATTTGGGTTTTTCTTGACAAAGATACTAGAATGGTTTCCCATTTCTTTCCCTAGCTCATTTTACAGATGAGAAAACTGAGGCAAACAGTGTTAGGTGACTTGATTAGGGTGACATAGCTAGATTTGAAGTCAGGAAGAGGAGTTGTTCTGATTCCAGGCCCGAAACTCTATCCACTGTGCCACCTCACTGCTCAGTTATTATTAGTGAATATATTAATGAACTACGAAAGAAATATGAATGTAAGAAAGAGTTCTTAACTATTTTGTTTCTGACTCCTTTTGACTGGTTAAACATAAGGACCTCTTCTCTGAATAACGTTTTTCAATGCATAAAATATGTAGAATCATGTAAGAAGCCAACTATATTGAAATACAGTCATCCAAATTAAAGAAAAAAATACAAGTTCATGTATCCCAGCTTAAGAAAGCCTGGTTCAAAGGTTTAGGGACAAGTAGAAGACATAAGGATCCAACTCTTTGACCTCTTCCAAATTGTCTCTCTTCGACCAGAGCAAATTGGGGAGATGAGAGAAGTTATGCCATGGGTGTGTGTGGGAGGAAACAAAAGGAAATTTTAAACAAAAAGATATGATCATGTGAGGAAATATAGCATCCTTAGTAGCTTGTGGAAAAGTAAAGGATACAAGGACAAGTGTTTTAAACTAAAGAATGGTCCACATAAAGAGCTCCATTGAGAGATCTTATACAAAAGCACCCTGAAAAGCTGGCTTCTAAATGTATCCTTGGGCAACTAGGTAGTACAGTGGATAGAGTCCTGGGCCTGGAATCAGGAAGACTCTTCTTGAGTTCAAATCTGACTTTTGACACTTACTGGTCATGTGACCTTGGGCAAGTTACAGTTTACCTCAGTTTCCTCATCTGTAAAATGAACTGGAGAAGGAAATGGCAAACCACTCCAGCATCTTTGCCAAAAAATTCCCAATAGGATCATAAAGTAGCCATGACTAAATAACAATAACCTCTAACTCCAGGGCCAGGGTTCTTTCCCTTAGCTGTGGGAAGGAGAGGAAATAGGAAAGTGGCATTGGAAAGGCTATGTTGGCTGTTACTGAGATTGCTGAAAGCAGAGATGGACTATTTAGGAACACATCAACTTCAACAACCTTAAATCAGGTTGGAAATCAGAACCCAGCTACGCTCCAGTGGAGCAAGTTCCTGAATCTGTAGACTTGAAATGTCTCTTGGCCTCAAAGTGTTTTAGTTGTGCCCATGCTTCCCAAATCAGATTACCTGAAGACCTGCCTAAGCAGGAATCTGGCCTCCACACAATGCTCCCATTGTCTGGATGCTATGTTTATGTCCTATGTTTAGACAGAAAGCTTTCCCAAACAGCAGGCTAAGGTTCCCAGCTCCCCCCACCAATCCTAAATGTTTCAGTGTCACATCTGGGTTAAAGGGAAAGAGCCTTTGATATTTGAATCACAAGTTTCACATGAGCAATAGTGGGATGGGGGAAATACACTGGTCAGTGAACAGGGAGATGTAAAATATAATCCTCTATTGCCGGGAAGAGAGAACTAAGAACTAGAAATATGGACTGGACTTGTGATTTAATTGATATAGGGAAATGTAAGCAAGAAAACTCCTTTTATGGATGCAAGTCAATGCCCTTTCTTCAATTAATAGTCTTAGAATATCATCTAGACCAGTGAGATATTTTATGACATATCCAAGGTCACACAACCTGTATGTGTCAGAGGTGGTTCTTGACTTCAAGTATTCCTGGGTTCCTTAATAATTTTAAGATAAATTTAAAAAAAGAAAACTATCAATCAAGAAACAATACAAGAATTATTGCCCAGAATTTCCAAATACAGAAAGCAAAGCCTTGATTTAAAAAATTCAAGTTGCCTCCTGAAACAATGCTGTTTCAAACTCCAAAGCATGTAGTGGTCAACTTTCACAATCCCAATAGCAATCAACAAATCTTGCAAGTATTCAGGAGAAAGATCTTCAGATATGAAGGCAAAGGCAATTTGAATAATACAGAATTATTTTGAAAGAAGGAATGTAATATTTTATCCAAAAAGGAAAGCAACACAAGCATCAATCTAAAATAGTAACATCCTGCAAAGTTAAGCGTAATTATGAAGGAATAAAGATGAACGTTCAATGAGAGGTCCTTAAAATATTGTTACATATATGTGTATATTACAATATATTACATATATGTGTATGGTGATCAGATTATTCTACTTGCAAATAACCTCCAAACCATAGAATATATAAATTGTTTTTGGAATTTAGGTGGGAGAGGCTTGAGGCAGGGACAGCAGTTAAAGGTGATAAAGGCCTGATGTGGGCTGGAGGTCATGTGAGTAAAGTAAAAACAATATCTGTAAGAAACAATAGCGGGGGGTGGAACCAAGATGGCAGAGTGAGAGCAACAACTCACCTAAGCTCTTGGACAAACTCCTTTGGATACCTCTTAAAGGAGAATCTGACCAAATTTTGGAGGTGCGGAATCCAGTGGAAGACAGACTGTGGTGGATATGGAGCCCAGGACAGACTGGAAGTTCCACGGGAAGGATCTGTTCCATGGGGGTGAGCCCACAGCACACAGTGCAGAGCAGCCAGCGCAGAGGAGTGGAAGGGCCCCAGGAAAGCTGGGAGCAACAGGCAGAACCAGCAGAGCAGTAGCCGAGGGCAGGAGACCAGCAAAGCTGAGCCAGTGAGACCAGCTGAGCGCCAGATATCTGTGCAGCAGCTCCTGAGATTTTCAGCCTGCAGATTAAACATCGGTAAGTCACCTGCTTGAACTTCTGGAAACTAGGGTGGTGGAGTGATCAATAAATGGTCTCTCCTCCCGCTTTGATGACTGTGAAAGAACCATAAAATATTTCCCCAGAAAAATCCTGGATCAGCAGGAACAGTAGAGGGGGAAAATAGTCTCATAACACCAGAGGCTAGGAAAATAGCCAAGGGGGATTCCTCCTTCTATGGCGGAGGCAAACTGGAAGGACAGAGGAACCAGGGAGAAAACTCACACTAGGACCCAAGTAAGCCTCAGTGCCAGGAGATGAGCCCCAGGAGGGGTGGGAACCCATACTAATATCTAGGCATGCCTCAGCACTCCAGGGGAAATGGGAAGACAATAGGGCAGCTGGGATCACCATCTCCTGAGCTTGCCTTTGCCTCAGTTCAGCTGAGGAATTCTCCCATGACCAGATGACTCCTCCTACACACTTAACAAGCTAACCTCCAGGGCTGATCTGGGAAACACAAAACAAAAACCTGCTTTTAGCTTTTTCCCGCAAGTTAGCTCAACACCAAGTTCTGCAGCTTCTAACTGAAAGAACCAGAAGCCACAACACACAATCAACATCATGAATAAAAAAAAGGAAAATAAGCACAAAAAAACCATAGAATTTTTCTATGGGGATAAGGACCAAAACACAAATACCAAAGAGGTTAGTACTGAGACTGTACTTCATCCAAAACTTCAGAAGGGCCTATGAACTGCTCGCATGCACAAACAATTCTCCTGGAACAGCTGAAGAAGGAAATAGAAGAAAAACCGTCCAATGGTTTTAAAATTATAAAAAAGGAATTCACTGATGAGAACACCTCTTTGAAAAGGAAAATTGAACAAATGGAAAAGGAAGTACAAAAATTAATTGGAGAAAATAGCTCCCTAAAAGGAATAGTTGGTCAAATGGAAAAGGAAACACAAAACCTAACTGAAAAATTGGACAAATGAAAAGGAAGTACAAAAGTTAACTGGAGAAAATAACTCCTTAAAAGGAAAAATTGGACAGATGGAAAAGGAGACACAAAAGTTAACTGAAGAAAACAATTTGATAAAGATTAGAATTGGGCAAGTAGAAATTAATGACTCAATGAGACAGCAAGAATCAGTCAAACAAAATCTAAAGAATGAAAAGATAGAGGAGAACGTAAAATATCTAATTGGAGAAACAACTGACCTGGAAAATAGATCTAGGACAGAAAATTTAAGAATTATTGGCCTACCAGAAAGCCATGATGAAAAAAGAGTCTGGCAATATCTTCCAGGAAATCATCAAGGAAAACTGCCCAGAAGTGCTAGATTCAGAGGGCAAAATAGTCATTGAAAGAATCCACCGTTCACCTCCCGAAAGGGATCCCAAACTCAAAATCCCAAGAAATATCATTGCCAAATTCCAGAACTATCAAGTGAAGGAGAAAATACTACAGGCAGGTAGAAAGAAACAATTCAAATATCAAGGAACTACAGTCAGGATCACACAGGACCTTGCAGCTTCTACATTAAAAGATCGAAGGAATTGGAATCCAATATTCCATAAGGCAAAGGAGTTGGGACTACAACCAAGAATCAACTACCCAGCAAAGTTCAGCATAACATTTCAGGCAAGGAGAAGGTCATTCAATGAAGTAAGGGATTTCCAGAGCTTCCTGACCAAAACGCCAGAATTTAATAGACAATTCAATCTTCAAATGCAGGTCTCAAGAGAATCATAAAAAGGTAAACAGGGGGGAAGAAACAAAACAAAACTTGTTACTCAATTTGGGCAAACTGTTTACCTCCTTATAAGGGAAGATGATACCTGTTAATCTTGAAAATTGTGCATCTATTATGAAATATCAAAGGGGTTTACATAGAGGGAATGGGTATAAAGTAAATGATGTCATGTTAAAAATATGATTTAAGTATGGGGAAGGGATTGTAACAGGAGATGTGAAAAAGAGGGAGTAGAAAATGGTAAATTACATCACAGGAAGAAGTAAAAAATTGCAGTAGAGGGAAAGAGGGGAGGGACATGAGCATTGTTTGAGAGGTAGTCTCATCTGATTAGTTTCAAGGAGGGAAAAATAAACTTAGGTAGATAATCCTAACTAGCTCCATAGGCAGTAGGAGGGGAAGAGGAAAGAAAGGAGAGGGAAGCTAAAAGGGAGGGAAGAAGCAATAAGTGTAAAGGGGAGTAAAAGGGATGGGGGCTAAAAGAAGGAAGGAAAGGCTGCAGGAGGAGGTGGTGAAAAGTGAATACTATTGAGGAGGGGAAGGGAGACAGGAGTGCTAAAAGCACAAACAGTGGGAAAGAGGATGGAGGGAAATACACAGATTGTAATCATAACTGTGAATGTGAATGGAATGAACTCTCCCATAAAGCAGAGATGGATAGCAGAATGGATTAAAAATCATAATGCAACAATATGTTGTTTACAAGAAACACATTTGAAACAGAGGGGGATACACACAGGATAAACGTCAAAGGTTGGAGCAGAATATATTGTGCTTTAGCTGATGTAAGAAAAGCAGGAGTAGCAATCCTAATCTCAGACAAAGCAAAAGCAGAAATAGATCTAATCAAAAGAAGTAAGGATGGAAACTATATCCTGCTAAAAGTCACCATAGACAACAATGCAATATCATTACTAAACATGTATGCTCTAAGTGGTATAGCATCCAAATTCTTAGAGAAGAGGTTGGGGGAGTTGAAGGAAGAAATTAACAGTAAATCTATACTAGTGGGGGACCTCAACCTCCCCCTCTCTGAACTTGATAAATCTAATCTCAAAATAAACAAGAAAGAGGTGAAGGAGGTAAATAAAACTCTGGATGAGGTAGATATGCTAGATCTCTGGAGAAAATTGAATGGGAGTAGAAAGGAATATACCTTTTTCTCAGTGGTACAAAATTTGCAAAAATTGACCATGTACTAGGACATAAAAACCTCGCAATCCAGTGCAGAAAGGCAGAGATAATCAATGCATCCTTCTCAGATCATAATGCAATAAAAATTATTTGTAATAAAAGGCCATGGAAAGATAAACCAAAAATCAATTGGAAACTAAATAATCTAATCCTAAAGAAGGAGTGGGTTAAAGAAGAAATCATAGACACAATCAACAACTTCATTCAAGAGAATGACAATAATGAGACTATCTACCAAATCTTATAGGATACTGCAAAAGCAGTTCTTAGGGGAGGTTTTATATCTTTGAATGCCTACATAAATAAAATAGAGAAAGAGGAGATCAATGACTTGGGCATGCAGCTGAAAAAGCTAGAAAAAATTGAAAATCCCCAAGTAAATACCAAATTAGAAATACTGAAAACCAAAGGAGAGATTAATAATATTGAAATTAAGAAAACTATTGAATTAATAAATAAAACCAATAGTTGGTTTTATGAAAAAAACTAATAAAATTGATAAACTTTTGGTCAATTTGATTAAAAAAAGAAAGAACAAAATCAAATTACTAATATTAAAAATGAAAGGGGTGAACTCACCTCCAATGAGGAGGAAATTAAAACAATAATTAGAAATTACTTTGCCCAACTTTATGCCCACAAATTCGATAATCTAAATGAGATGGATAAGTATTTCAAAAAATACAAATTGCCCAGATTAACAGAAGAGGAAGTTGAATATTTAAACAACCCTATCTCAGAAAAAGAAATTGAACAAGCCATCAATGAACTCCCTAGGAAAAAATCTCCAGGGCCAAATGGATTTACAAGTGAATTCTATCAAACATTTAAAGAACAGTTAATTCCAGTACTATATTGACTATTTTTGAAAATTGGGGAGGAAGAAGTCCTCCCAAATTCTTCGTATGATACAAATATAGTTTTGATACCTATACCAGGAAGAGACAAAACAGAGAAAGAAAATTATAGACAAATTTCTCTAATGAATATAGATGCACAAATTTTAAATAAGATTTTCGCAAAACAAATACAGCATCTTATCATGAGAATAATGCATTGTGATCAGGTAGGATTCATACCAGGAATGCAGGACTGGTTCAATATTAGGAAAACTATCAGTATTATCAATCATGTCAACAACAAAACTAACAAAATCCACATGACTATCTCAAGAGATGCAGAAAAACTTTCAACAAAATACAACACCCATCCCTACTAAAAACACTGGAGAACATAGGAATAAAGGGAACTTTCCATAAAATAATAAGCAGTATCTACCTAAAACATTCAGCAAGCATTATATGTAATGGGGATAAGCTAAATGCTTTTCCAATAAGATCAGGGGTGAAACAAGGATGTCCATTATCACCACTATTATTCAATATGGTACTAGAAATGTCAGCTGTAGCAATTACACAAGATAAAGAAATTGAAGAAATAAAAATAGCCAAAGAAGAAACTAAGTTAGCACTCTTTGCAGATGATATGATGATATACTTAGAGAATCCCAAAGACTCAAGTAAAAAGCTACTTGAAATAATAAACAAATTGGGTAGAGTTGCAGGTTACAAAATAAACCCACACAGGTCTTCTGCATTCCTATATATTAGCAACAAAGTCTAACAGCAAGAGATAGAAAGAGAAATCCCATTTAATCTAGGGTAGACACTATAAAATACTTGGGAATTTACCTGCCAAAACAAGCCCAGGGACTGTATGAGCCCAATTACAAGACACTTTTTGCACAAATAAAGTCAGATTTAAGTAAGTGGAAAAACATCAGTTGCTCATGGGTAGGTCGAGATAATATAATAAAAATGACAATTCTACCTAAATTAATTTACTTATTTAGTGCCATACCAATTAAACTATCAGATAATTATTTTCTAGAGCTGGATAAAATAATATCAAAATGCATCTGGAAGAACAAAAGGTCTAGTATATCAAAGGGACTAATGAAAAGAAAGGCTAGGAAAGGTAGCCTAGTGCTACCAGATCTCAAAATGTAATATAAAGCAGCAATTAACCAAAACCACTTGGTATTGGCTAAGAAACAGATGGGTAGACAAGTGGAACTCAAGACACTCAAGACACAGTAGGCAAGGAATATAGCAAGCTCCTGTTTGATAAACCCAAGGACCCCAACTTCTGGGATAAGAACTCACTGTTCAACAAAAATTGCTGGGAAAATTGAATAACAATGTGGAAGAAACTAGGCATATTCCCATGCCTGACACCATACATAAGCATAAAATCCAAATGGGTACACGATCTAGGTATAAACACTGATACCATGGAAAAACTGGAGGAGCAAGGAATAGCATATTTATTAGATTTATGGAGAAGGGAAGAATTTTTTACTAAAGAAGAGACAGAAAGCATTATGAAATGCAAGATGGATAATTTTGATTACATTAAACAGAAAAGTTTCTGCACAACCAAACCCAATGCAACCAAAATTTGGAGGGATGTAGTAAATCGGGAAAGAATTTTTACAGCTAAGCTCGGGGATGAAGGCCTCATTTCTAGAATACATAGAGAACTGACTCAAATGTACAACTATATAAGTCATTCCCCAATTGATAAATGGTCAAAGGATATGAACAGGCAATTTTCAGAGGAAGAAATTAAAGATATCTATAATCATATTAAAAAATGCTCTAAATCACTTTTGATTAGAGAGATGCAAATCAAAACAACTCTGAGGTACCACATCACACCTATAAGATTGGCAAACATGACAGAACAGGAAAATGATAAATGTTGAAGAGGATGTGAGAGAGCTGGAACACTAATTCATTGTTGGTGGAGCTGTGAGCTCATCTAACCATTCTGGAGAGCAGTTCAGAACTATGCCCAAAGGGCTACAAAAATGTGCATACCCTTTGACTCAGCACTATCACTACTAGGACTTTATCCCCAAGTGATCATAAAAATGGGAAAGGGTCCCACATGTACAAAAATATTTATAGCAGCACTCTTTGTAGTTGGCAAAAACTGGAAATCAAGGGGATGCCCATCAACTGGGGAATGGCTGAATAAATTATGGTATATGAATATAATGGAGTACTATTGTGCCATAAGAAATGATGATCAAGAAGACTTCAGAGAGGCCTGGAAGAACTTATATGATCTGAAGCTGAGTGAAAGGAGCAGAACCAGGTGAACTTTGTGCACAGCAATGACCACAGTGTGCGAGAGCTTTTTCTGGTAGACTTGGAACTTCATAATAATGCAAGAACTTAAAAAAAAAATTCCCAATGGTTTTCTAAAGCAAAATGCCTTCCACACTCAGAGAAAGAACTATGGAATTCATTCACAGAATGTAGCAGATCATGTTTGTGTGTGTGTGTATTATGTTTTGATTTGTTATGTGATTTCTTCCATTTATTTTACTTTGTCTACATAGCATGACTATAGTAAAAATGTATTCAATAGGAAAGTATATGTAGATCCTATATAGAATTGTATGCCATCTTGGGGAGGGAGGGGGGTGGTGGGGGTAGGTGTGAGGGGGTAAAAATCTAAGTTTTATGGTAGTGATTGTAGAACATTTTAAAGAATAAATAAAAAAAGAAACATTGAGGAGGCACAATTAAAAAAGTTAGCAACTGATTGCATAGGGAGGATAAGGAAGAAAGAAGAGTAAAGAAAAGAAACCTGGGTGACTAGGATGCCAGTATTCTTTTTTTTTAATAAATTTATTTATTTAACTTTTTATATTCATTTCCACAAAGTTTTGGGTTCCAAATTTTCTCCCCATTTATACCCTCCCCCAACCCCAATACACCAAGCATTCTAATTGCCCCTATCACCAATCTGCCCTCTCTTCTATCATCCCTCCCTTCCCTTATCCCCATCTTTTCTTTTGTCTTATAGGGCAAGATAACTTTCTATACCCCATTACCTCTATTTCTATTTCCTAGTAGCAAGAACAATACTCTACAGTTGTTCCTAAAGCTTTGAGTTCCAACTTCTCCCCACCCCTCCCTCCCCACCCATTCCCTTTGGGAAGGCAGGCAATTCAATATAGGCCCTATCTGTGTAGTTTTGCAAATGACTTCAATAATAGTCATGTTGTGTAAGACTAACTATATTTCCCTCCAAGGATGCCAGTATTCTTGACAGACATAATAACAAAGTAAGAAAGAAGAAAGAGTTTGGATGAAAGATAATTAGTTCTATTTTGTACATGTTGAATTTCAGATTCCCATTAGACATTTAGTTGGAAATTTCCAACAGCCATTTAGTGATATGGAATTGGGGTTCATGGATCATATGCATGGATAGAATTTTATTAACTTTAAAAGCATTGTATAAATGTCAATAATAATAATTGTTACTGTTGTCTCTTCACCATTTTGGTTTGTCATTCTTTGTATGGCCTACAGTTTGTCTATATCCACAATTTGGAACCCCTCAAATAACATAATACTCTTGGCATAGTCTGACCAGAGTGTAGCAGAATTTATCCCCTCCCTCCATCTTCCAATACTTCAATTAAGGGTGAGCTCATCCATACGGGTATTTATTCCAATAAAGTAGGTCACAAACCATCCATGCCTGCTCATCCCATGTGACTCTTACCTACTTTCTGCCATAAGTACTCCACCCAATGTGCTGGACATCTTGCTCATTTTCTCTCAAATTCCTGAGATTAACAGTGAAATACAGCAGCTGTTTCCTTCTCACCATCTGGCCAACATCTCTTTTCTTTTTTTCTCAAACGTTTCTTTAATGATATCCTTTACCCCACAGCTCCTGCATAATTTTTTGAATATCATAACCTATTGACATCCATCAGGCACCTCTTCATTGGTCCTCTTATGTGATATTCATTCTCTGTTCTTTAAAGTTTGTAATACTCCAGTATTACTGTCTTAATATAGCATGATTCCATTACTGTCTTTAGCTATCAGAACCCAGTGTTGACTGATCTGGAGCTTACAGTTCACTAAATCTCCTTGTTCCATTTCCTGAGTGCTATTTTCTAAACATGACTCACCCATCCTGTGCTTGTATTGGAGGATTTTATTTTAATTCTTATCGATAATTTGGATTTTTGCATCTTCTTCATTTCCAAGTACATTCCTTCTTCATCCCCAACCCATCAAACCACCCTGAAGTTGACTTGGCCAATCCAAGAGGCCCCAAATAATCAAGCAGTAGAGTTGAGGATTCCACTCATATATAAACATAAACAGAAAAAGCATTAGCACAGTTACACCAAAGGTATTCCACAACTGGGCATAGTACAACTGGGAATAAATTCACTCAACTTTCTTTTATCCATTTGGGACAAAAATTTAAAAAAAAAAACACAAAAAACAAGGACATAGAAAGACTGCCAATAACAGTGGGAGAAACAGCAGGTAACTTCCTATGAAGTAATCACTTACACCTTTTTGAGGTCCCTGGGTCCCTAATTATCATTTTATTACATTTCTCTCCTCAGAGCCCTGAGGACTTTCTATGAAATAAACATAAAGCCCAGCTACTTTGGAATCAAAATATGTTTTTCACTAACACCTTTATTCCTACTCCTCTACTCCAGCCCCACTAAAGCATTTCCCTTCCAGTATAATTCCAGGATAATTGGATATCAAATTATCATTCAAACCGTCCATCCAAAGTGGGACAAGTGATGAAGTGATTCATTTTCCCTCCTGCTGAAAAGACTCACCTCCAACCACAAATGCTAACTGAGATTTCATTTTGGGGGGCAAATCCAACTGAATTATTTTCAGAGGTCTCCAAAAAACCCTTCTCTATGCATATGGACCTTGGTTCACATTTACCTTTCCCTCAGTTCTCAATCCTTCCCCTCCCAGGGCTCACCCTGACCTCACCAGCAAGAGGGAATGTCCAGCCAGGTCCATGGAAACCACAACCCTCTAGCTTGCCCAATTTTGAGAGAATGTCTAGAACTCATTCCAAGAACAAACACATTGCACTCCTCATCAGGAGAGATCTTATGACCATAGGACTTTGAAGCTGAAAAGGACCGTGAAGATCATTTATTGGTTTTATTTATTGAGGACAGAATTGAAACCTGGAGAGGCAAAAATTATTTTCCCAAGGTCACAAAAATAATAAACCCAGTATTGTAATCCAAGTCATTTGCCTTAAAATACAGCATTTTTTTTTTTTGGAGAAAGAGTAGAAAATGAATTTGAGCCAGGTAGAACCCTGAATAAACTGGTTGCCCACCAGCAAACCTTCCCCTAGAAGACAAGGGCTAGATCAACCAAACTTTTATAAATTATGATTTATCATAGCAAAAATGAAGCTGGTTCCAAAGCAATCCGATATAATTCAATGAAATACTTCAACTTTCTATTGGCCCCTAAAAGATAATAATAAAATAGCTAGCACTTATATAGAGCTTCAAGGTTTACAAGGTGATTTAGTCAGTCAAGTACTATAGCATTTGTTAAGGGTCTGTTATGTGCCAGGCACTGTGCTAAGTGCTTTAAAGATGTTATTTTATTGGATCCTCACAACAACCTTCTCAAGAAGGTGCTATTACCTACTATCCCTATTTTTCACATAAGGAAATCAAGGCTGAGAGATTAAGTGACTTGTCCAAAGTTCTCATAGTTAAAAATATCTGAGTCAACATTAGAACATTAGGGACCTAGTAAATGTTTGCTGAATGAATGAAAACATCACAGCCAAACTGAGGTAATTTTGACCAGCTTCACCTAGAAGTTATCTTTTCTCCATGAAGGAAATTAATTGATACTGGGGTGTTCTCAGACTGGAAAGAATGCCAGCATGAACTTTTCAACTACAACGGAACTATAACTATATATACTCAACAGAAAGTAACTGTCAACTTTTACAAAATGTTCTACTGAAGGGTTTCAGGACTGAAGAACTTCAGTTCTTACAGCATCCTTCTGCTTGCAAAATATTACAGTTTATTTTATATCTATCTCTTTAGTATTTAGAGAAAGACATCTGCCCTGCTTTCTGTTACCTGACATTTGCTTTCTTTCAGGACAAAAATGGGAGAAAGGGAATAGTTATTAAGAATTTATTTTTCAAAATCACTAAGGATGGCTCTCCTTTTAATTATTTTTAGTTCTGCCTTACATGGGGAAAATGGCCTCAAATAATCAAAAAGTTATAAGATGCTTCCAGGAAGGATTTAGGTTGATATGAACATGGCCCAGGGTTTGAACAATTCACATCTGCAATTGACTCAGAATGTGGTCTAGCAGGACTCCTTGATTTAAATGATACTTAGTAACTTTCATTGCTATTTTGCCTAATTGGAAAATTTATATGAGCTTCCATCAGCATTCATGTCTCCTATTTTTTTCTTTTCATTTTACTCTTCCCTTGCCCCTAATTCATCTCCATCAAAACTCTTCTTCCTCTCGTCTTGCCATGGACATCCATTCATATAGCAAGCTGCTTAGAATTTGAGTTCTTGGCTCTTTTAGAATATGCCTTTCTCTGGCTGCATTGAGTCATCCCACTGGGATTTTGATAAGGAGTGCCAATGAGAGAGAAACAAAAATACTGCTAAATTCCCAGCTGATTTTGAAGCATAAATCTAATCTTTGATATTAGCACCTACCTCAGCACCTACCACAGGGAATCCAAACTTCACAGAACAAGCTTCACCCTGCAAAGTTTGGATTCAGTCAGAGGGCCACACTTGAAAACCTAGAGGGCCACATGTGGCTTTGAGACCACAGGTTCCTGACCCCTGACCTAGCACATAATAGATAATAAATGCTTGCTAATCCAATTGATTGATGAATACATAATGAACCCTATCAGTAAAATTTCCTAACACTCTCCAGCAATATGTAGTAATCCAGGAGCAAAAATCAGATAGTAGATGCCAATGTACAGGGTTGGGTATTGATGAGGCAGAAATGATGGCAGTTGAAGTGTAGGGGGGGGAGTGTAAGACATTCAAGCTAGCGGTGAAAGTTACACTATAAAGTTTCCCATGTAGTCCAATTTACGTGAGGAAGAAAGAGCAGTCAAAGAAGTTAGAATGGAGATGATGAATTAAAAGAACATAGGGATGTGCATGAGACCAGAAGTCATAATCAAGAAGAGTCAGTTCATTAGAGCTAAACAAAAAAATGAGAAGGCAAAGTGGCTCTTCTCAAATGGGACTTGAAGAATTCAATATCTCAGGGATGGAAAGTCAGAGTAATGATAAGATCTAAGACGTGTCTATCCCAATCAGGTACTGAAGGGCAGACTGAGGTCACTGGAATTGAAGAGATCATGGAACTATGAGGTTATCATCAGTTAGCATCACTAATAATTAGGATTATCATTAATTGAACAGGGGAATTGCAACCTATGGAAGATCCAATGACCCTATGAAAACTTGCACAGAATCCAAATAATAAGGGAAATGAAAAATAAAACAGGTTTCATCTCACATAAAGGAAATTGACAAAGATGATAAAAAGTGGAGCCAGTGGATTTTAGAAGGACTAGGAGAAGACAGGAACTCACCTGTTGGTGGAGCTGTAAATTTCTCCAATCAGTTTAGGAAACAATTTGATATTATGCGAGAAAAGTGTCACTATATAAGTTCTATATCCTAGTAAAGCCATTCCTGGTCACATATCCTCAGAGCATCACAAAGGAAAAGAGAGGCCAAAACCAAGATAATATTTGTAGTGTTTTTTTATAGTATCAGCAAAGTGGAAACGAGGTAGGTTTCTATTGATTAGAGAATGGTTAAACAAACTGTGGTATGAAATATAATGGAATATGTAGTGAGAAATGAGGAACTGTGAGAAACACAGGAAGATGTGTATGAACTGATACAGGGCAAGTAAGTAGGACCAGAAGAATAATTGTAAAACTAATTATTTATATAGCTACATACATAGTTATGTAACTTCTTATATAGTTCTATAACTCCATAGCTACATATAGATATAAATATATGAATATACCTAGAAATAAATGAAATGCATAGTTATATAAATAATTATAGCTACATATGTAGTTATATAACTAAATAATATATTACTATAACTACATAAATATATGAATATATAGAAATAAGTTCAAAATAATTATAAAATTATGTGTAATTATACATGGTTATATGACTACAGAAAGTAACTCTAATAATGTTAAAGAAAAGTAAAAGAATGCTATATGCTGAGTAGGTAGAGAAAAAAAGAATTCATCACAGAGAACAGATAATGAAATGCATGTTCCTTCTTTCAAATAACAAGAAGAGGCCTATGGGGGTATAATGTGGCATATATTGTCAGATGTACTCATAGTGTCATTTGATTTTACTTGACTGGTTTCTTTGTTTTACGAGTGGATTCAGAGTGTATCCAGAAGGTGTATCCAGAAATGATTGTGATGTAAAAACAAAGTGAGTTTAATAATTTAATTACTGAATAATGCTTTTTTTTTAAAGTCACTGAGGATTACCATTAATTTAAAAAAATGCCATTAACACAAACAATAATAGATTTACATAGCACTTTAAGATTTACAAAATGTAAATGTAACAACTTTATAAGGTTAACAGTGACAACATTTTTATCCCCATTCTTTCAGAAATGAAATTGTGAATCAGAGGGTTAAGTACATTTCCCGGTTTCCCATAGCTAATAAGTCAGAGATGAATTCCTATGCAAGTCCTCTAGGTCTGTTGTTTTTATCATGTTGTTATAGTGCCCCTCAAAGTTTCAGCTCCTTTGCATCTTGTGTGTATGTGTTTATGTACTTGTGTGTGTGTGCCCTATTTCATATCATTCCATCCCTGAACCACAAACTCATTTCACAACTAATACCTTTTTCAGAATGATTTCTAGCTTCTTTAAAAAAATTCTTTCCCCCATGAACTCTCATCATTATGCCAGTAGATATGATTATCATTGGGGTGGGGGGGCGGGGGAGAATAACAAACTTGAGTCCCTAGGTAGGACCCAAATATCTCTTCTTGGGATTTGCTCAGTAAATCTTGTTAGATTTGCCTTTCATACACAAGCACATTGTTTTTCCCATTGAATACCATTCCACAGACCATCTCATGACTCATGAAAAAAGTTGCATTTTAATTGCTGACTATTATGTAACTTTAGGGTCATTGGGCTCAATAATGGTATTTTATAGTCCGTTTTTGGTTCATATCTTTTGTTGCTGCTTATCTAATGGACTGACATGGCAACAACCATTTTATGAATAGAAGGACTCATTTTGCTAGCTTCTGCATCTCTTCAAAGGCCAGGACACTAGAGAACTGTATTCTGATGGACAGAATCTATTCTCAGTTTAGACCACAAACCTGGGTCTTTGACAGAGCGTGAATCAGACAGTGAAACACGAACATCGTTCCACTACATCTGCTTAATGGGGATACTACCCAACTTTTTTGTGGTGGGGCAAGATTTGGAACATTGGAAATCACATAGGATACATGTGGTAGCTGTTTTTCTTAATCTTTCCCAGTCTGATCGGAACTGGAAATCTAGAAGGACCCTTTGGTTTTCTGTACTTATTTTTATTTTCTTGTCCCCAACCCATTTGTACTTTTTTGGTCTGTTTTGCTCTTACTGTAAGTAGGCATTATGAAAGACATATATGAGAAGGAAGGGGTAGGAAAAGGAAGATGACATAGACAGGAGAGAAGAAAGAACAACGAGTATGAGTGGAGAGAAAAAGGAAAATGTAGGAAGATGGAGAAAAGAGAAGAGAGTTTCAATTTAATAATTTCATTTATTAAGTACTTATTACATTCAAGTCATTATGCTAGGTACTGGGATAAAAAAATCCACATATTTGTGTGTTTGGGGGAGCAACGATGAGAAGTAAATGAATCTAGACCTGGGGGATAACTTGCATGAATGTTCTAAAAGGAGGTTGAGTGTCTAATCTGAGGGAATCACTAATATTTGACTGAAGCGTAGACTTTGTAAAAGAGAGTAGATTTGTGCTTGAGTATGATTCCCAAGTTCCTAGCATTCAACCCCAGACACAGGTACATCATTTAATTTTTCTTAAGTTTTTTGTTCTTTATGGAATGAAGTCAAAATTTGTTGACAATTCTTTGAAGCTAGAAATTAATAAAATCTAATTTCTTTGAAGGTTATTTTTCTTCACATATTTCCTTGTTTCATAACAGTGCAAAAGTTATCTTAAGTGGCTTGAAGAGCCGGTCTCCACAAAGTGCTTCTGTCTCTTGCCATTCTCATAAAAAAAAGTTATTCTGCATTAATTTAACTGTATAATATCATTTAATTTTCACTAGCACCACAGTGGGAGTCAGGTTCTGCCATTATGTCTATGGCAGATTATTTAACCTCTCTGGACCTCAGTTTCCTCAACTGTAAAATGAGGGAATTGAACGGATGACTTCTGAGGTCTCTTCTAGCTCTGAACTTCTGTCTTGCTTAATGTAGAGTCAGAATATGTGGAGTCAAAATATGGAACCAACATTTATTATGTAATCATAGGAAAGTCATAATATCACCGAACCTCAGATTACTCACCAAAAAAGGGGAGATTATATTATCTACCTTACAAGGTTTTT
Organism: Bettongia penicillata ogilbyi; assembly: GCA_023548195.1. Taxonomy (NCBI): domain Eukaryota; kingdom Metazoa; phylum Chordata; class Mammalia; order Diprotodontia; family Potoroidae; genus Bettongia; species Bettongia penicillata. The sequence goes on along the minus strand of JAJHZJ010000171.1, from coordinate 697,342 downwards.
CTGAGGAAAGTTCTTTGTAAAGCTTAAGGTACTATGTAATCTGTTGGTTTTGTTATCATCATTATTGTATCACTATACTAATAGGAAGTTGTCATCCTAAGATTCAGGCTCTGACCTCTCCCGGAAAATATATGGTTGGGTTGACTATGTTTTAAAATTGGAAAGCTGAGTGGTGAGTTCAAATAACCAATTGCTTTCAAACTATGACAGCTTCCACAAACTGGCTTTTAAAGTCAGCTGCTATAGTTTACACAGACTGCTCCTGGGTCTTTTAGAAACAGAAGACTCTGCCATCTACTGTAAGACATGAAAATACCTGATGACCACTAGGAATGACATTCCAAAGAACAAGAAAATGAAAAGAAGGATGAGACGAGACAGTAGTTCTGAGCTGGATTTTGTGTATGAACCCAGGACCAAGCAGAAAGAGAAATTCTATTGTTTTATGTCTGCTGATGGGATTTTTGGACATGTTGGGTAGCTCTTAATTTGGTAAAGCTCTTGTCTCATCCACATGACCATTCCTCTTTCCAATGTACATTAAAACCCACCCCCTATGTTTTCCAATTATTATCAACATCCTCCCATAAATTTTCCACTAAAGGGAGTACCCAGTGATTCAGAGCCTTTTCTTTGGTCCTCTGAATATTCTGCAGATGCAACTTATTTGGCCAGAAATATTATCGGTGCTATCTTTTAAGTCAATTCTCAAGTGCAAGCTATCTCTAGTAATATTTAAAGGTTCCTTATGTTCATCATGAAAAGTTTCCTTGACCTTCGGGTTACATACAATAACATTTTTTTTTTTTGCTAAAAATAGTTTTCCTGGATTTGGAAGTCATATAACCTCACCAGGAGTCTATTGGCTTAAAAAAATGGGTGTTTGCAAGAAGAAATGGTTTAAGAATCATTAAAAAACAACACACAATTTCCAGAATTGTGGAAACTCATATCTTTCTATTCAAGTCAAGGTTTAGTGAATTTTCTGTCTGCTTTGCCCGTCCAGCATATGCAAATATATACAATTATATATGATAATTGAATAGAGAGGCTGAGGCTCAGAGAGATGAGAAAAGTACACAATGTAAATGTGAGTTGCTTAGAAATCAAGTCTTATGAAGGCCAAAAGAATCTGATGAATCCATCTTATAGATGGGTGTGTGTATACAAGGGATGTATACTGTATGTGTCCAATGTAAGCAACATATGCAAGTGTAATATATTTTATATTAAACAATATAAAATATATTTTTATATGCTGTGTATTATTATATACATACATGTATATATAATGTAGCATATATTTACATGTATTGGGCATGTGGAACATATGTCCTATATATCTATACACATATATGTACATATAGATTAAATATTTATGAAATCTAGAATTGATTCACCAATAATAGATGACATATATAATATGTATTATATATAGTTACATATGTTGCATATAGTACATATTTGTATTTGTTGGATATATGCAACATGCATCCTATGTACATATACTATCTTTATGTAGCAGATGTAGGGCCATCTCTAGTCCACTGGACTCAGATGGCTCCAAATGAAAAAGCGAGGCTGGTGGCTTTACACAGCCCTCCCTCACTAAAACCTTATTCACTTGCATGTCATGGCAACACCTCCCTGATGTCGTGGTCCTCTTTGAGAATGAAGAACCAACAATAACAACATATAATTTAAATATAAAATCTAAGGATTCATCAAATTATTTTAATTATATATAATTATGTTATATAAACTATATGTATAATTATAAATAATATAACATCTTTGTATTGTTGCATATATTTGCATATTTTGGCTATACGAAACACATCATGTGTTGTATGTGTATATGTATATATATATACACATATTATATATATATGTGTGTGTGTATATGCATGTATTAAACTCTAAGATGCATTCATGAGATTCTTTTGACTTTCATAAGAATTGTTTGCTAAACAACACACATTTACACTGTGTACTTACTTCATCTCTCTGAGTCTAAGCCTCCTCATTCAATTATCATCTCTGCTTGGATGATTCTCAGATCCATATATGTAGCCTAATCTTGCTTCTGAGTTCCAGTCCTACCTCCTTTGATCAGACATTTCCAAATGGATGTTCTGTAGGCAGCTCAAAAGAAATCACCTTTTTCCTCACTTCCCTCAGCCTTTCCTAGCTTCCCTCTTTCTACTGAAGGTGTGACCATTCTGCTAGTTACCCAGATTGACAACCTTTGAGAAGTCTTCAGCATAACCAATTGCTTGCTAAATCTTGTCAATTTTAGCTCCACAACATTGCTTGCATCAGTCCTGATTTCTTCTACTCTAGTTCAGACCCTCATCACCTCCCTACTACAATCTCTGCTAATTATGTGTACTGTTGCCAGTCATTTCCCTCTCTAATGTATCCTCTCCCTAGATGCCGAAGCACAGATCAATAGCATTTTCTTGCTCAAAAGACTCCAGTGGCTCACTATTGCCCTTCACTATCTAGAGCCTTTTTCAGCTTTACTACACACTTTATCCCTTCATGTATTCCATGCTCTTGAAAAGCTGGACTGCTCATACATGGACAGTCCATCTCTTGCGTCTAGGCTTTTCCCCTGCCCAGAATGCACTCCTTCCTCACCTTTGCCCCAGAATTCCTTGTTAATTTCAAAGCACAGAATGAATGCCTCTTCTTACATGAAGTCATTCCTGATCCTCCCAGGATCCTCTTCTCTCTCCACCAAAGCTGCCATATATATGTGTGTGTATATATATATATATATATATATATATATATATATATATATATATATGTATATATATATATGTGCATACTATATATAGTATATAATACTTTGTATATACTGATTTGTATGTTTTATGCTTTTCCTCACCTCCCTACCCACAGCCTCATAAAATGTTAGCACCTTGAGGGAAGAGATGCTTTGTTTTTGTTTTATCTCTATTTCCTTTGTCTTATCAGTAGCTCCTAGTAGAGCTCCTAACTCAAAGTAGATACTTAATGCTTGAGGACTGATTGATTGTAAAATAGAGATAACCATCTTTACACCACCAACTTCCCTGGGGCTGTTGTGAAGTTAGATAGTAGGTGATTAATAAATGCTTCCCGAGGGTCTCAGGTTCAGTGGCAGACACTGCTTTTGTAGGTTGTAACATTAAGTTGATACTGTAGGATCTGTGCTGGTTGTAGGTTTACAGAAACTCATTTCTCTAGCAATACTTGGATGCCATTCCCTTGGGCATTTCCTTTCCAAAAGCAAGAAATGAGGATTTCAGATTCGGAATGGAAGCCATTGGAATCTTTCCTTTGACATGATCTGTTCTTGTGACTCTCTAGTGTATACACTTCAATACCTCACACACAGCAGGTGCTTAATGAATAAATATTTGCTTCATTAAAACACTGAATCCTCTGGGATTTTGTTTTGGGGGGGAGCGGTTGTCCCTTGGGCATCACTAGGCTATTTTCAGATGAGTTCATGTTTGTAAAGTGCTTCACAAACCTTTAAAGTACTACAGAAATATCAGCTGTTATTAAGATGATGCCATTTAATTTCTATTCATCTGAGTTGGACTTGGTGACTATATGGCTCATGCTTGCAATTTCCAAGAGGCAAATAAAGACTGTGACACCTGGCATTAAGTAGCGTGGTGATGCAGCTAATGCTTCTCCACCACCTTCATGAGTGTCTTCTTACTTAACTTCTCTCAGTTTTGTTTTGTTTTCAAGTGGAATGAACAATTAAATGACTTCATTGGTAGCTGTGTAACCTTGAACAAGTCTCTTTTCTCCTCTGGACTTTGGTTTACTCACTTGCAAAATTAAAAAAATAAAATAAAAAGGTTGTGATAGTTGATTTCTACGTTCGCTTCTAACAGCAACATTGTCTTGGCAACCATCACATTGATCTGAGACCTTTGGACAATTTACCTTGTCTGGGGCCAGGGAAAGAGCTTGGTCCTTGGTTGCTGCAAATGACAGCTATGTCTTAGCATATAATTGTGGTGCACACTGGAATAGGGGGAGCAATGATTCTTAACCACATCATTTGGGACATTATCACTCTGTCCTTTTGGGGAGGGAAGAGTGGAAGAACATTAGTGTCTAGATCTATGACTTCACTGGTGTAGGACTACTCAGGTAGAAACTTCTTCTCCCAACGTAAATAGGTAACTCTTCCAGCCTGAGAACCTGCCTAGGGGATTGAGGCTAAGTGACATTTCCAATGTCACATAGCCAGTTTGTGTCAAAGGTAGGACATGAAATCAACTCTTTCTACTTTGCCATCTTGGTTTTCAGCTCATTCAGCTTTTCCTCCTTACTCAGTTCGCATCAGAACCCTAAACTGTAGAAGAAGAAAACAGCCACCCCTCCCACCACTACCAACCTGGAGGAATCTGTGCATGAATGTGTGGAAGGTTGGGGGAAGGGATGGTGGGAAGTCTGTAAGGAAGGGGTGGAGGTGGAGTTCTGGGTGTTTTTTTTTCTCCCAGTTACCAAATTCACTCCCCAATCTTCTTTGAGCACACAACACAGACCCTACAGTATCCCTATTAAATTATATAGAGCGAGTCCAGCCCTTGACTGTCAGCGGGGCCCATCAGTCCTAATTTATCGCCCCAGGAAACACAGTACAATTATGGTAATAAATAATAATAGGATTCAGTACATGACAACATGAATGATGGAGCCTCTCAGAATTCATTTACATTGCTTTGTGTTGCAATCATCATGCCTCTAATGTAATGCCAAGCAAATGAGGCCCTTTGAATATTGCACAATCCACTGCAAGTCAACTGGCACAAAGCTCACTCAATAAATCATGTCCCAACACATGCCTGTAATGACAGGTAAATCAACAATGAAGTAATTGCATTTAATGTATTGAAATACTGGACAAAAAAACAGTGACCTCAAAGTGACTTTTTGTAAAAGGTATGATATAGTTGCAACAGGGAAGAGGTCTAGGGGGTGGGGAGGGCAGCTTGCGGAGTCACTTCTTGTGCACAAAGATGTATGCTTGGGGATGGATGGTGCCCTGCCCTCTGCAGAACTTGATTTACCACCTCCCCTCCACAGTCAGCAGCTCCCAGAGGCATACATCAGGCTGAACATTAAGAGAAATAGGTGAGAGCACAAATCAGCTTCTAGCCCAGAGATAGAGATCTTCTGACTGAACAGTCACCAAGGTCTAGGTATTTTTTCATTGGCTCTGAGAGAAGCATTGTGGAATGATAAGAGCGGTGGACTGGAGGTCAGGAGAGTTGGATCTGAATTCAAGCTCTGCCATGAACAACTTGTATGAGTTTTGACAAGCTTTCCCTTTTGACAGCTTTGACACTTACCCTTTCTGTGCCTCATCTGAAAAAAATTAAGAGGTTGGACTAGGTGACCACCAAGATTCATTACATAGAATGTGTTGGAAAGAACTCAAAATCTGAAAGCAGAAGGTCTGAGTTTGGGTCCCATTTCTTCCACTTCCTGGCGGGGCAACCTTGAACAAATTACTTGGACTCTCTGATGGTCTGTTTGCTCATCAGGAAAATGAGGGGCTTAGACTAAATGATCTCCAAGGTCACTTCTAGCTCTGACAGTCTCTCAGTCTATCATCCTAATTATGGATTCTTTCCTTTGTGCAGAGGAAGAAAAGTTCCCCAACTTTCCCCAAGCTGTATTAACTCCTATGTGATGATTCAAAACATCAGTTTGAACCAGCCTGTTTCTCTTCCCCATTTCTATTAGGCCAAGCATATGTGCTTCTAATTTCTGTAGGGCTTAGGCCTGCCCCTTTCTGGGCAAGCAGACAAGTCTGAAAAATCTGGCCCCAGGGGTCTTGTGGATGGATAACAGACAACACTGAAATGACAGCCCTGCTCACATCCCCCATCACATCCAGGCCAACTCCCTTCATCTCAATGACAGAGTTGAAAAGAGATAAAACAGTACCTTAGCTGAGCCAAAGGCCACACGAAGAACTTTTCTGACTTGTAGGATGAATTCTTGGCTCCAAACTCCAAAAATGCATCAGCCTAAGGTAGGGTCCCCATTATCATCAAGTCCTTTGATGTTTGAGGCAGCACTGATAAGTGAACAGGGTGTTGGATTTGGTGTCAGGAAGACTTTCATTCAAATTCCACCTCAAATCCTTACTAACTCTGTGTCCCTGAGTGAATCACTTAACTGCTCTAGATTTCAATTTACTCAACTGTAAAATGTAGGAACTAGACTTGGTGATCTCCTGTCTAGCCTCCCAGGTTTACATCTATAATTCTATGGCCCCTTTCTGCAAGTTCTGCTTCTCATAAGCAATAGACAATCTAGGCATAAATAGGTTAATGTCTACTGAGGCATTGTGCTAGATACTCATGGCAACCAGACTGCCTTGTTCAGACTTCATTCGGTACATGGTACTCAAATCTAAATATCACCTCTTAAGAACAGTGACAAGTTAGGGGACATCAACAGGAGAGTGACAAGGATGGGAAGTTGTACTCAAAACCATACCATAGATCAAAAATCTGTTGAAAAAAACTGTAAGTGTTGAGCCTAGAGAAGTAAAGATTTAGGTGGATGTGAGGACTATCTTCAAATATCTCAAGGGTTGGGTTATAATTGTGGAAGATTTGCTTTCTACCTGAAAAGGTTGATTGAGTAAAGGTGAGTGGAAGATACACAGAAAAGTTTTTGGTTTGATACAAGGGGGAAAAAATTCTTAATCATTATAAAGCTGTTCAAAAATGGAATTAGTTTCCTTGATCTGAAAAGGAGGTAGGAATAGTAATGATTTCCCTACTATTGGAGAGCTTCAAGCAGATTTATGACTAGCTGGGATTTTAGAGTTTACCTGAAGTTGTCCAAGGTCACAGAGTTAATAAGTAGCAAAGCTAGGTTCCAAACCCAGGACCCCTGAAATTAATTTTTCTGACTATTTTCTTATATTATAATTCCACTGGTGTAGAACACTGCCATCCTCAACTATCTTTGAGGATACTGCAATGAGGTTCCATATTTCAAGCAAAAGTTAGATTGGATATCCTCAGGTCATTTTTAAGCTCTGAGCTCTGATAATTCTGTAATAAAGTAATAAATGTGTCTTTTACAATCAAAGAGCTTATATAGTTCAAAATAAAATGCAGACCCCAACAGAACCTCTCTGTCAAACAGCAGCCAAGAAATGAAATGTCATAGAAACTAGAACAGGGAGCTAGCCCTCATCTAGTCCAACTTTTTTCATTTTTACAGATGAGGAGCAAATTAAGGCCTGAGGTTAAGTGATTTGCCTGAAAGCACATGGATTAAGTAACAAAGTCAAGATAAGTCATCTGACACCGGATTCAGTGTTCTTTCCATTTCCCACATTGTCATAGGATTCATAGATTTATATTTGGAAGAGATCTTAGAAATCATCTAGTAGAACCCCCTCACTTTACAGAGGGGGGAATTGAGACCTAGGGAGGTTTAGGTATCTTATCCAAGTTAACACAGATTGTCAGTAGCAATCAGGATTTGAACTCAGGTCCTTTGGTTCTAAATAAAACACACTTTTCACTTCATCACTTTCCTTCCCACTGCAGTGAAGTCTATGGACTTCTTGGAGGAATGCTTCTATAGTGTATTTCCCAGATTGGAAGGTGAATGAGACTCTAACTTGAAAGCCAGGCCATGGTGTCCAGGGAAATACTTTCATTTTTCATGTAGCGGACAGCATCCCGGGAAAAGACAACTGTTCTTAAAGCATAGAGGGAAATTGAATACTGGAGGCACTTTGGTGTCTAATGGGTGTGGTTGTTCATGGTCTAGATAACTGGGGCAAGCCCTTGAGTGCAAGCTACAGGCATAAAGCGTCAGGGGTAGTGATCTGTAACCCAAGTCAGCCCTGCTTGGCTATCTCTTGGATGTCATCCTGTCATAGAGTCACTAAAGGTTGCCCTGTGATTGCCTGATTTTCCATTCCCAGTGCCTGCCCTCTCTCTCCACTGATAGCTCCCATATGATGTAACCTGATTAGTGAGGCAATAGCAAGCAGAACAAAAGGTCCATTAACTGGGATTGGTGGGAGGTGAGGCAGGGCTGGGGGCTGTTCAAGGGAAGTGAAAGCAACAGAAAAAAAGAAAAAAAAACTCTCTCCAATTTGAGAAAATTGTTACCAGTTGTGCAATGTTCAAAGTGTTCCCCAGGGATGGGACCATCAGAACTGGAAGGACCCAGCTTCCCGGGCTGACCTGATGATTAATGAGCTGGAAGTTTGGATGGCTGATTATAAAAACCTACTGTGTTGATCTTGGTTTTTCTTAATGCTGTGCTCAATTCAGATGGTTCCTGGAATCGGGGACAGGTATTTGGCAACTGTAGGCTAGCAACAGCTTAAAGAATCCCCCTCGCCCCCTCCTGTTGTAAAGTTTCCTTTAGAAGGGCAGCACTGGGTAACAAGGTAGGCGTAAGGGGAGGGGAAAAACAGACACCATAAGCCACAGAGTGAACTGAGGCTCAGGGAACATGGTTTCTCAAATAAACACCCTCCACCTCCCCCACTTCCAAATACTTTGCCAAATGTCTTTCCAGAAGGCAGAAAATTTAGTCTGAGCAAGTATCATGAATGGCTCCCACCCCCATACCCCTCCCATCATGTCACTCAACACCCAAATCAAATCCCTACTCCCCTTTACCTTCCATTGCAGTTCAAACCCTCATCTACGCCCCATCATTGGTTCCCACCAGGAACTTGAGGACAGGAAATAAACTCATTCCTCTTGTCATTTTATTAGGCAGTTCCCCAGGGCCAATGAGTTGCAGCCTCTGGCTGTGAAAAAGGCCCTGGCTAGAGTGGATTGATTAATGACTGGGGGTCAGCAAGCATCACCTTTCCCACTGAATCCCTAATGCACACACAGGGCCCAGCTGGAAACAGGAGAGAGGCTGACAACGAAGAAGAAAGGAGGAGAATAGCTGAGAGCCCCAGGCAAACACAAGCTGAAAATGGGGGCAAATCCAAGTTTCACCCTAGAACCCTAAGCAGGCAAGAGGTGGTAGAGCTATAATTTTTCCTCTTCTTTTGAAGGCAGAAGATGAGAAGCTAGAGGTTGGGAGAACAAGAAAAAGGCCTTTATTCCTACCCTGTTAAATCAATCAACCAAGAGATGTTTGTTATTGAGTGCCTACTATGGGTAAGGCTATTTGAGATGACATTTAGGACCCTAAAAGATAATCACAATCCTGAATATAATCATGCCCTTGAACCTTAAGATCTGGGTTTACTTGCACCAGGTTCAGTTTGGGGGGCTTCTGCCCTGGAACCACATGCTCCTACCTATTGCCAAATGCCTGGGGCCATCCCCTTGCCTTATGGAAAGACTGAGAAATTCCTTGGTAGTAATGAAGTTGTACCACAAGGCACAATCTGGCTTCATTCGAGTGTCTGGGGTATTCTTTGCAGGGGAGAGACACACCTGTGAGCTTTTAATGTGACGGTGCCAGGTCTGGGAGACATCCAATTTATTTGTTTTCCATAAACTCTCTTTTCAGCCTGGTTCATGGGCAGAAGGAACACACATTGCTTAAATGGACATAGCTCATGTTTTTGATTTGCCAGGCACCTTTCAGTGACACCATCCAGGTGTTTAACCACAGACCAGAGACCAGACCTACACATCTGTGCTTAAGACTCTGGGGATCTGGGGAGATAAGACGTGGCAAAGTAAACACAGCTTTGGATTTGGAGTTGGGAGGCCTTGCTTAGAAGCCCAGCATTGCTACTTCCTACATGCATGACCTTAGACAAATCATTTTACTCTCTTCTTATAAGGTCCCTTTTGTGACTAAATTTTATGAAATCTCTAGGAAAAAAGGAACTACTTGAACACTTTTCCCAGAATTCAAATCTATTTTCCTTGAAGTATGAATACACCTCCCTACTAAAACCTTACTCTGATGCCTTACTGGGGAAAAGGGAAGGACAGGGAGTAAGCATTTATATAGCATTTAACATATGCCAGACACTTTGCTAAATGCTCTTTACGCATATGATCCTCCACCAACCCTGCAAGGTAGGTGCTATTATTACCCCCATTTTACAGTTGAGGAAACTGAGGCAAATAGCGGTTTAATGACTTGCCCAGGCTCACAGAGCTAGAAAGTATCTAAGGCCACAATGGAATTCAAGTCTTCCTGACTACAGGTTCAGAGTATATGAAGCACAAGAGATGACACCTGAGTTCTAAGGGAGGCCAACAGAGTGAAAATCCCACTTGTTGCTACCAAGTTAGAAAGTCTCTAAGTATGGACTAGGAAGTGCTATACCTATCATCCAAAGACCAGCCTAACTGAGATCAGAGACAAACCTTCCTTCTGAGGTTGACCATTAGGGATGTATTTATTTTGAGCAAGGCAGCTCATGATGAACCATGTGCTAAAGTGCAGTTATGACCTATGTCCAAGTAATATTACTACAAATATTAGCATTTATACAGTAGTGCTTTTAAGTTTTACAATGTGCTTTACATGTGGTATGTCTTTTGATCCTTACAACCACTCTGTGAGGTAGGTTCACAGGAGTCACTTAGCTCATAAGTGTGTGAGGCAGGATTCAAACTTAGATCTTTCTGACTCCAAAGCCAGCATTCTATCCACTATTCCACCTACCTGTCTCTAATGAGTCCCAAGTGACACTGTGAACCTTTGGAAATATCAAAATATGAACCCTCCAGAATTTCACTTTTCATTTCGGTGACTCTGAACTTCTGGGTCCTAGACTTTCATATATGAGTGACAGAAGAGAAAAGTTCTGAGGAGAGAGACTTCAAAAATCATTGAGTTGAAGGGAAACCTGATCAGGAACTGTTCTCTACAAAATCCACACCAAGTGATCACTTGGAATCTTTTAAAGGTCTCTAGGTAAAGTATTGGCACATCTCAGGAAAAATGCCCCTCTCCTGGTACCACAAATACCTAAACAGTGAGCACACACAGAATCCCTTCTAGAAAATGTGTCCAAGGACCAGATAAGTTGGGATCAATACTTAAGTGGATGCTTATCTGAGTAGGTCTCAATTCTCTCTCCATCTCCCACCAGCTCAGACAGAATCAGTGATATCTTTTATCTTCCAAATGACACAGAATAATAGATTTGGAAGGAACCTTGGAAATTATCTAGTACAAGAAAGAGATTAAAGTATATCAGAAAGAGACCACAAATTTAAAAACTTAGGTACAAGTTTTAATTCTATTTTCTACTTGTGGTACCTTGGGAATGGGATGGTTTGGGATGGGATGGGGTAGAATAGGATAAGGTGGGAGTATATTTGTGATTTTGCTGGCATAGAGAATACCTGATCAGGAAACTACCTTGATCAGTAAAGTTCAATGTCTTCTCTTTGACTTACATTCTTAGAGTTACCTGGAGTAACTGGACCTTGGACAAGTCACTAAACTCTGTCAGTAAGTTGAAGCAACACACTGAGTTGATCCAACAAGAAGACTTATTGACAATCTACAAACTGATTTTGTGTATATATGCCCTCTGATGTCATGTCTTCTTTGCCTATATTTGCTTGCATGTTGTTTCCTCTGTATAATTGCAAGCTCTTGAAGGCAGGTCTGTCTTTTGTCTCTTTTTGTATTCCCAGGATTAAGCATGGTGTCTGGCACACAGTAGGAACTTAATAAATGTTCATTGATTGATTGGTTGGTTGGAAGTCAGATTATAGAGAGGTTAGAAAACTGAAAACAAATTAATTTTTAAGAAAGAAAATGAACTCTTGGAGATAAGCCTCTGTTTGCTCATTTATTTGTTTTTCTTTTCCTACTATCCCCAGCACTTAATACAGTGCCTGAAAAATAGTAAGTACTTAATAAATACTTGTTGACTTCACCTGACAAAATATGTGTGTCCCACTTCATCAACATTAGGCCTTCCCCACTTTGGCCTGATTTGGGAAAATGAAGCCACACTCATAGCAACAGCAGTCCAGTTGTACAGTTTTATACTGAAGAAGGTAAAGAGAGTTAGATTGCTTACAAATGTACCAATATTAAGTAGGCAGACTTCAGGTCAAATAAAGTTCAACCAGTGGATGGTTGAATTTCTTTGAAGTCAACAGTCAAGAACTACATCCTGCTACCAACACTAAACCCTACCACCCACCCCCAGGGCAAAAGAGTCAGAAAAGCTTGTCAGAGGCATAAAATTCATGGCCCACAGGTTTCAAGAGACCTGCAAAATTCTCAGATTAAAATGTGAGTGAAAAAGTTGTAACAAATAAAAATCCAATACAACATAGATAATGTTAATTTGTGGTTTTCTAAATCAATATGCAGCCTAGAGAGGATCTGTTTCTATTTGAGTTTGATATCACTATCCTCTAGGCAATCTTCAGGGTCCTTCCTACCTATGAATTCTATGACAACCTCTAATTTTACACAAAAGGAAGTTGAGGCCTGAAAAGGGAAAATAACTTGAATTCATGTCATATGGTGAGCTATGAGCTGAGATTTCTGGAGCCCAGTTCAATGTACTTTCCACTATACCATAATTTATTTTTTCTTTAAATATGTTTTCTTCTTTATTATGAATTTAACAATCATTGAATAATTATGAAAACTTTGATATACAAAGAAGAAATAGAATTTTACAGTACATACATTTTTGTGTGTTCAGTTTTTAAGAATATAACAATATTATCACTGTAGTAATGAAACTGCCCCGTTCATACTCCCTTTTGAATGATTTTGTTCCCTTGTGCATTATAAAAATATACTTAATTTATGATTAACATTTTCTTGCATCTCTATTTCTAGACACAGATTTGAGGCAAAATGAGGCATACACTGCATTTTCTTATAATAGTTTCCAATAGGAATATTACAAGTATACATTAGTGAAGTCAAAGGTTATTAATAATAGCTAGCATTTGTATAGTACTTTAAAGTTTGCAAAGCACTTTTCAAATATTATCTCATTTAATCCACACAACAATCCTGGAAGGTAGGTCCTATTACCCCCATTTTATAGATGAGAAAACCAAGACTAACAGATAGTAAGTCTCTGAGGTAGGATTTGAACTCCTATCTTTCTTGATTTCTCAATGCTCTATCCACTAAGTCATATAGGTGCTAAGTTGAAATACTAAGAATTAAAAGAGGAAACAAAGTAATGAAAAATTGACTAGCATGAAAAATGGGAGAACTGAGTTCTAATTCAGCATTTTTTATTAAATAATTTCTTTTTACTTTTCAATATTTTTTTCCATAAGATTTTGAGTTCCAAATTCTCTTCCTTCTTCCCTTCCCACCCACCCTCATTGAGAAGGCAAGCAGTTCAATATAGGTTTTACCTGTGTAGTTATTCAAAATACTTCCATAACAGTCATGTTATAAAAGACTAAGTATATTTCCCTCCATCCTATCCCACCCCCCCACTTATTCTATTTTCAGCTTTGACTCTTCAAAAGAGTTTGCTTCTGACTACTCCCTTCTCCTCTCCCTCCTGTCATCCCCATACTCTCCTCATCCTCTCCTCCTTACTTCCCTGTAGGGTAAGATACCCAGTTGAGTGTTTGTATTTGTCCCTCCTTAAGCCAAATCCAGTGAGAGTAACTTTTACTCTCTTCATTCTCTTCATTCCCTCTCACCTTCCCTCTCCTCCCTTCCATTGTGAAACCTGTTTTTCTTGCCTCTTTTATGTGAGACAATTTATCCCATTCTATCTCTTCCTTCTCCCAATATATTCCTCTCTCACCCCTTAATTTTATTTTTTGATATCATCCCTTCATATTCAACTCACCTTGTGCTATCATCTATCTATCTATCATCTATCTATCTATCTATCTATCTATCTATCTATCTATCTATCTATCTATCTATCTATCATCTATCTATCTATCTATCATCTATCTATCTATCTATCTATCTATCATCTATCTATCTATCTATCTATCTATCATCTATCTATCTATCTATCTATCTATCATCTATCTATCTATCTATCATCTATCTATCTATCTATCTATCTATCTATCTATCTATCTATCTATCTATCTATCTATCTATCTATCTATCTATCTATCTACCTACCTACCTATTTGTCTACCTGTCTGTCTATCTGTCCCCGTTCAGGAAGCTTGGTCTACTCACAGGCTGTGTCCAGATTGAGCTTCTGAGTAGCTCGGCTCCTCCTCTCTCTCAGCCTCTCCCTCTCCCCTTCCTTCACCTCTCCAAAAGAAGGTCAGAAGTTGTCCAGTTAACTTGAGGTTTATTGGTTAGATATCTTGTCTCTTTCTTTCCTTTTCTTCTTTCTTCATTTTCTTTTCTTCCTTTCTTTTTTCCTTCTTTCTTTTCTTCCTTCCTTTCTTTCTTTCCTTCTTTCCTTCTTTTTTTCTTTCTTTTCTTTCCTAAAACCTTAGACCCAGTACACTCTGAAGCCCATAGACTGAATAACAATGTATCCCTGCCCAAGCTCCACTCAATGGCTGTTTTTGGACCCTCCTGGCTTCAAGTGAATGTCAATAATAACTGTTTCTCTAGAATTTGTTTAAAGTCATTTTTACTGGTTATTGGAGGGGTTTGGGGGTAGAGCTCAAGTAAGTCCCTGCTTTTACTCCACCATTTTTGGATCCACCTCTTCTAGCATTCCTTAAACTGTAGGTTTGGCAACAGTAAAAGGTTTCTGAATGTGCAGCAACCCAAAATTAATTAGCAATCAAATATATAATGAATCTAAGGTGTTTCTGGTAATGCTTACCTGTATTGCATCCTCTGACTTTTCTGCAGCCTCGGTTCTGAAAACAAAGCACAAGCACGTTGCACTGTGCATGCCCTTAGGGGACCCAACCAAGGAAAGCCAGTGAAATATGAAAAGCGGTCCCCAGTGGAAAAAGTTTAAGAAGTCCTATTAACCTACCATTAATTGTTGGCATTGTCTTGTGCAAGTCATATTTCTTCCCTGGCCTTCCATTTCCTCATCTGTATAATGAAGAGGTTAAATTAGATGGATTCTAATGTCCTTTCCAGCTCTAACATTTACAGTTCTTAGAGCTTTTGGAGCCAATTAGTCTTTCTAGGATCTTTGAAAAGATACCACTAGTCAATCAATCAATAAACTTTTATTGAGCATCTATTATGTGCCAGGCACCATGCCAAGAGCTGGGGATACAAATATAAGTTAAAAAAGACAGTCCCTGCCCTGGAGGAGCTTACAATCTAATAGGAGAAGACAAAACACAAAAGGAAGTTTGGGGTAAGGTTGGGTGGCGTAAAAAAGGGAGAAGTATCAGGTTGGAGGGGGAAGCACAATAAAGAGTTCCAAAGAAGTCCAAAGCAGTGTAGCTGCTGGGAAATGGAGAGAAAACTATACTAAGCTGCTTTCTAAAATGCAGACCTTGGAGATCATGATCCTGCTCTCTAGTCAGAGGGTCCAATCAGAGGGATAGATGGTACTGATGAGATATGGGCACCAAGCGGATTCAACTTGCAGGGTAATTAGATTTTCCCATGATGAGTTTTCTGGGGAAGAAAGGCATAGTGGAGAGATCCCAAGAAGTCAAAAGACAATAAAACTGGTGGAAAACAGTGAGCCAAATGAAACAGAGTAGAAGCCCTCCATGAAAAGATGTCATTGCTAAGAGGGCCAAAACTTACACTGTAATGCACTGTCCCCTTCTTTGGAAGAAGGCTACTGTGGATAACTAGTCAGTTCCCTAAACAGCAAATACACAATGGCTACCATTTTTAGTTTGGCCACTACCAATGAGAGCATCTTTTCCTGTTGATCTAAGCCACTGAGCAAAGTAGCCTAAACCAAGCTACTCACTTCATTAAAACAAAAGTTTTTGTGCACGTGTGTTTTTAATCTATCACCCTCTGTGATGAAGGTGGCAGAACATCCAGCTCTTTTATTAAACACCCACCTTCCTCCCCCAACCAGGCACTAGAGTAACCAATAAATGTATTACCATGCTGTGTATGATGTCATTTGGCTTTACAAGGAGCCCATAGAGAAGTTCTCCATTTAAAACATATTAGCCCCTAAAGCTTTTCATTTGATTTGTTGATAATTATTAACTTTTTGCTCACCTCTCCCCACCCCCCCACATACTGGAATTCTCCTCCAAAAGACCAGCAGTCTCAATAAATGTGTGGGTCACCCTTCAGCAAATGTTCTTTTTAAAACACACACACACACATACATATATACACACATATGCACGCACACACATGCACTTTTATTTTCCCCTTTAATTTCCTCCGAGCAATACTAACACCTGGAGTGATCAGAGTCCAAAAACACACTTCTAAACTCCTGGCTCGTGAGTTCAGATCTTGGAGGATAAATGTGCTTTGCAAATGAATCTACTGTAAGAGAGGACAGGGGCCCTGCCAAGGAATTCACAGGACCCCAAGGCTGGCAAAGGAAGGGATAGAGAAAAGGTTCATTGATCAATCTTACAAGGAGCTGGATAGTTTCTTAACTCCTTTCACTTCCTTGCCATCATCTCCTACAAAAAAGAAATATTTTTTTTAAAAATTCAAAATATTCTGAAGGCAAAAAAAGATTTGTTTTTATTGTTGCCAAAAGGGAGATAGTTTTTTTTTCTTTTTCTTGTCTCTGACAAGACTTGTAGAAGAGGAGATATTCATTCATTTATCAAATAAAACCTCTGTGTTCCACAGAGGAAATGGCACGATTTCACCCTTAAATGGATTTGCAGCTTTATGTTGGGGAAAAGAAAAGAAAATTCCTATTCTCCTCCATTTGAGGGCATCTGACAATCTCCCTTTGATATCTGATGAGGTCTATCAATGAGGAAGACCTTATGTCAACAAAACACTAAGGCACAAAGACAATAACAGAACTTGTGTCTCTAGAGAAAAAAAGCTCAGATCCCTGACCAAAATGGGATGATTCTATACATCTAATATCCTTTCTGAAGCTAAAACTAGTACTAAGTGAGAAGAACAATGGAAATTCTTCCTCTTTCCCCCAGAAGCTAACCTATGGCTTATGTGAAAACCCATAATTTAAAACTGAAACTCTCATTTGATAGATGTGGAAACTGAGGACAAGAGAGATTAAGTGACTTGGCCAAGGTCACTCAGGAGAGAAGTAGCAAAAACTAATCTCATTCATTCAACAAGCAATTATTAAGTAACTGTTATGTACTAGGTACCATGTTAGGTGATGGGAATACAAAAAATAAAAATGGTAGCCAGGCAACAGTCTCCTCTCACAGAGAGCTTATGTTATACTGGGGCAAAATGACTACTCAATCAGAAAGCATTTTTAATGTTCAAGGTTCTGAAAAGAAAAAAAAAAACAGGGATCCTCATCCCAAATTCTTGTGATCTTTCTACTACACAATACTGTCTGCAGATTGAGTCCAAATTTATGCAATTTTATTTTCTGGTCTTCTCACTTATTCATGAGCACTTTCCCTTCATAATCCATGTAACCCAATACCTAAACTTTTTATTTTTATCACATTCACATTAGTCCTAGAAGTTGACTCTGGGGTCATAGTCTCCCACCCGTGTCCCTACCCTGGCCCTTCCTTTCCTCATTACCTGAGGTCTTTTGGCTTGTCTTACTTTCCCACCAGATTTTAACCAACTGTCCCCACCATAGGGCCCCTGGTGCAAGCTTTACCTGAATGGTGAAACATGGAGGTCAAGATCCAGTCAACTTAACACCAGAGGAAATGAGGTTGCTAGGATCCCGACATTGTTTATTATGCTCTCAGCCTTAATTAACTGTAAGTAACATCTTGTCAGTGTTCTGCCACAAACATTAATGCTGTTGGGGCCATGTTAGTGAGTCTGACAATTTAAATCAGAAACAAGAAAGTCAACATGTCAATAATGGGTCTGGACATGATGGATATATTAAGAAGACTCTGAAAAGTTCTGTATTTCATTATATCAGCTCCGCCCCTCAAAAATTTCTGTCAAAAGAAGCCAGACCCCAGTGGAAAAAGTTTCTCTGAGATACCATCCTACCCTATTGTGGAGACTTGTAAGGCCACTTGGACATGTGAGGTCTTCTGTGCACAAATATTAGGCAACTGATTGAGAGGAGACAAAAAAAAAAAGAAGTTACTGACTTAGCTATATAAAAATATAGCTATGGCGATTTAAGAGGTAGCACAATTCTAAGACGGATATGCATTAAAAGCATTTAAAATAAGATGCTGGGTTGTTTCTTTTTTTCCATTTTGGTCCCAGTCTGCTTTGACACGACAAACATGAGAATGAGTTGGCAAAACTGAAGCAGAGGTAAAGGCAATAACATTTTAAAGATGAGAGAGGAAAGGCATAACCCTTGAAAATATTAGTACTACATATGATTTCAGGAGAATAGATTTATCAGAGGGGAAAATGAAGGGTAGGAAGGAAAGTCTATTAAACGACTATTAGCACATGAGAATCTTGGCACATTCCCACTCTGTCTGTCTCTGTCCCCTCTGTCTCTATCTCTGTCTCTCTCTCTCTGTCTCCCTGTCTCTCTGTCTCTCTGTCTCTCCCTTTCTCTCTCTCATTTCCTATTACAGTTACTTTAATAAAAATAAATTACTTTTTTGAGGGGAAAAACACTCTTTTCAAGACCTACCTCCTACAACAGTCCTCCCTTTTGGGAGCAAACAATGCCCCAATTGTTTGTATTTCTCCCCCAAATTACCTTACATATTTTTATTGCCTTATCTCTATTTATACATTTTTATATTATTACCTATCTTATTTATTTATATATGTTATCTATTTTTACTTCCTTATCTCTGTTTATGTTGCTTTAATTTTTGTCTTTATGCCCACACTACCTAGTACTCTATCAAGTTTTTGATTAGTACTCTATAAATGCCTGATAAGGTTAATTGATTTGATCAAAGTCACTGAAAGCAAGTCGCTTGGATTTATACCTGACCATTCTAGGATGGCACAATGTCACCAGAGGATGAAAAGACCACTCATTTTCTGTACTCTAAAGCATCCATGGTCAGAATCACAGAGAGCCCAAAGCCTTAAACTTCAACCACAGTTCAAGAGTATTTTTACAAGAAAGCATTGTCCTCACCAGTCTCTTACACACACACACACACACACACACACACACATATGCATGCATGCACGCACACATGCATGCACACATGCACATGCTCTCAAGCATTTTTAAAAGCAGGCATGGTCATTCATAAGTGTATAGATACAGTTCTGAACTCCATTTTAAACAGCACACTTCCTGAGAAAATATAAAATCCACATTGCCCAAAGAGCATGAGACTCACAAGGATTTCAACCTAAAAGTAGTTATTTGATCATTTTGGCTGAGAGATCATATACATGTCTTCAGATATTAGGCAGATTTCCTGTGGTCTGACAATGTTAACTTCACTTCAGGAATTTAAACAGATGTTGTCTTAGCTCTGAAGCAATGGTTAGGCTGTAGTGAAAGGGTGACTGGTATGGCCTGAGAAGTTACTAGTACATTCCTAGTAAGGAAACATTTATGCCTTTCACTAATCTTGGAAACAAAAATGAAGCGTACAGATCTGAGGTCCCAATCAAGAAGGCAAAGCATTGGAACATATTTTTTTCCTCTTCATGACAATCTAAAGAAGGGGGTCTTAACCTTTCATGAATCATGGGCCTCTTTCGCATTCTGTTGAAGCTCATGGATCTCTTCTCAGAATTGTTTTCTTAAATAGCTAAAGAAAATACTAAGAATAAGTCAGAAGATAGTAAAAAATAAATATGTAATATTTTCCCTATCCAAGTTAAAAGAGTTTCTTGAAATCTATCCATAGACTTCTGGACCCTAGATTAAGAAGTCCAATTCTAAAAAGAAGCAGTAGACAGTGTAAAATAGGGGAGAGAGCTCTAGATTTGGTATCAAAAGACCTGGGAGTTCAAATCCTGAATCTGTATGACTTTGAGTCAATTGATCATCAACCTCAATGTCAATTTCCTCACCTAAAAAAAAAAAAGATAGAAGACCTCCAAACTCTCTACCAGCTCTTAACCTATGACCCTATGCAGTGAGAGTTAATGATTTCTCCTTTGATTTTGTACTGCTTTGGTCTGAAAAGTTATTTTTTTTTTCAAATTAAGCTATAGTTGTGAATCAGTGGCAACAGTGATTACAGGACTCTTATCAGTACAATTATGTAAATAACAGACTTCTATATGCTATTCCACTATACCTATGCCTTACATCCCCTATAAGAATCCTAAGGAAGACAGTCACAGCCAGGCTGAGAACTTTAGATGTCTGATTCCTAATCCCTCTGCTCTTAACCTCACTTTGAAACCAAGTGTGAGCCATCACACAACATGAAGCCTCATCTTGGTGATCTTGATGTTAACTTCTGCAATGGACTGAAAGGCACTTACTCATTCCTGTTTTTGTGTCTTTGCCCTTAAAAATCTCAAAAACATGCTCAAATACCTGCACCACCAACCCTCTTCCCCCTTCCCCAAGCTACCAGGAAATAGACTGCTAGGTTAAGTCCCTCTTTCTCAAAACCATGGATAAAATCCTTCTATTCCAAGATGTCATTCCAAACTAACCATGCTATACTGAATAGGGCATTTGACTCCAGGAACAATTGGACTCAGGTCCTACTTCAGATACATTCTAATTGTATGACCCCAGGCAAGGCATTTAACTTCTTTGTGACTCAGTTTCCTCATTTTTAAAATGAAGTTGGACTTAATAGACTCTAAGATTCTTTCCATCTCTAAATCTATGATTCTGTAATCCTCTTCCAATCATTTTTGACATTCCTGTGACACTTATGTATATAGCTTTCTGTAGCTATAATTAAAGTGATTGCTTATGATTTCTTTAGTAGGCAATGAACATTTTTTATGTGTATTTTTCTTGTTTTTCCCTTTAGGTTGTGAATTCCTCAAGGGCAGAAAGATACTGTTTCTATGATGGTATAATCTTTATTAGCTGTAGCCCAGATACCAGAACTTTTAATTAACTGACTGCCCACACACTTATAGAAGAAAAAGAATCTGGAGAAAGATATCCAGTTTAATGAGTAGCTCCACTATGGAAGATTTAGGGAAAAGGATGGATGAGGACTGGACAGGGTAAGAAGAATTAGAGGGTTTGTATAATGGTGGCAATGAGGCAATAATGACATTAATAGAATGTCAGATTCTTTGAAGGATCCATTTAAGAAGATGCAGCTTTATTGCTGTTGTGATTTTGTTCATTGATGCCCATTTTGAGGACTGGCCCATACCAGCCATACTTTATCTGCATCATAGACGTGTCTGTTAACTCTACTGACTTTTCTACCTTTCTTCCTGGAACGCCCTTCAGACCTGAGGCCTTCTCACCCTGGAATATCCTTCCATTATACTAGCCTCTTCTCCTTTCAGTGAGTTCCTTTTTGTGCCTCCATTTTGGGAACTGACCCAGATTAGCAATGCATCATGACATTATCCTCTTGACTATGCTTCTGTCTCTATAGATTTCACCACTGCGCTGCCCTGCCCCTACCTTTCAGCCCTCTTTTATGTATTGCTTTCTGCCTCTAAAATATAACATAGAAGGGCAGAGATTATCTTCCTCTTTGCTTATATTTGTATCCCACAATGCCTGGCACACAGCAAGTGCTAATAAATGTTTGTTGCCTATTTACTGATGCTGATTGCAATTCAATCAAATACAGTTCCATAGAGATGTTTTAAAAAAAATTATCTCAACCCTTTTATGACTTATAGATATATGACTTGCAGATAAATGACATTGAGAGATACCATAAAACTCAAAAAACTCATCATCCTGCAACCAGGCTGGTGAGGAGCCTCTGTACTTAGGAAGGATGATTCTCAGGTAACAGATATACAGGACACTATTGTGACTCTATCTGAAGGCTTTGCATTTTGGTAGATTAGGAGTACTTGCCAAAGCTTACTATCCACTGGCCTAGCCTTTAAGAATCCATTTTTTCTTCTATATCATGATGAGATACTGTAAAAGTATTTAGTAGGAACTATATACACATACATGTGCATATTAATATATGTACATACATATATGTATATATTTGTACACACATATGTATACATATCTATATCATAACCTCTATATCATCAATGTACGTGAGCCTTCCAGTGATGGCAGATCTTTGTTTCTCATACCCATGTCCTTGCCTAAACACTCCACAAGAGGACCACCCAACATGTTGAGGGCTTTCTTCTTAGTTTTTCAATATTATATGGATACCAATGGAATACATATACATACCATCCAACACTAGCCTTCCTCTTGCTCCCTGGCTGGACCATCTCTATTTCCTTTCATAAATTTTTCTGATTATAATATTCTTTATCCTATATCTGTCCAATCCTTTTGGTATTTTGTTGAAGATTGCTCATACCCACCATGGATCTCTCAATTTGATTTTTGGTTTAGTCCAAATTTTAATTTTTCAAAGATGATTTTATTCCATGATTCACAGTCAAACCAAATTACTGGAAGCATATTGATGCTAAAAACATGGGATTTTGTTTCAGGAGAAATCTTGGTTTTACTACAAACACTTTTCAGTTTCTGACATCTAAACTGTTTTCTTCAATTCTCAATCCAGTTCATTGTCTATCTATAGTGTCTATATAAGATTATATGCATTAATGGATCAGTTCTGTGAGCTTTATATCTCAAATGCATATAATAATTTGGACAGTAGACATTTTCATCCATTTATTTTAGCATTTAGGTATTTAGGACAAATTCTTTTCAGTCTTGGTGGATATCAATGAGGTTGGTTGTTCTGCAATATACCATGACTTGATACCATTAGTAAATATCCACAAACAGGAACTTCTGGAACACCTTACATTTTGCTATGAATCTTACTTCCCCTTATACTATGCATTGGATGTCCTCCATGCCAAAGATGGTGAGTTTATATTTTCTAATTTTATGCATTATTTGATAAAGAATTAATGGATTATTGAGCAGTTATCTCTGCCATTATTTCTTTTAAGGAATTGTGTTTGCATGAGACTCATTTGGAGGGAGAGGGCATTTAAAGTGACTTCTTGCTCTTTCAAATCACATATGTTTTATTTTTCTTTAAATAAATAATAATTCCCCAAATGATAAATGATCTAAGGATATGAATAGGTAGGTTTCAAGGGCAAAACCCCATGCTACCTATAGTTATATGAATCAATTCAAATTAAAACAATTTTGAGTTTTCACTTTACAGTCATCATATTTGCAAAGATGACCAAAAAAGAAAAAAAAGACAAGTATTGAAGAGGCTTCAGGAAAACAAGCATATTGATATTATGCAGGTGGAACTATAAATAGGCCCAACTATTTTGGGAAGCAAATTGAAATTATGCACAGATTAGAAGCAGTGTATATGTGTAATTACCGAAGCATAAAGTGAATGAATATATCTTTAGAAAAAATTTCATTATGGGTGACAATAGATTCATATATTAAATGGAATGCTAGATGAGATAGACAGGAAGTTGTAACCTCCTCTGATGGTCTATGAAACAAAGAGTATCAAATAATCAGTAACCAATCAACAAAAGTTGTTAAGCCTCTACTTCATGCCAAATGCTAACTTTCAAGGGTTAACTAGAAAATCTTATTTCCCCAGCATGCCAATTAATGACAACATTACAGAATGTTTTTTGTCTAACAACCCCCCATCTTTGAGCCCTAATATAAGGTTTCTGCAGCCATCGGTGGATCAGTACATTTTAATTGTTTTTCCTAGTCAAAGACAAACACAATGCATGTCCTTTATTAACAATATTCTTACTGCGATGGTATCTCACTTATGTAAGGTAGCTCGATAATCACTCTGATTAGTCAGTCATAGAAGTATTTGAATAAATATTTAAATTAAAATGTCAAAACATTCGCAGTGAACAAGAGAAGCTCTAGTGTTTGTTACCTATAGAAGTAATGATCACACATGTATTTTGTAACTAGCACAAATAATGTGACTTCTGGGCCCAGCCCTCAGTCTCAGAATACAAAGCTGATATTTTGTCTTTCCTTCTCTCTTCCTTCCTTCCTTCCTTCCTTCCTTCCTTCCTTCCTTCCTTCCTTCCTTCCTTCCTTCCTTCCTTCCTTCCTTCCTTCCTTCCTTCCCTCCTTCCTTCCTTCCTTCCTCCCTTCCTTCCTTCCTTCTCTCTTTCTTTCCTTACTTCCTTGCTTTCTTTTTTTTCCTCCATCAAGTTTTACAAAAAATTTCGTGCCAGGAATGTTGCACTTTGCAAAGCATTTTTTACAAATGTTATTTCATTTGCTTTTCACCACAACTCTGTGAGATAGGTATAATTATAGGTATTATTATACTATAAGACAATAATTGAGTTGAGGAAACTGAGGCAAAAGGAAGTTGTCACTTGCCTAGGGACCCAAAGCTAATAATGTCTGAGGCCATATTGGAACTCAGGTCTTCCTAACTCCAAACCCAGTCCTCTATCTTTTGTGCTACAAGCTATCTCTTTTTGTGACTGCCTTAAAGGTCAGATGAATTATTTTGATGGTTGAGGGGAACAATATCAAGAATCTTAATGTATGATGACATATGAAACATGCTAGTATCTATAATAGATCCATAGGTTTTGTCATGCAGTGTTTTCATGTTCACCCATTCATTCTTTGACAAACAAATGTTAAACACTTATATGAAATGCACTAGACTAGGCGTTAGGCTAAATTTTTACAAAATATACTCAAATGACTGAGTAGAGGGGTAGAGAAGGGGCAGTAACAGTGAACCTGGTCCATAACACTGCAGAGAAATCAGAATAGGACAGGGGCCAGTCATGCACATAGTCACTATCAAAGTGGGATAGCTTTGAGAAGATAGATTGACTCAGATGAATGATCTGGGATCAGGAATCATCTGAATCTTGACTTTTGATCTAATATTGCCCTCCTGACCTGAATTAGTGTTCTTGCAACTACTTTCCTCTTCCTGTATCGATTCCTTTGATTTTAGTATCCTGAGGAAATTCCGCCATTTTGGTTTATATTTGCTTATATCCCAATTCAAGGGTCCACCCCTTTTTCCCTTATCTAGGTGATGAATCAAATTATTAGTAAGTGTGAATCAACTCCTAGGAAAGAGAAAAATTGCATTTCCTCACTCCCATAGAGATTTCTTAATTGGCAATGTCTGAGTCATTTGCTCAGAATGAATGTTATATGCTAAGGACAACAAAAAGGGCATTTTAAGATATTGGTGTGGGGAAGAAGGAAACGTACTAAATAAAAACCATTATTAATGATGCTTGGTCAACTGGACAGAATGATGATAATGGCTGGCAGAGAGAAAACAAAGTTATGTTTATTTTGAATCTCTTTTCTTTTCCAAGAATTGTAATCTTCACATAAGTTTGGAATTGTAACCATTGTAGAAGAATTACACAGACTCTTCTGAGTTAAGGTCATAAGAACTAGGAGGCTGCCTTCTCCTTGCCCTTCTTTTCGGGACCCTTCCAAGAAGTCTCAGAGAAAACACCGCAGATGATTTACATGAAGAGGAAACTTGAGCAGCCTTGAGGAAGCTAGGAGAAAAAAGGGCAAACAGGGACTACATTTTTTTTTCCTGAGTCCCAAAAAGATATAATAGGAGGAGTTCACTGAGTGGGAGGTACAGGTTCTGAAAGAAAGTCAAGAAAAAATTGAAAAATTCACTCTAACATAACCAAGAGTGAGAAAAGGAAATTACAGCAAGATCAGCAGAGGAGGATTGCCAACATGTCAGAAGAGGTCTTTGGTTTGTAGGGAGGGCTGTGACAACTTTATATATAAGAACATAGACACAAGAACAGAAAATTCAAATAGCCTAGAGTATTCTAGTTCTAAGAGGCAAAAAAGAGGTATATCCTTGTCAGTCAGACAGGATTTTAGATAATCTTACAGAGTCAGACATTCTAAAACCTGGAAGGGCTGTCAGAGACCATCAAGTCCAAACCAAACCTGACTCAGAATTTCTTCTACATCATGCATGGGTGCACAGTCTTTGCTTGGAGACCTCCAAAGATGGGCTCTGAGGGAATCAGAAGAAATCCCACTACCTCCCAAAGCAGAAACTCATCCTGCTTTCAGATAGTTCTTATTGCCAACAAGTTTTGATTTCTATGTTTGTTTGTTAAAATTAATATTAAGCTTGAAATGGTCTTTCTGCAATTTATATTCAATACTTTTATTTATTTCCCATGGGGCCAATCAGGACAAGTTGGGTAAGGCAAAATGAATTATACAGGGTAAAGAACTCTGGCCCTGGAATCAGAGAAACTGGGTTCAAATTCTACCTCCAGTGAGCCCTACTTGTCTGGGCAATTTGACTTTCCTTGATGTCAGTTTTCTCACCAGAAAAATGAGGGTAATGAACCAAATAGCTATTGAGGTCTCTTCTAGCCCTTAATATATAATGTATATAGATACATAGATTCTATATAATATATAATCTATGTAATATTTGTAAAAAATGCATTGCAAAGTACAAAGTTAGTGGAACAAAATTTTTTGCAAAACTTGATGAAGTTTATATATGTATATAATCCACTTCCTCTTTCATAAGAAAGTTCTTCAAGTTCTTGAAGATAGTTATCATATTCTCTCTGTATTTCCTGACTTCAATATTCTCAGTTTCCTTAACTATTACTTAACATAGCCTATTCTCTAGTCTTCTCAATATTCTAAACATCTCCTTCTAGACAAGATGGTGCATAGTTTAATCTATGGTGTTTCTTTTTTCTAAAATTTCATATGTAGAAGTGAACATGGTACTACAATGTTGACTTGACCACTGTGGCCATATTTCAGTAGTGGATGTCTTCAGAGAGTGACAACAAGAAGGAAGAGGAGGAGTAAGAGACAACTATGGCTGTAGGTAAACAGAGGCACAATACTGACTTTCCTCTTGTTGGAAACTGACCTAAAGAAGACCTGAGTCAGAGGGACTGCCTCTGGGGAGGGATAAAATGGAGCCTACTGGAAGAGGATTCCTTACAGACTGAGGGGTTAAGTCCCTTTGTATCCTTTATTTAGAAGCATGATCTGTTGTATTTGATGCCCTGTATATCTGAGGATTATAAGAGGAACTGGTGCTGCCACTGGAGAGTGCCAGATAAAGGCATTCCCAAGTTTCATCTGAATGGGAAAAAAATGTCTAGAGAAATACAGGGGTACCTAAAATGTGCCTATGTTATTCCTATGATAGTTAACAAAGAGTTAATATTGTAAATAAAAGGTGAAGTTATAATAGAGCACCTAACTGTCTTCCATGAACTCAGCATGTCTGAATGAACTAAATCTTTGATATTAAAAGAAGAGGGATGTTCTACTCCATCACTCATAAATTTGATTACCAGACCACTGTCAAAGTTGCTATGAAAAAATCATTGACAAAGGGAAAGGAGTCACAGAGCTTAAAAAGGACAAATTTCATTCTAACTTTAAAAAGAAGAAGGAGGAGGAGAAGAAAGAAGAGGAGAAGGAAAGGAAGGAAGATGAAAATATGGAGGAGAAAATGGAGGAGAAAGAGAAGGAAAAGGAGGAAGAGGAGGAGGAGGAAGAGGAGGAGGATGAAGAGGAGGAAGAGGAAGAGGAGGATGATGAAGAGGAGGAGGAGAAGGAGAAGGAGGAGAAGGAGGAGGAGAAGAAGAAGAAGAAGAAGAAGAAGAAGAAGAAGAAGAAGAAGAAGAAGAAGAAGAAGAAGAAGAAGAAGACAGAAAGAAAATCTTTCACACTATGAGTGAGATTGCTTTTGATTCCTGGCAAAATGTAAAATCATGTCATTAAAGGATAGTTCATAATAATTTAGAAATGAAAATGATTCCTAAAAATTAAGATGTTTTCATCAAGAACAAGTCACACCCCTAGACTAAGCTCATTTCCGTTCCTGACAGGGTTCATAGTCTGGTCCTACACTTGAATTCAGAAAATCAGCTTCATAAGTACAGGATATAGGAGGCATGATTAGATAGTAATTTTTCCGAAAAAGAGCTTTTAGTGAACTAGAAACTCAATACGAATCATTTGCAATGTGGAAGCCAAAAAAGTTAATGTTCATTTTTGAGGAGAACATATTGAATTCTGTTTTTCACATCAGGAGAGAGTGATAAGGTGAGGCATGACCAGAGGGAGGCTGTGATGGAAATTGGACTCAAATACACATCCTATGAGAACCAATTGAAGAAAGTAAAGAAGCTTAGCCTGGCAACGAGAAGATTCAGAGGGCATATAACAGATTTGTTCAAGTATCTGAAAGATTGTCAGGTGGAAGAAATATTAGACTTGCCTTGTTTGGATTTGAAGGATAAAATAAGGCACGATGGGCAGAAATTCAAAGTTGCAGATTTAGCTTTGATGTCAGGAAAAACTTCCTCATGATTAGAGCCATCACAAAGCAGATGAGTTTCCTCATAGGTGGCATTTAGTTTCCTCTTGCCTCTTGAAGGCAGGGACAGTCTCATTTTCTGAGTGACCAGCACAGTGTCTGACATATAGCAGATATGTGACAAATGCCTATTAATTTGTTAACTGATGCAAGAAGAGAATAGCTGACTATTTGTCAGTTATATTATAACTCATCGTCTCTTTTTGGGTTATGAGTTAAAATAAATTTCCACTTATGTCCCTTCCAAGTCTAAAATTCTATGCATATCTCTGATCCCTCATGGTGACGTTAACATGAATGATTTCTTAAAGGCTGTGTTAGAAGAGCACAGGTTCTATCAGATCCTCCTGGGAATCACGAAACTCTTCTAGCATGGACTCAGTGACATATTGTATGTCAGCCTTCTGAGAACTAGTCTGTTAATTTCAGAGAAGCACATTACCAGTGTGACTAAAAGATTAAAAATATCTTAGCAAGAGTGACTCTTGAACACAATCTAAGATGCTGAGGGGAATACCCATGCTAATGAAGTCACACATCCTAGAAATAATCAAGTTTTTTAGAAAATTCAATGCACTTTGTAAACCTGGATTTCAACAGAGCATTTGACAAATTTTTTATCGATAATATGATTCATATCAATTAAATGGAGGGATCTGGAGTATAGTACAGGTTAGTGGATTTGGAGCTAGTTTAATGACTTGTGCCAGAGAGTAGTCATTAATGAATCAATGCCAGCTTGCAGGAGTGTCTCTTACAGAGTACCCCAGGAACCTCTTTCTGGCTCTGTGTTGTTCAATATATTTTTATTAATGACAAGGATAGAGACAAAGATGGATGGCATGCTTGCAATTTACAGATGACACAAAACTGGGAGGGAAAGCTAACACATTGGCTGGCAGAATCAGGATCTAAAAAGATCTTGACAGATTGGAACAATAAGCTAAAGCTAATGATATGAAATTTAATAGTGGTAAATGTCAAGTCCTACATTTGTGTTCATGTCATACAAGGATGAGGATCAGCAGCTGGAACTGGTGATGTTTAGATTGGAGAAGAGAAGGTTTAGGAGATGCATCATGACTGTATTCAAGTATTTAAATGTCTATCATACAAAATAAAGGGATTAAATGTGTACGAGGAATTAATTAGACTTGATCCTTTTCAATTCAGTGCATATTGATTCTACATCTATATGGGCAAGAAAGGCAGAATGGATAGACTGCTGGAATTGAATTCAGAAAGACCTGGATTCAAATTGTGCCTCTCACACTAGAGTATAGACAAGTCATTTAACCTCTCAGCCTCCAGTAACTCCCTCAGACTTTCGTTCTAAGTTAGAAATGGCCAAATCTATGCCAAAGAACTCAGAGTTCCTTTACATATGGACAATGCACAAGTAACTGTGTACTGAGGGGATTAGAACAAATATTTCTGAAGCTAATATTTTGTGCCAGGCACTTAAAAAATCATCTCATTTGATCCTTATAATAACTCTCAGAAGTAGGTACTATTATGACCCTCCTTTTGCAGTCAAGGAAACTGAGCTAGAAGAAGCTGTGACTTACCTCGGGTCACCTGTCTAGTGAGTGTATGAGGTTGGATTTGAACTCAGGTCTTCCTGATGACTGAAATGGCTGACTCCAGATACAGCACTCTAACCACTGAACCACCTAGCTTTCTTATACCAGGCGCTAGTGATGCAACGACAAAAATGAGAAACAGTTCCTGTTCTCAAGGAGTTAACATTCTACCGAGGCATTTGGTTGCTGTTGTTGAGGTGTTTCAGTCATGCCTGACTGCTTGTGGTCCCATTTAGGGTTTTCGTAGCAAAGATGATGGAGTGGTTTGTCATTTCCTTCTCTGGCTCATTTTACTTGTCCAGAGTCACAAAGTTAGTAGGTAACTGAGACCACATTGGAACTCAGGTCTCTCTGATTCCAGGCCCAGACCTCTACCCACCTAGATTTGTAAATAAATTTTTAAAACGTATGGTACAAAATAATTTGATAGAGAGCAGTAGGGAGAGCAGGAAAGGCTTCCTGTAAGAGGAGACACATGAGCAGATCATTGAAGATACCTAAAGATTTTAAGAACTAGAAGAAAGGGATAGAAACTGAAGAGAGCCATATTAAAACTTGATTAAAGGAAAAACTGTCTAACAACTGGAATTATGCAAAAATAAAATGATCTGCCTTCTGAAGTAATGCTTTCCTCATCACTGGAGTCTTCTAGAAGAGACTGAAGGTCAACTGGTTTGGAATGTTTTTGACATCATTCCTATGCCTGTATGGGTTGAATTAAATGATATCATCGGTCCTTTTTAAATCTAAAATTTTGTGATCTATTCCCCACACCCAGGGTATGTTGGAGTTAGCTCAGGCTGCCTGGAAAAAAGCAATTATTAAAATTTAAGTGTGAACAAATGCACTTCAGAAATCAGCAAACTGTGAATCAGGGTCTGATTTATTGTTTTATTAATTTTCTAAACTTTTTACCAGTACACCCTTGCCCACATGAGTCATATTTTTCTTATGGAAGGAGTTGATCTTCAAATGGGAGAAAACAGCACATAAAAGAAATCTGTAGGGGAATGGGGAGCAAAGGAACGTGGATCAGGGGCATGGCCGAAGAAATCCAGAGGACAGCCTGGAGAGGAATTAGACATGTCCAGCAGAGTGCCCTCCTTAAATTAAGGTTCTGGGAGAAGTCATACAATCAGAAAGGTAGAGGGAAATTGCAGAGATAGAGGGTACTTTCATTGTGTGAATTTCAGGGTTGGAGTCAACTTCAAAGTGAAAAGCAAGCACATGGAGGAGGAAAAAAATGGGAAGAATGAGAAGTTGAATTATAGAACAGGCTAGAATATTGAGTCTTATCTAATAAATTGAAACATATGTAAATAAGTATTTGTGTGTATGTGTGTGTGTGTGTGTGAGAGAGAGAGAGAGAAAGAGAGAGAGAGAGAGAGAGAGAGAGATGGAGAGAGACAGAGAGACAGAGAGAGAGACAGAGACAGATACAGAGAGACAGAGAGAGAGAAAGAGAGAGATAGAGACAGAGAGATTTGGACAATAACTGTGAGGTCCCTTCTTGCTCTAAATCTACAACACTATGAAAGATGACATTTGAACTGGGCTTGAAGGACAGGTAGGATTTGTGGTGGGTGATGTTATGAGTTAAAGGAAAGCTATAATGAATGGGGGTTGTATAACTGGGGATATCATTGGAGCCAGGAACCTATTACAGGCCAAACATAACCATCCTTACTAGAAAGTAATGGCCACCAGGAAGAATGAAGGCAATGATAACAGAACAGTGATTGACCAGAGGTAATTGAAATCTGACCACAAACCAAAGAGGAAGGAACAGCTTATTTGTGTCAATAACCCAGGCACAAGAAGATGAAATGCATATATCATGCAAGGGAGGGTTAGCATAATAAGACCACTGCTAGCTGGAGAGTTTTTTACCTACAATTTGGAACTCATGCACTGAAACTCAATTGTGCCTGTAAAATAGGTAACCAATATATCATGTTTCAATCAATAAGGAAAACTATGTATGATTGATACATTAGGAAGAAGATGTGAAGGATCTGGATCACAGCCAGCCTTGTTCCTATAGTCTACCAACTAGCACACAGGGTATCTTTCCCTAGTCAGCTGAATGTGAGTAAGAATAAATTCTATTGCTTACTGAAATAACATAACCTAACAGGCTCCTTAAAACAAACAAGATAAGGTGTAAAAAGGACTTTGAAGACATTAAAGAATTAGAGGAATGTCAGTTAATAAATAAATGATATTTCTATTATGTTTTAAAGCTTATAAGTTCACTATATAGTAAAAGTGTTGCTTTTGTTGTTGCTGCTGATAATGCTTTGAAAGAGGGGTTCAGACCCATGATTTCTTCTTTTTTAGGAAAATCCTTCTGGCAACACAGATCAGCAACTTCTCTGCCACTTAAAGTCTGCCTGTGGTACTGAGAGATTTAATGACTTGTCCTGGGTCACACTGTCTATTTCAGAGGAGGGACTTAAGCCCTAGTCTTCCTTTTATAGGTATGTCTATCATCTCCACAATATTATCTCTGAAATAGTATGCTGTAGGTTGCAGTGGTTTGATAAACAATTGGTTCTCCAAAAAAAAAAAATATGCTGCAGGACATATTTTTTAAGTTTAATCTGCAATTAATGTTTTCTCTATTACTCCCATCACTCTAGTCAACCAACAAAACAATAGATTAAGCTCTGATTTGTGGTGTTTGCCAATTCTGAGGTGTAAATGTTTACGCTGAAAATTTAACAATCTGCTCTTGCAAACTCATTTGAGCTGGTTCCAGCCATACAAAAATTGCTATCCATGTTGCTTTTAAAAAAAATTGATATTGTTTAATATTCTATTTTTCCACAATTACATGTAAAAACAATTTTAATGTTTGTTTTTAAGACTTTGAGACTTTCCAAATTATCTTTTTTAAAGACTTTTTAAAATATTTTCCAAATTATCTCTCTCTCCCTCCCTCCACATCCCACCCCCATTGAGGAGGCAAGCTATTTGATATAGGTCACACATGTATAGTAATGCAAAGTATATTTCCATATTAGTCATGTTACAAAAGAAAACAGATAAAAAAACCCTCAAGAAAAATGAAGTAAAAACAGTATGCTTCAATCTATATTCAGACCCCATCAGTTCATTCTCTGGGGATGGATAGAATTTTCATCATAAGTCCTTCAGAGTTGTCTCAGATCATTGTATTGCTGAGAATAGCTAAGTCATTCACAGCTAACCATCTCATAATATTGCTATCACTTCATACACAGTATATGTCACTTTGCATCAGCTTCTGTAAGTCTTTCCAGGTTTTTCTGAGAGTATCCTGCTCATCATATCTTAATAGATAGTATAATAGTAGTCCATCACAATCATATACCGCAATCACACACACAGTCATTCCCCAATTGATGGACATCCCCTCAATTTCCAATTCTTTGCCACCAGAAAAGAGCTTCTATAAATAATTTTGTATATATACATCCTTTTCATTTTTGTTTTTATCTCTTTTGGGATACAGACCCAATAGTGGTATTGCTAAGTCAAAGGGTATGCATAGTTTGGGAATAGGTTCAAATTGCTTTACCTAATAGTTAAATCAGTTCATAACTCCAACAACAGCATATTAATGTCTCATTTTCCCCACAGCCCCTCCACCATTTGTCATTTTCCTTTTCTGTTCTATTAGCCAATCTAATAGGTATGATGTAGTACCTCAGAATGGTTTTAATTTGCATTTCTCCAAGCAATAGTGATTTAGAGTATTTTTTCATATGGCTATAAGCTGTCATTACTTCATATGAAAACAGTTTATATACTTTGATCATTTATAAAATGGGGAATTGATCTTATTTTTATAAATGTGACACAGTTCTCTATATGTTTGAGAAAAGAAGCTTATATCAGACACCCATCAATTTTTTTTCAGTTATGATTGCTAACTATATTTCCCTCCATCCTATTTCCCCCTTTGTGTATTCTATTCTCTCTCTCCTTTCAACTTGTTCCCTCCTCAAAAGTGTTTTGCTTCTGATTGCCTCCTCCCCCAATCCACCTTTCCATCTATCACCCCTCCCTTCTCTGATTCTCTTCCCCTCCTACTTTCTTGTAGGACAAGATAGATTCCTATATCCAATTAAGTGCCTATGTTATTCCCTCTTTGAGCCAATTCTGATGAGGAATTAAGGTTCACTCACTCTCACCTCCCCCATCTTCTCCTCTGTAAAAGCTTTTTCTTCCCTCTTTTATGGTTATAATTTGCCCCATTCCACCCTTTCCTTTCCCTTTCTCCCAGTGCATTCCTCTCTCAACCCTGAATTTGTTTTACATATCATTACTTCATATTCAACTCACATCTGTGCCCTCTATGTATACTCCTTCTAAATGAGAAAGTTCTTATGAGTATCATCTTCCCATGTATGAATGTAAACAGTTTAACCTTATTAAGTCTCTTATGATTTCCCCAGCCTTTTTGCCTTCTTATATTTCTCTTGAGTCTTGTATTTGAAAGACAAATTTTTCATTCAGCTTAGGACTTTTCATCAAGAATGGTTAATTCAATGTCCATGTTTTTCCCCTGAAGGATTATACTCAATTTTATTGGGTAGGTGATTCTTAGTTGTAATTCTATTTCCTTTGCCCTCTAGAATATCATATTCCAAGTCTTCTGATTGTTTAATGTAGAAGCTAATAAATCTTGTGTTATTCTGATTGTGGCTCCATGATACTTCTGTTATTTCTTTCTGGATGTTTGCAATGTTTTCTCCTTGACTTGGAAGCTCTGGAATTTGGCTATAATATTCCTGAGAGTTTTCATTTTGGGATCTCTTTCAGGAGGTGACCAGTTGATTCTTTCCATTTGTATTTTTCCCTCTAGTTCTAGAATATCAGGGTAATTTTCCTTCATAATTTCTTTTTTTCAATGCATAAAATCTCTTTATTCAGTTACTTAGGTACAATTCCATAATTTAATTCTCTATGAACTGATAAACCCAATGATCAACCACTTCTTATGTCTCCAAATATATCTAAATCACTGTATTCTTTACAGTCAACTGTAATCATTTACATATTCTGTGATCATTTAAACTTAATTTTACAAGGATTTCAAACTGCCCATAGACTATGATATGTCTTCTATCAGAGTGTTTATGAGGGAACAAAAAGGAATCTAATTGCTTGATTTTATATATTCATTCAGAAGTGCCAAGCTTTCTATAAAAACTAGAAGTGATTGTTCACAGGCAGTAATTTTTTATGTATAATTCTTTTCAAAAGTTCAGTTTTCATGGTAACTTTTATAACAGTGAGATTATTTGTATATGCAGCTTTATGTGTTCAAGTATTTTGCATGATGTCTGATGTGATCACTAACAAAAGTTGCTATGAAGTAGTAGTTATGATCATATCCTCTTACAATTGAAAAACAACTGGAATTTTCCATTCTGCACAGGCAGCTAAAAGATTGTCAGGAAGTAATTGCCCATCTTTAAGGAACTGGTCATTTTTGCCTTGATCAATTTATATGTCCAATTGAGAATATGGATAAGATTTCACAAGATAAGTAGCATCATACACCTCCTACTTACATTGATCTGGTCCTAAATATCCACTGAAGGCCTTTTCCCCCAAGAACAGAGCATTGGATTGAAGATTGGAGAGAAAGCTGACATAGATTTGTATTTTCCAGGATTCTTCAGAGCACAAATCAGAGTTCCATGGCCTCCCATAGAATGGCCAAAATTAGATATCCTCTTTGGGTCAGCTGGAAAATTGGCATTTATCAGCTTGGGCAGCTCATCTACTACATAAGAGTATATCCTATAGTTGGTTTTCCAAGGTTCTTCCGTGGCATTCATGTAAAAACCAGCACCAGTACCAAAGTCCCAGCTGTCATCTTCTCCTTTAATATTACAGCCACATGGACTGGTATCTGTTGCAACAACAATGAGGCCATGCTCTACTGCAGCTTGGTGATAACCAGCTTTTGTGATAAAATGTTGTTCTGTACAAGTTAAACCAGACAGCCAGTAAAGTGCAGGACATTTTTCAGTTTCTGCCTTTGGTGGTAAGTAGATTCCAAATTTCATTTTACATTTTAGTTCCACATTTTCATGCTCATAAACTTTCTGAAACCCTTCAAAGCATTTGTTGCTGGAAATCTGTTTCAAGGCCATAGTTTCTTTGCTATTCAGGTGCTGCTTTCCCACTTACTGACACAAGGTGACTAACAGAAGGTGTATGATCCTAGGTCGAGGCAGGCGGGAGTAGAGATGGCAGGGGGTGGGGAGAGAGATGGAGGAAGGAGAGGGGCCAAAGCTGACTCACCCGCCCCACTTCTTCACTTCCCACCTTTTCTTCTGGCCCTTCCCAGCTGCCTCTGGGCCCTGCTCCATAATTTCTTAAAAGATGATGTCTAGGTCTCTTTTGATCATGGCTTTCAGATAGTCCAATAAATTTTAAATTGTCTCTCCTGGATATATTTTCCAAGTCACTTATTTTTCCAATGACATATTTCACGTAGTCTCTTCTTTTTCATTCTTTTGGTTTTGTTTTATTGTTTCTTGACTTCTCATAAAGTCATTGGCTTCTATTTGCTCAGTTCTGATTTTTAAGGAATTATTATCTTCAGTGAGCTTTCATATTTTCTTTTCCATTTGTCCAATTCTATGTTTTAAGAAGTTTTTCTTTAATAACTTTTTCTGCTTCTTTTTCCATTTGGCAAATTCTACTTTTCAATTCATTTTTCTCTTCATTGTTTTTGCACCTCTTTTACCATTTTGCCTAGTCTATGTTTTAAGGTGTTACTTTTTTCAGTATTTTTTGTGTCTCCTTTACCAAGCTGTTGACTCTTTTCTCATGACTTTCTTTTATCACTTTCATTTCTCTTCCCAATTTTTCTTCCTTCTCTCTTATTTAATTTCCAAAATCCTTTTAAACCCTTCCAAAACCCTTTCCCTCTGAAAACTCACATTTTTCTTCGAGGCTTTGGATGTAGGAGGCTTGATTTTGTTATCTTCTTCTGAGTGTGTGTTTTAATATTCCTTGTCCCCGTGGTAAACTTTCTATGGTCAGAACATTTTTTTCTGTTATTTGCTCATTTTTCCATTCAGTTTCTTGACTGTTAACTGTGAAAGTGATGTTCTGCTTTCATGGTAGAGGGAGCACTGTCCCAAGCTTCAGGGGTTTATGTAGCTGTTTTCAGAAATACTTCTAGGGACCTGGAAGTTTTCAATTCTTTCAAGGTGGTATGAACCAAGGGGAGGTGTGTTTACTCCTCTCCTGGCCTGTGTTCTGGTCTTTAAGTGGCCACAAATACTCTTTTCTGCCCTGAAACTGTGATAAGGGTGCCAGCTCTACTGTGACCTGCAAGTTCCGGTGTGCTAGTGTAGCTCCTTGCCCAGAGAGTGTCACCTAGGACTGTGACCTAGACACAAGTATAGGCAAAGCAAGAGTCCTGCCTCAGTGCCATCAAATAGACCCTGCAATTTCCTTCTGATCAGTTGTTTTACCCCCTGACACTCTGTGCACTGAGAGTTCCAGAAACAGTCACTGCCACTGCAGATTCAGTGGTTTCCAAGGTCTCTCCTAGTTTGCTGGGGCCCAGTTTGTGCTGGCAAAGCTTGTGCTGGATTGTGCTCCACTTTTCACCCCAGTGTGTCAGATCTTTCTTGCTGACCTTCTAAGTTGTCTTTGGCTAGAAAATTATTTCACCCTGTTGTTTTGTGGGCTCTGCTGCTCCAGGAATTTATATATGGCATTATTTAAAAGTTCTCAGAAGGGTTTTGGGGAGAGCTCAGGAGAGTTGCTGCCCTTTCTCTGCCATCTTGGCTCACTACTCCTGTTTTACAGATGAAGAAACTGAATGTCAGAGGAGTGAAGTGACTTGCCCAGGTCACACAGTTAATTAGTATCAATACCTAAGTTTAAAATGGGATTTCTTCATTTCAAGTTTAGTAGACTCTATACCAAAGCGCTTTGCCTCTGAACATTCAGTTATCTTCAGAGAGGATAAATTCCAAGGAAAAGATTTCAATATGTGTAAGAAGGGAAGAACAGGTAAAAACATTGTAGGTACTGGAAATCTTATAAGAAATGAACATGCTCCAAGTATGACAAGCATTACAGTTTGACTGAAAACCAGTATAAAGGAGTTCTGTGAAATAAGGCTGGAAATATACACTGAGCCAAATTATGGAGAACTTTACATGCCAGACTAAGGAATTTGGATTGTATCAAGTAGGTCAAGGGGAGCCACTGAGAGCTTTTGAACAACTGTATGACATGACAAAAGCTGTGTTTTAGGAAGATTAATCTAGGATCAGTGTGAAAAAATTGATTAGAGGTAGAATTCCATAGAGGAGGAAACTGATTAGGAAATCCTGGCAATACACCATGTGAGAAGTAACAAGGATAAAGATTAGGGTGACACCAATGGGACTGGTAAGGAGGGGATGGATGGGAAATTACAGAATAATTGCTGAGATTAAAATCAATGGGATTTATCATCTGATTAGACAGGTGAGAGTAGAACCAAGTAGGACCAAAGTTATACACTCATTTCTAGCGAGGTATGAAATTCAAGATATATATCTCATAGCAGTGACAGATTTGCTCTGATCCATGCACATTTTTTCATCTAAACCTCTCTTCTCCTTTCCTCCTCCCACCCTTACCTTCCATGTCTAATATTTATTTGCTGGACACCTGGTCAGGGTTAGAGATGAAAGTGATGGTCACAAAATAGAGCAAAGTTGTTGGCACAGCTGGAGACTGAACTACAGATCTTAACCTTATTAGCACCATGTCCTAACCAACTAACGAAGCTAATTTGCCACAGGTAGGAACAAGAAGAGGAGTGAGGGGAGAAGGAGAGAAGGGAAGAGGAGGCTGAAGGGGAGGAGAAGGAGTCATTAGAATGAATTCATTGGGAGCATTTCTTCCCTGCCTATTTGAGAATACATGTAAAATTACATGTGTCACGCTTGAAATTCTATAATCAAAGTGGCATGTTTATTGTCATATGTACCTTACTCATAAATTTTTTTCATACCTCATTGATAGATCATTAGACCATAGATTAAGAACCAGAAGGAACCTAAAAAAACATCTAGCCCAATTCCTTCCTCTACAAATGAGGAAATAGCCTAAGAAAGGTTAAATATCTTGACAAGTCACATTGGTAGGAAGTACTTAACAGGAGCTCAGAGAATCTTCCAGTAGGATTGAAACTCTACAAAGGCAACAAGAATTACATTGTTTTTGTTGTTACATCTTTACTATCTTGGACAGCATCTGGCATTTTTTTTCTTTTGGTACAAAACTACAATTTCATTAGTGTAGGGAACTCGTAGTGAGCAAAGCAAGCTTCCTTCATGCTAATTACAAACTGTTTTGTTATTTCTGTTCTTGTGGATTTATCTGGGGCACTCAGGGTTAAATGACTTATTAGAGTCATAGAACTGGGAGGGACCTTAAAGGCCATCAAATCCTATCTATCTTTTTACAAATTTGGAAACTGAGAACCAAAGTACAGAGATATTAAATGACTTGTCTGGGGTCATGCAATCAGGATTTGCAGTAGGATTTGAACTTGGACCTTCCTGACACCAAGACCAATACACTATCTATTGTCAACAACCTCTTTATGTTCCTTGCCTAAGGAAGGTACTTAATAAATATATTTGCTTTTGGATTTGGTGAATACAACAGTGGATTGTTCAGGAATATCTTACCAGAAATGACTTAATTGGTATTCCCCAACTTTTTGTTAATCACTTCTTACTCTTGCCCTAACTCATGGCTATAAGGTGTCCCCAGTTTCATTTTGTTTCTTTTTTTTTTTTGCTTTCATGTAAATAATTTTTATTTTTCATTTTTGATACAGTTCATATGACACAATTCCAACTTTTGGTCAGGTGATACTTCTTTTAAAACATTTACAAAATATACCACAAATGGATTTTTTAACATTAATCAACTGAGACACAAATAATAACTATGTATACTAACTTCATAAACCCTTGACCTCATTGTCTCCACACTATTACTAAGAATTAAAGTACCCTAACTTATTGTTGCTGGTCTAAAGTTCTAAGCCTAATAGCTTAATTTTAGACTTGACCTTGGATGTTCCCCTACAAACAATCTATAATTTAATAGATCTGGTATTAAGCTTACAAAACTTTTGACTATAGGAAATTGCCACTAAGAGTAGGGACATTGCAGGGAAGCAATATCTCCCGAACTTCATGTCAGTTCCAGGCAGGAATAGATTGTTAACTTGCATTCAGTGAGGATTAGAGTCTGCCAGGTGTCAGTGGAAAAATTGAGTCAGGAGAATCCTACCTCAGCCCAGGCTGAACAGCTGCTCTCCCACCCTTCCCATGAGATCACCTTTTTCAGTTCATACCAGCATTGCACAGGCTTACTGGCATCATGGATTGGAGGTTCAGACCAGCTTTGTTGCTATGCATACCTGGAGTTAGACTCAGAAGAACAGTCACTTAATAGTCCCGTAGCATCTTAAAATAGCAAGTTCCAATAACCAGGTTTCAGATATGACTATAATTTCACACTGGCTAAGGAACATCTTTTTGAGGCAAGTCTTAAGTGGCTTATATGCCTTTCTATACCTGTTCTAGTTCCTGCTTAAATAATAGTAATGAAATCATATTTACCATTAAAACCTTCACTTTTCCATCAATGCCAAATTTTACCTGAAGTTACCTGCCTCTAGGAGACAGACTAAAATATATTTCCCCAAATTAAGATGTCTCTGATTTAGTCTCAGTAATTAATTCAGTCAATTGTTTTAATACTAATTGCTTTTACATCACTTTATAACAGGTCCAATCTTTCTCCCCATCTCTCCCCTCCTCCCACCACCTAATACCTTGCATTCTGATTACCCCCCCTTCCCTCAATGAGCCCTCCCTTCTATCATACCCCACCTTTCCCTTATCCCTATCTTCTCTCTTTTCTTGTAGGGAAAGATAAATTTCTATACCCCATTACCTGTGTTTCTTATTTCCCAGTTATATACAATAATAATTCTCAACATTTCTAATACTTTGAATTCCACCTTCTTTCTCTCCCTCCCTCCCTCCCCATCCCCAGTAAGAAGGCAAGCAATTCAATGCAGGCTATATATGTGTCATTTTGCAAAAGATTTCCATAATAATAATGTTGTGTAATACTAACTATGTTGTCCTCTCTCCTACCCTATCTCCCCTAATTTTTTTTATTTCCTCATTATAATTGTCCCTTCTCAAAAGTGTTTATTTCTAGTAACTCTCTTCTCCCATTTGCCCTCCCTTCTATCAATCCCCTCACCCCACTTGTCATCTCCTCCCCTACTTTCCTGTAGTCTAAGATAGATTTTCATACCAAATTTAGTGAGCATGTTATTCCCTCCTTAAGCTATATGTGGAGAGAGTAGCTTCCCCCTCTCCCTTCTCCCTTTTCTCCTCCATTGAACAAGATTTTTTTTATTTCTTTTATGTATTATAGCCTGCCCCTTTCCATTTCTCCCTTTGTCCTCCCAGAATTTTCTTCCCTCACCCCTCAATTTTTATTTTATATCATTTTTGTGTGGATATCATCACTTCTGATTCAACATAGCCTGTATTCTGTGTGTGTGTATGTGTGTACAATCCCTCCACCTACCCAAATACTGACAAAAGTCTCAAGAGTTATATTTTCTTTCCATGTAGGAATGTAAACAGTTCAGCTTTAAAAAGTCTTTTATGGGGGGAGGAGCCAAGATGGCAGAGTAGAAAGATTCACATATGCTAGCTCCGAACCCACAGTCCATAAATTACCTGTAAAGAGGAACTCCCAACAAATTCTGGAGCAGTGGAAGCCGCACAACAACAGAGTGGAGGAGATTTCTGTTCCAGAGAGCCCTGAAAAACCAACACCAAAGGTCCATCGCACACCGGACCCAGAGCAGAGCCCATCCCTGCCTTGGCTGTGGCCCCCGAGAGGAGAAGATCCAAGCAGCTTTCAGGGACAGAATCTCCAGTGGCCACAAAGGTCCCTCAACCCACAGGTGCTACAGCTCAGTGAGAGAGACTTCTGGGCTGGCCGAGAGGGGAGCGGGGGGGTGTCTCCATAACTCAGGCCCCCTCAGGAGGTAGCAGTGGAGGCAGCAGCAGACCAGGGCTCCCAAAGCAGACAGGAGCTTAGATCCATTGCTGAAGGTCTCTGCATAAACCCCCTGAGGGAATAGAGCCTGGGTGGCAGCCCTGCCCCCACCTGAGAACCTGAACTTAAACTCACACTGAATAGCAGCCCTGCCCCCACTGAAAGCCCTGAAGCTGGAAAGCAGCATTTGAATCTCAGACCCCAAGCACTAACTGGGCAGATTTAGGTGGGGGTGGAGAGGAATCTCAGAAGTCAAGTGACTGGCTGGGAAAATACCCAGAAAAGGGAAAAAAAATAAGACCATAAAAGGTTACTTTCTTGGTGAACAGATAATTTCCTCCTTTTCTTTCAGAT
This sequence comes from Bettongia penicillata ogilbyi, assembly GCA_023548195.1. NCBI lineage: Eukaryota > Metazoa > Chordata > Mammalia > Diprotodontia > Potoroidae > Bettongia > Bettongia penicillata. Next base: position 654,873 of record JAJHZJ010000171.1, on the reverse strand, counting down.
GAGGAAGAACAATGCTTACCATCAGGAAAAGACATAGAAGTCAAGGCCTCTTGACATCCAAAATAGATATTCAATGGGCTCAGACCATGGAAGAGCTCAAAAAGGATTTTGAAAATCAAGTTAGACAGGTGGAGGAAAAAGTGGGAAGAGAAGTGAGAGAGATGCAAGAAAAGTGGTGAGAGAGAAATATATTGGGAGAAGAGAGGGAGAAATGGAATGGGGCAAATTTTCTCTCATAGAAGAGGCATGCAGGAGACTTTTTAGTGGAGGGAAAAAGGAGAGCTGAGAGAAAAAACGTAGTTTACTCTCATCACATTCGACTAAAGGAAGGAATAAAATGCACACTCATTTTGGTATGAAAACCTATCTTACAATACAGGAAAGTGGGGGAGAAGGGGATAAGCAGGGTGGGGGGATGATGGAAGGGAGGGCAATGGGAGGAGGAAGCAATTTGAAATCAACACTCTTGGGGAGGGACAGGATCAAAAGACAGAATAGAAGCAATAAGGGGCAGGATAGGATGGAGGGAAATATAGTTAGTCTTAAACAACCCGACTATTATTGAAGTCATTTGCAAAACTACACAGATATGACCTATATTGAATTGCCTGCCTTCCCAAAGGGAATGGGGTGGGGAGGGAGGGATGGGGAGAAGTTGGAACTCAAAATTTTAGGAACAACTGTTGAGTATTGTTCTTGCTACTAGGAAATAAGAAATACAGGTAGTGGGGAATAGAAAGTTATCTGGCCCTACAGGGCAAAAGAGAAGATGGGGACAAGGGAAAGGAGGGATGATAGAAGAGAGGGAATATTGGTGATAGGGGAAATTAGAATGTTCGGTGTATTGAGGTGGGGGGAGGGGAGAAATGGGGAGAAAATTTGGAACCCAAAATTTTGTGAAAATGAATGTAAAAAGTTAAATAAATAAATTTATTTTAAAAAATGTCTTTTATGATTTCTCTTTCCTGTTCACCTTTTCAAGCTTCTTTTGATTCTTGTGTTTGAAAGTCAAATTTTCTATACAGTTCTGGTCTTTTCAACATGAATGCTTCAAAGTCCTCTATGTCATTGAATGACCATTTATTCCCTTGAAATATTATACTCAGTTTTGCTGGTTAGGTGATTCTTGGTTTTAATCACAGTTCCTTTGACTTCTGGAATATCCTATTCCAAGCCCTTCAGTCCCTTAATGTTGAAGCTACCAGATCCTGTGTTATCCTGTTTGTATTTCCACAATATTGGAATTGCTTCTTTCTAGCTGCATGCAATATTTTGTCCTTGAGCTTGGAACTCTGAAGTTTGGCCACAATATTCCTAGGAATTTCTCTTTTTGGGTCTCTTTCAGGAGGTGATCCGTGGATTCTTTCAATATTTATTTTGCCCTCTGGTTCTAGAATATCAGGACAGTTTTCCTCTATAATTTCATGAAAGATGATGCCTAGGTTCTTTTTTTTGATCATGGCTTTCAGGTAGTCCCATAATTTTTAAATTGTCTCTCCTGGATCTATTTCCCAGGTCAATTGTTTTTCCAATGAGATGTTTCACATTATCTTCTATTTTTTCAAACTTTTGGTTTTGTTTTCTAACTGCTTGATTAATCTCATAGTCATTCGTTTCCCTGAACTCAATTCTTTCTTTCAGAGAAGTGTTTTGTTCAGTGAGGTTTTGAAACTTCTCCTCCATTTGGCTAATTCTGCTTTTTAAAGCCTCCTTATCCTCATTGGCTTTTGCAACCTCTTTTTCCTGAGTTAGCCTCTTTTTAAAGGTGTTATTTTCCTCAGCATTTTTTTGGTTCTCTTTTAGCAAGCTGCTAACTCTCTTTTCAAGTTATTCTACTGTCTGAAGCAAGTTTAAGTTCACTTTGGAGGCCCTGGAGGCAAGGGTCTTAATTCCCTGTGACAGTAAGCCTTGTTCTTCCTCATCTGAAAGGATGGGAAGAGACACCTGTTCACCAAGAAAGTAACCTTCTATGGTCTTATTTTTTTTTCCCCTTTTTTGGGCATTTTCTCAGCCAATTATTTGACTTCTGAATCCTTTGTCAAGAGATTAGACCCAGCTCTTCAGTTTCCATGGGCTTTGAGTGGGGGTGGGGCCATCAGTCAGGTCTAGGGTTTAGATCAGTTGCTCCCTACTGCCAAAGACTTTAAGCTGAGCTGCCTGGACAATGGATCCAGTTTGCTTCCCAGCCTCGGTAGCTTTCTACAGTCTGCTGCCATGGCCTCTGCCATTGCCTGGAGCTATTGCTGGAGAAACCCTGTTCCCTCTTACCCAGTTGGGAAAGCCTTCCCCCACTGACCTTTGGAGCTTTCTTTGTCATTTGTGGGTTGAGGTATCTGGGACCTTCCCTGCTAGGAATTCTGCCCGGAGGTCTGTTCAGGTCCTTTTCCTCCCAGTGCTGTGTGGCCAGGTCTATGCTCCACTCTGCTCAGTGTCCATGAGATAGACCTTTCCTGTCAGCCTTCTGGATTATCTTTGGTTAGAAACCTCTTTTGCTCTGTTGTTCTGTGGCTTCTACTGCTCTAGACTTTGTTGAGAGTAGTTTTTACAAGTATTTTGTGGGCTGTAGGAGAAGGGCTAGAGTATATGCATTTTTCTACTCGGCCATCTTGGCTCTGCACCCATTTTGTTTCATTTTTAAAGTGACTGTTTTCTTTCATGAGCTACTAGTTAGTACCATATGGGTTTAGAATTCTTTGTCATGGCTTGGTCACTTCCCTTTTCTGTCTTTAAGTGTTTGGGTTCCATTTTAGATGAGTATGCCTGGGGTATCTAATGGATCAGCTACTGAAGATCCAATTCCTCTAATCATCACCTTTACAATGCTGTTGTTACTTCCAGTATTCTCTGTTTAAAATATAACCTATTAAAAATGACCTATAATATCTGGAAGAGGCACAGAAAGATCATCTGGACTAACCCCCTAATTTCAAGTAAAAATAAGGTCATAAGGTCAGCAAGCTACCAAGCAGAGAGGAGTAGATTCACCAATTCCAAACAAACTTACTCTTGCTAATGACCATCGAATTTCAATTCACCTTAGACTTGCTATCCCATTAACCCTCAAATCAGCTACAATGAGGTACGTACTACAAGTTGTAAATATGTATATGTATATGTGTGTGTGTGTGTGTTTATATGTAGAGGGCATATGTGTATATAGGTATGTATACACGCATGTGTATATATACCTACATATGTACGTATTCATTATATGGAGTCACACACATATACAATGAATATGTATATATGTAGGTATGTTTATATGTAGGTATATATACATGTAGGTGTGCATATAGATATGTGTTTAAATAACAATATAAATACTTATTACAATCATTACTACCAGTTACAAAGTTTTAAAAGGTTAGAGAGACATAGATTCTGGGTAATATAATCATTTTATTACTAAGGTCAATAGATTATTAACCAAGTGATAGTCATTTGGCTTTCTCTCTTAGATCAAAAGCAATCATGGGGCAGGGCTCACAGTTAATATACCTTTCCAAACAGTAGGTGATCAATGGGCCTGAGAGTGGCCCTTGCACAGAAAAATTATCTCTACTCAGACCACCCCCAGCCTTTGGCTATGGACAAAAACATTTGTCTTCACTCAAGCTGGAATAGAATACAATGGGCTTCCCTACACTAGATTAATAAATCCCTTACACAGTTGAGTGGGGTCTGACCAACATCAAGAGAATATCATTATCTCAATATCATTATAGGTAATAAACTTCAAGAAAAGGGAACTTTTTAAAGTGAGGAATTTAGAAAAAGGAGAGAACCTCTGAATCTCCCTTAAGATACTGGCGATTAATAATCATTTCTCACACAGTCTTCATTTGACTAGCACTTTTAAACATAGAAAACAAGATATTTTGGAGTCATATTTAAACTAGATTTTTATGGGATATTTTGTGAATTAATATCTGGAAACATCTCTGAAGACTTCTAATTCTCTCCTTTTTTCAGTTTTCCAAAATTGGAAAAATGCTATCATGTCCCTTTCGTGCCGACCCTCCCCATCTTCCCACCTACAGAAAAGTGAACACTATGGGAAATCCTAATGTTGGACTTGAAAGAGTTATGCTCTAACATGGGTCTCCAATTCTTTCATTTTAAAATGTAGCAAGAATTTAGTTCTAACTTGTGCTTTGAAAAATACTGAAAAAACTAGCAATGAATGTAATGGAATTCAGGTAAAATTAAAGGTGGAACTTTATAGACCTGTTCACTAAAAATAATATAGTTAACGATTTACTGTTGGTAAGATATGTACCAATAGTGGTGATAGATTTGTACTGATTTACCAATATTAATAGCAACAATTCAAATTACCAAGATGTTTAAAATTTGCAAAATACTTTCCTTGCTATAATCTTTGAGTTAGCTGGAACAAGTATTATAATCCTCATTTTATAGAGTAGGAAACTGTGATTCAGTAATAAATTAAGTAACTAAGTGATTAAGTGATAAGAATTAAGATATTCATCATTCACCAATGATGAAGCATTGTCTGAGAGGGAGCTCTGCTACTTTCAATCTCTGTTCTCGAAGGACAAAATCCAGGGAAGGAAATAAAATTCTCATACAGCCATCAAAAATCAATCAATAAACTTCAAGTATTAACATAGCAGGCACTGACAAAACAAAAACAATAACAAAACAGTTGTACTCAAGGAGCTTCCAGCCTTGGAAGAATCAAAGGGAGAGGTAGGAAAAGAAAGAGCACATATACATACAAGTGCAAAAGATAAAGTAAATAATGAGATGACTCCAAGTAAGGAATGGGAATAGGTATGTGGAAAGAAGGAAGTGAGGAAGGGGGGAAGGTAGGAAGGTAGGAAGGAAGGAAGGAAGGAAGGAAGGAAGGAAGGAAGGAAGGAAGGAAGGAAGGAAGGGAGGGAGGGAGGGAGGGAGGAAGGGTGGGAGAAAGGAAGGAGGAGGAGGGGGAGGGAGGGGAGGAAGGAAACATTTATTAAGTGCCTACTATATGTCAGCACTGTGCTAAACACTTGACAAATATCTCATTTGATCCTCACAAGAACATTCAGAAGCAGGTGTTATTATTATCTCCCTTTCGCAGTTGAAGAAATCAGACAGACGGAGGTTAAGTGACTTGCCAGGGTTACACAGTTAGTACATGTCTGTGGCTAGATTTGCATTCTGGTCTTCCTGGCTCCAAGCACAGTTCTCTAATCTACTGTGCACCATCATGTGGAAACAGGTCTATGAGCTAGACTTTGAAGGAAGCAAGGAATTTTAAGAAATTGTGGTGAGAAGGGAGTATATCCCAAGCATGGCAGACAAGTAATCCATGCTCTTTTACCTGGTTCTCTTGGTGACCAAGAGTACCAATTTATAAGTCAACGAGCCATAGTCTGAGGTATTGTATACTGTAGCCATTGGGAAACCAAAGCTAATTGTCCTATACAAGAATTATAACAAAACCATGGCTTCATTAGTGTAGCTCTGTATTTCTAGTGGAGGTAAGTCATCATAGATCAGCAATCAATGATACTTCCATAATATCCCCTATCGAGGTGGGTTGGTCCCAGTCAATATTTGTACTCAACAAAGATGATTTGTGTGTTATTTCTATGTTATTAGATTAAGGACAGATGAGATGGTATTACGGTACTTCTTCAAGACAACAGAGGGCACTAATAGGAAGATGTGAACTAAGACTACAAGAAACAGAAAATACTATTTGGGGGCATTTGTACTCAGTTGTTCTTGTATACATTGATGCTTCTGATGTCACATGATGCTTTTTTCTTTTAAGCCAGAAATATTAAAGAACTTTGTACTCAGATCCAACTACTCATCAAATACCAGAGGGAGAATAGTTTTGGGGGTATGGGGGTTTTAGGAGAGTGGCAGGAGTAAAGCTTTGGAGTCTGGTAGAATTAATTATGCAGCTATTACATCTGAATTTGGAAACAGCATATAGTAGAGGAAAGAGCACTGGTTCCATAGTCAAGGGGACTTAGTCCTGGTTCTGCTACTGTCTACCTGAGTGCCTTTGTACAGATTCATTCTTCTGAGATTCAATTTATTTTCACTTGTATAATTGTTGAATGAATGAATTGAACTGGGTAATTTCTAAGGTCCCTTTTAGCTTTAAAAGTCTATGCTTCTCTGAGGGACATTAAAAGAGCATTTGGTGGAGTAGGAGATGGGGATAGTTTCCTTCCAATATTTAAAGAACGAGCATGTGGGAAAGGGATTAAGTTTCTTTTATTTAGTCCAAGAGTAGAAAAATGTGTGGAAATTCTCTTTAAAGAGGCAAAGCTGTACCCAATATAAATTAGATATGCCTAAGAGTGGAAGAGGCTGTTTCAGGAAGTGGATAAATTTCCCAGTATTGGAAGCCTCAAGAAGAGAGTAGGTGACCATTTGTCAGAAATATTGTACTGGGAATTCCTGTTCAGGCTTAATTAGATGACCTCTGAGATCCCTTACAACTCTGACATTCTAAGATCCTATGATTCATAACCTATTAAGTTCCATGGCCTCACAACAGCGGCCTATTCAAAAAATTTGGGAACATATCATTTTACAAGAATCACCAATGGTAAAATCCAAAGAATAGTAAGAAAGAGGAAATGATTTGAAAAAAACATGCCTTGCATCATAGTCTTTCCAAGTAAAAACTTAGACTTGGTCTGCCAGACGAGCAATGCTAAGGTTGCTCCAGAAAGACTTCAGTTATTGGCTGATATGTTCCTGCATTAGCATATGTAATAACGCCTCATTTCCATAGTGTACCTTTTGTATAGAAACCTTAAAGCAATTTAAAATGCATCATCTACTTCATCCTTTCAACAAATCCATGAAGAGAGCAGTAGGGGGTAGATGCTATCCTCTGCCTTTTATAGATACAGGACCTGAGGCACACAGCATGTCTAGAACAGAACTGAAGATTCTAACTCATCAATCTGGAAAACCCTTTTATGTTCCTTCCAGTAGCCTGCATTGCCTCTTATCCCACCCATTAGTTAATTTGTCCACTCAGTCTGTTAGAAAGTATTTCTCAAACACTCACAGAGTACAGAAATACCCTAAGAAGCTGGGGACCCATGTCAATGATTGTGTGCTCTAGTTATCTTCATGAGGCTTACAATCTAATAACAAGTAGGAAAATTAGATTTATTCTTGACATATGGCCTTTCAGAAGAGGCAAGTAGAAGCCCTGCTAAGTCCCTTCTTTGCTCTGATAGTCTATACATATATATGTGTGTGTATTTACAGCAGAACTGTGGGAGACTCTGTTGGAAACACAAATGCTGAGCTGTGCACATTGGAACAGAACAAGAAGACAGGAGTGCGGGCCTAAGCCCATTAGCCATATAACCTCTAAGTCTAGCCTGACCACTGAGAACAGAAGCATCATACCCAAATCCATCAGCACTCAGAATAGAGAGCTTTGTCCAAAGAAAGGGCAGCAACAGCATCTGTCAGTTATGCAACTCAGAAATCAAGGAGAAAGGGGCAGTATACTGGTCAAACCCACCAGACTGACAGTCATTTGGAGCAATTGAGGGTGAGGGTCTCTGCCATGAAATTTAAATGAGTAAAACTTCCCACATGTCTTCAAGGAGTCTGGAAAATCAGGGATGGGTCCTTCCTATGAAAGAAGCCAATTTTGAGTTGGTGGCAAAGGTTGGACCTCAGCATTTTTTGTTTGTATGTTTTTGTTTTTCCTCCTTGTATAGGAGTGGTTTAGAAGAATTACCTTATCCTGACATATAAGACCCTTCATCCATAATCTGGTTCCAACCTACTTTCCAAGCATTTTTCACAATATTCTTCTCTATATTCCATCCAAATCAGGCTGTTAGTCATACTACCAATACGTCATGTCATCTCTTTCTTCCACTATAGGATCTATCTATATATCAGTTCCTAGAATGTGATCTCCCTTCCACTCTGCCTTTCAAAATCCTTCCCTTACCTCCCTTCAAGTGTCAGCTCAGGTGACACCCTTTCTTTAAAGCTTTCCATGATTTCTACTCCTCCCTGCTTCCCTTGCTTTTCCCCACCAGCCACCACTCTCTACCTGTCTCTGTGATCTCTTCCTTCAGATTAACTCACAGTTCTTTTTCTCAGTCTGTCTTTGGATCAGACTTTTCACTCTTATGTAGCAGTGTTATGGTATTGCCAAGGAGATCAAGATGTTGGAGCTGGTTGCCCATATGATCATAAATCATAGTTCTAGACCTAGAAGGAGTCTTAGAAGCTGTCAATTCCAGCTCTCATTTTACAGATGAGGAAACCAACTCAAAGGAAAGTATCCTACCCAAGGTCACATAATTAGGATTTGAACTCAGCTAGAGTCAGTACTCTGAAAATCTCCCAGGATACTCTCACTCTTCTATCCTCCTGGGGATTTTACTCTTAACCTGTGACTGCTGAGCCCTTATCTAGATCGATAAACTAATTCCTCCCATGGTAAAGGATTATGTGGCAGCAAAAAAGCATCATATACTTCCAGTGCCAAGATGGCAGAGTGAGGAAGGAATCTCTGAAGCCCTCCAAAATTCCCCTCCAAAGAACTAGAAAACTGCCTCAGAATAGATCTAGGAGTAGAGAAACAGTAGCTTACCAGGAGGGTGAGAGGGGAACAAGATCCAAGAGCAAGAGTAGCTAGCCTTACATCAGAGTGCCTGAAGTAAGACTCCAAGTCTAGGGAAATCTACCAGCTATGCCTACCCTCCTGCAAAGCAGCAATCCCCTTAGGCAAGTGAGGCCCCACTCCAGTAACCCCCCCATCAGCATAAGCCACTAACATGGTCTTCAACCCATTGCTAACCAGCAGTGAAGCCCTACCCCAAGGCTGGCCAATAGTGATCCCCTGTACTAGGGGCTTACCAGCACAGAGGTCCTGTTTCCATAGCAACCCAGAAGGAAGGCCCCACCCCTAGGGCTGACCAGCAACAAGATCCCTCCTCCAGGACTAGCCACCAGAAAGACTATTACCACAGTAACCCAGCATCAAGACCACAGCAGTGACAGATCAGCTGCTAAACCCCACACCCAGGTGCCCCAGTACAAGCCAGAAAGGAAACCTACCCTTCAGTGAATGGAAGTAGTTAAGGTTTGAACCCTAGCAAAAGCCAGTAGTAAGACCCAGAGTCCTGGCACAAAAAGCTTGGGACAGTGTAGGACTAGAGACCAACTCTCATATAAAAACTCCAATTCACTAAAAAGGTAGAAAGTGAGCAAAAAAAAAAAAAGAACTTAACTATGGAAAGTTACTGTGGTGATAGGGAGGATCAAGGGAAAAACTTCAAAAAGGACAATAGTGTCAAAATTGCTACATATGCAGCCTGCAAGAAAAATGTAATTTGGTTTCAGTCACAAAAAGAAATCCTGGAACAGATAAAGAAAAGATTTTAAAATACAAATTAGAGAAGTAAAAGAAAAAAAATTTGGAAAAGAAATGAGAGTGATACAAGAAATTCATGGGGAAAAAAGAGTCAATAGCTTGAAGAAATATATACAAAAATTTGCCAAGGAAAATATCTACCTAAAAAGTAGAATTGACCACATGGAAAAGAAGAACAAAAGCTCACTGAAGAAAATAATTCCTTAAAAATTAGAATTGAATGAGTGGAAACTAATGACTCTATGAGATATTAAGATACAATAAAATAAAATGTTAAAAGTAAAAAAAAAATAGGAGAAAATGTGAAATTTTTCACTGGAAAAACAACTAACCTCAAAAATAGATCCAGGAGAGAATTATTAGACTATCCAAAAACCATGATTTTTTAAAAAATGCCTGGACAACATCTTTCAAAACTTTATAAAACTCCCCTGATATGTTAGAACGAGAAGGCAAAATAGAAATGGAAAGAATTCAACAATAGCTGTCTGAAAGAGATCTCAAAATGTAAACTCCCAAGAATACAATAGCCAAATTCCAGGACTCAGAGATCAAGGAGAAAGTATTGCCAGCATTCAAAAAATATATATATATTATATCAAGGAGCTACAATCAGAAATACACAAGATTTTGCAGCTTCCATATTAAAGAACCACAGGACTTGGAATATGATATAGCAAAAGGCCAAGGAGTTAGAATTACAACCAAGAATCACCTACCTAGCAAAACTGAATATAATCTTTCAGGGGGAAAAAGCTGACATATAATGGAATAGAGGACTTTCAAGAATTTCTCATTAAATTAAAAGACCAGTGCTGAATAAAAAAATTGACTTCCAAATACAAGACTCAAGGGAAACACTAAAAGGTAAAAAAGAAACAAGAAAGAGAAAACATAAGAAATTCAATAAGGTTCAACTGTTTATATTTCTATATGGCAAGACAATATTGGTAACTCTACAACTTTATTATCATAAGAGTAATTTGAAGATATGTAGATTATGAAGAATATGTAGCCAGAGAGTATGGATATAAGGTGACTTTGATGGGATGATATCCCAATAAACAAAGGGGTGAGAAAGAAAATTTCACTGGAAGAAGAAGGGGGGAGAGTAAATAGGGTAAATTATCCCATGTGAAAGAGGCATGAAAAAGCTATTATTATAAAGGAAGGGAAGATGGAAAGAGGTGGTGATCAAAGCTTCAACCTTACTCTCATCACAATGGCTCAAAGATGTAATAACATACATGCTCAGTTGGATACAAAAATCTGTCTTACCATATAAGGAAGTAAAAAGGAATGGGTATCATAGAAGGGGAGGGGAGACTGATGAAAGGGAGGGTACATTGGGGAAGATGATGATAAGAAGTAAAACACTTGTGAGGAGGGGAAGGTTGAGGAAAGGTGGGAGATATAAACAAATGAAAAATAGCATGGGAGGAGCCAAGCTGGCAGAGCAGAAAGATTCACATATGCTGGCTCTGAACCCACAGCCCATAAATTACCTGTAAAGAGGAACTCCTAACAAATTCTGGAGAAGTGGAAGGTGCACAGCAACAGAGTGGAGAAGATTTCTGTTCCAGAGAGCGCTGAAAAACCAACACCAAAGGTTCATCATGCACTGGACCCAGAGCAGAGCCCAGCCCTGCCTTGGATGTGGCCCCCAAGAGGAGCAGATCCAAGCAGGTTTCAGGGACGAATCTCCAGTGGCCACAAAGGTCCCTCAACCCACAGGTGCTACAGTACAGTGAGAGAGACTTCTGGGTTGGCTGAGAGGGGAGTGGGGGTGTCTCCATAACTCAGGCTCCCTTGGGGGGGCAGCAGCAGAGGCAGCACCAGACAGGAGTTCCCAAAGTAGGCAGGAGCTCAGATCCACTGTTGAAGGTCTCTGCATAAACCCCCTGAGGGAACAGGGCCTGGGTGGCAGCCCTGCCCCCACCTGAGAACCTGAGCTTAATCTCACACTGAATAGCAGCCCCACCCCAGCTGAAAGCCCAGAGACTGGGAAGCAGCATTTGAATCTCAGACTCCAAGCACTAGCTGGGCAGATCTGGAAGTGAGACGGGGGTGGAGAGGAATCTCAGAAGTCAAGCGACTGGCTGGGAAAATGCCCAGAAAAGGGAAAAAAAAATAAGACCATAGAAGGTTACTTTCTTGGTGAACAGATATTTCCTCCTTTCCTTTCTGATGAGGAAGAACAATGCTTACCATCAGGGAAAGACATAGAAGTGAAGGCCTCTTGACATCCAAAACAGATATTCAATGGGTTTAGGCCATGGAAGAGCTCAAAAAGGATTTTGAAAATCAAGTTAGACAGGTGGAGGAAAAATTGGGAAGAGAAATGAGAGAGATGCAAGAAAAGCATGAAAAACGGGTCAACACCTTGGTAAAGGAGACCCAAAAAAATGATGAAGAAAATAACAACTTGAAAAATAGGCTCACTCAATCGGCAAAAGAGGTTCAAAAAGCCAATGAGGAGGAGAATGCTTTCAAAAGCAGAATTAGCCAAATGGAAAAAGAGGTTCAAAAGCTCACTGGAGAAAGTAGTTCTCTCAAAATTAGAATGGAAGAGATGGAGGCTAATGACTTTCTGAGAAACCAAGAAATCACCAAACAAAATCAAAAGAATGAAAAAATAGAAGATAATGTGAAATATCTCATGGGAAAAACAACTGACCTGGAAGATAAATCCAGGAGAGACAATTTAAAAATTATGGGACTACCTGAAAGTCATGATCAAAAAAAGAGCCTAGACATCATCTTCCATGAAATTATCAAGGAAAACTGCCCTGATATTCTACAACCAGAGGGCAAAATAAGAATCCATCGATCACCGCCTGAAAGAGATCCAAAAAGAGAAACTCCTAGGAACATTGTGGCCAAATTCCAATGTTCCCAGGTCAAGGAGAAAATATTGCAAGCAGCTAGAAAGAAACAATTCCAGTATTGTGGAAATACAATCAGGATAACTCAAGATCTAGCAGCTTCTACATTAAGGGATCAAAGGGCGTGGAATAGGATATTCCAGAAGTCAAAGGAACTAGGACTCAAACCAAGAATCACCTACCCAACTAAACTGAGTATATTACTTCAGGGGAAAATATGGTCTTTCAATGAAACAGAGGACTTTCAAGCATTCTTGATGAAAAGACCAGAGCTGAAAAGAAAATTTGACTTTCAAACACAAGAATGAGAAGAAGCATGAAAAAGTAAACAGCAAAGAGAAGTCATAAGAGACTTACCAAAGTTGAACTGTTTACATTCCTACATGGAAAGACAATATTTGTAACTCTTGAAACTTTTCAGTATCTGGGTAGTTGGTAGGACTACACACACACACACACACACACACACACACACACACGCATGAATGCACGCACATGCATGCACACACAGAGACAAAAAGCACAGAGTGAATTGAATAGGATCAGGTCATATCTTTAAAAAATGAAGGTAAACAGTGAGAGAGAAATGTATTAGGAGGAGAGAGGGAGAAATGGAATGGGGCAAATTATCTCTCATAAAAGAGGCAGGCAGGAGACTTTTTAGTGGAAGGAAAAAGAGGAGGGCTGAGAAAAACATGAAGTTTATTCTCATCACATTCGACTAAAGGAAGGAATAAAATGCACACAAATTTTGGTATGAAAACCTACCTTATAATACAGTAAAGTGGGGGAGAAGGAGATAAGCAGGGTGGGGTGATGATGGAAGGGAGGGCAATGGGAGGAGGGAGCAATCTGAAGTCAACACTCGGGGAGGGACAGGATTAAAAGAGAGAATAGAAGCAATGGGGGGCAGGATAGGATGGAGGGAAATATAGTCAATCTTACACAACAAGACTATTAGTCATTCTTACACAACAAAACTATTATCGCAGTCATTTGCAAAACTACACAGATATGGCCTATATTGAATTGCCTGCCTTCCCAAAGGCAATGGGTTGGTGAGGGAGGGATGGGGAGAAGTTGGAACTCAAAGTTTTAGGAACAACTGTTTAGTATTGTTCTTGCTACTAGGAAATAAGAAATACAGGTAGTGGGGAATAGAAAGTTATCTGGCCCTACAGGGCAAAAGAGAAGATGGGGACAAGGGAAGGTAGGGATGATAGAAGAGAGGGACAGATTGGTGATAGGGGAAATTAGAATGTTTGGTGTATTGGGGTGGGGGGAGGGGAGAAATGGGGAGAAAATTTGGAACCCAAAATTTTGTGAAAATGAATGTAAAAAGTTAAATAAATAAATTTATTTTAAAAAAAGAAAAATAGCATGGAGGGAAATACACAGTCAACTATCATAAAGATAAATCTGAATGGAATGAACTCACTGATAAAATGGAATCAGATAACAGAACAGATTAAAAATCAGAATCCTCTAATATGTTGTTTACAAGAAACATATTTGAAATAGAGAGATTCACGCAGAGTAAAGGTAAGGGCCCTGGCCAGAATCTAATATGCTCCAGTTGAAGCAAAGAACACAGGGATAACAATCATAATCTCAGACAAAGCACAAGCAAAAACTCTAACTAAAAGAGATATAGAAGAAAGGTAAATCTTGCTGAAAGGTACCATAGATAATGAATTCATACCAATACTAAGCATATATACACCAAATGGTATAGCATCTAAATTTCTGGAGAATTCAAAGAAGTTACAGGCAGAAAAAGAAAGAAGGAAGGAAGGAAGGAAGGAAGGAAGGAAGGAAGGAAGGAAGGAAGGAAGGAAGGAAGGAAGGAAGGAAGGAAGGAAGGAAGGAAGGAAGGAAGGAAGGAAGGAAGGGAGGGAGGAAGGGAGGAAGGGAGAAAGGGAGGGAGGGAGGGAAGGAGGAAGGAAGGAAGGAAGGAAGGAAGGAAGGAAGGAAGGAAGGAAGGAAGGAAGGAAGGAAGGAAGGAAGGAAGGAAGGAAGGAAGGAAAGGGAGGAAGGAAGAAAGAAAAATTATGCTATTGTGGATCTCAACTTTCCCCTATCAGAGCTAGATAAATCTAACAACAAAACAAACAAGAATTTAAGGGGGTGAATAAATTCTGGAAAAGTTGGATATGATGAATCCCTGGGGAACACTGAATGAGAATGGGAAAAATATATGCCCTTTTCTCAGCAGTATATGGCACCTATACACACACACACACACACACACACACACACACACATACAGACACACAAATGACCATGTATTAAGACATAAAATCTTCAGTCTCACAATGCAGAAAAGCAGAAATAGTAAGTAAACTCATCCTTTTCAGATCAGGATGCAATAAAAATTACATTCAATAATAAACAGTGTAAATAGAGACTGAAATTAACTGAAAATTAAATAGACTAATTCTAAAAATCAAGTGGGCCAAAGAACAAATTATAGAAACAATTGATAATTTCATTAAAGAAAATGACAATTAGAACATATCAAAATATATGGGATGCAGTCAAAGGACTATTTATAGAAAAATTTGTATTTTTTATTGCTACATCAGTAAGATAGAGGAAAAGCAGAACAATGAATTACAACTAAAAAATTAGAAAATGAATAAATTTTAAACTCCCGAATTAGATACCAAATTGGAAATCATGAAACTCAAAGGAGAGATTAATAAAATTGAAAGTAAGAAAACCATTGAACTAATAAACAAAACTAGAAGCTGGTTTTATAAAAGAAAACAATAAAATATGTGAAACCTTGATTAATTTGATTTGAAAAGGGAAAGGAGAAAAACAAATTACTAGTATCAAAAATGAAAGGGGTAAATTCACCACCAAAGAAGAGGAAATCATGACAATTGTTAGAAGCTATTTCATCCAATTATATGCCAATAAATTTGACAATCTAAATGAGATAGATGGGTATCTACAAGAACATAAATTACCCAGATTTTCAAAAGAGAAACAAAATGCTTGATTCAATCTTAGGAAAAAAAATTGAACAAGCCATCAATGAACTTCCTAAGAAAAAATCCTCAGGACCAGATAGCTTCACAAGTGAATTCTACCAAACATTTAAAGAACATTTAATCCCAATGCTACATAAACTATTTGGAAAAATAGGTGATGAAGGAGCCTTACGAAATTTCTTTTATAACACAAATATAGGGCTGATACTCAAACTAGGATGAGTCAAAAGAGAGAAAATTATAGACCAATTTCCCTAATGAATATTGTTGCAAAAAATGTAAATAAAATCCAAGAAAAATTATAGGAATACATCACAAGGATAATACACAATGACCAAGTCGAATTTATACTAGGAATACAGGGCTGGTTCAATATTAGAAAAACTCTCAGTATAATTAAGCATGTCAGTAGCAAAACTGCCAGAAATAATATGATTATCTCAATAGATGAAGAAAAAGTCTTTGAAAAAATATGGTACCTGTTCCTATTCAAAGCACTAGCAAGCAGACAAATGGTGTTTATTCAAACTAATGAGTAATATTTATCTAAAACTATCAGCAAGCATTATCTGTAATGAGGATAGGCTAGAAGTCTTCCTGATACCATCAGGGGTAAAGCAAGGATGCCCATTAGTGCCTCTTTTATTTAATATTGTACTAGAAATGTTAGCTATAGAAATAAGAGAAGAAAAAGAAATTAATGGAATTGAAATGGGCAATAAGGAAAAAAAACTATTAGTCTTTGTAAAGGACATGTTGTTATACTTATAAAATCAACTAAACAAAATCTTGGAAAGTATTAACAATTTTGGTAAAGTTCCTGGACACAAAATAAACTCACACAAATAATCATCATTTCTAAATATTACTAACAAAGTCTAGCAGCAAAAGATAGAAAGATAAATTCCATTTAAAATAATTGTAGACAATATAAAATATTTGGGAATCCAAATATTTGGCCAGGATAAGCCCAAGAACTATATGACCACAACTATAAAATACTTTGCACACAAATAAAGTTAGATCTAAAGAATGGGAAAAATATTAATAGCTCATGGATAGGGTGAGCCAATATAATAAAAATGACAATTTTACCTAAATTAATCTGTTTTTTGGTGCCATCCCAATCAAACTATCAAAAATTATTTTAAAGAGCTAGAAAAAATAATAGCAAAATTCATCTGGAAGAACAAAGGTTCAAGATTATCAAGGGAATCAATGAAAAATAAATGTGAAAGTAGGTTGTATAGTTATATTAGAACTTAAGTTGCATTATAAAGAGACAATTATCAAAACAATCTGGTACTGGCTAAGAAATAGAGTAATGGATCAGTAGAATAGATTAGGTACTAATTATATTAGAGTAAATGACCATAGTAATCTAATATATGATAAACACAAAGATCCAAGCCTTTGAAACAGAAACTCATTATTTGACAAAAACTTCCGGGAAAACTGGAAAATATTATGGCAGAAACTAGGTATAGACTAGCATCTCACTCTGTAGACCAAGATAAGGTCAAAATGGGTGCATGATTTACACATAAAGGATGATATCATAAGCTGATTAAGAAAGCATGGAATAGTTTATCTGTAGATTTATGGATAAGGGAAGAGTTTAGAGCCAAAAAAGATATAGAGAGCATTATAAAATGTAAAATAGATCATTATGATTATATAAAACTAAAACAGTTTTTCACAAATTAAACCAATGCAACCAAAATAAGGAAAACAAAAAACTGGCAGAAATTTTTTGCAAGTATTTCTGATAAAGGCCTCATTTCTCAATTATATAAAGAACTGAGTTGAGTAGCTAGGTGGTGCAGTGGATAGAGCACTAGTACAGGAGTCAGAAGGACCTGAGTTCAAGTCTCACCTCAGATATTTGACAATCACTAGCTGTGTGACCTTGGGCAAGTCACTTAACTCCAATTGCCTCATCCTTGGTCATCTCCAGTCATCCTGATGAATATCTTCTCACTGGATTCAGATGGCTCTGAAGGAGAAGTGAGGCTGGTGATCTGCACAACCCTCCCTCACTCAAAGCAAAGTCAAGTGCAAGTCATGTCATCATTTTTCTGATAGCATGGTCTTCTTCAGCAACAAAGGACGAACACACACAAATAACTGAGTTCAATTTATAAAAATACAAGTCATTCCCCAATTGATGAAAGGTCAAAGGGTATGAAAAGGCAGTTTTCAGACAAAGTAAACAAGTTATCTATAACTATAAAAATACTTTAAATCACGATTATCAGAGAAAAATGTACTTTAAAAACAATTCTGAGGTACAATCTCATACCTATCAGTGACAACAAAAAAAGAAAATTTTGGCTGTCAGAGGGTATGTGGGGAAACTAGAATACTAATGCATTATTGGTGGTGTTGTGAACTGATCCAACTATTCTGGAGAGCAACTGGGAACTATGCTCAAAGGAGTATAAAACTGTGCTACTCTTTGATCCATCAATACCACTGTTAGGTCTATATCCCAAAAACATCCAAATAAAAATGGAAAAGGACCTATTTGTGCAAAAATATTTATAACAGCCCTTTTTTTAGTGGCTAAGAATTTGAAATCAAAGGAATGCCTATTAACTGAGGAATGGCTAAACAAGCTATGGTATAGGGTTGTAAGTGAATATCATTGTATTATAAGAAATTACAAGCAGGATGATTTCAGAAAAATCTGGAAAGAATTACATGAACTGATGCATAGTGATGTGAACAGAACCAGGAGAACATTGTACACAGTAATAGCAATATTGTTCAATGAAGTGAATGATAGCTATTCTTAATAATGCTATCTGTCTCTATAGAAAGAACTGATATTAATTGAATACTAACTAAATCATTCTATTTTTCACTTTTTTCATATTTATTCTTTTACTTGAGTCTGCTTGTACAAAATAACTAATATGGAAATATTTTACATAGCTGTTCATATGCAACCTATATCTGTTTGCTTACCATCTCAGGGCAGGCTGAGAGTGGAGGGATAAAAGTTGGAACTCAATATTTTAATTAAAAAAGTTAAAAATAGATACAGGTTATAAAAAAGATAGTGCTATGAAACAGAAGCTTAGAAAAGCCAAGCTGAATAGGAGAAAAGAAGCTAAGGGTGGCAGGGGTGGGGGGGGTGTAGCAAATAACTGCCATGAGTTATTTGTTCTGAACTCCTAATGTCAAGATAGTATTATTACAGCATGAGTTAGAGACAAACAGTAGGTACTCCCTTCCTAGAACCAGTCAGGACTCCCAAGGCTGGACTAGTGATCATTCAATCCCCTCCTTCTCTTTTGTTCCTCTTTATCTTAGAAGACACCTTATTCCATTATTCCATTTATATTCCAATAATAGTTCATTATTCCAGAGTACTAAAGACATTTTGATTTCATAAAATTTTACTTAACATATTATTTATCTTTTCTCATACCAAAAATTGTGATAAAAGCTGCTCACTATTGAATAAAAATGCAGTGGAAAAGGAACATTTGATGAAGCTTAGGTGGAGAAAAAATTTTAAACTTACATGTTTTGCAGAGCACTATTTCTGACAGGGAATTTGGGACTGGAGAAGACAACTATTGATTCCTTTTTACAGTTTCTCAGAGCAAAGAGAGATTCCTTATCCTAGATTCCTAGGCAGTGAGTCATCTTTCCTGGATTTGATTGGAGGGAAAAATTCCTTCCCAGAAGGGAGGAGATGAAGGAGTGGCTAGATATCATGCTTCAAAGAAAGAGTAGCCCCCACACATAAATTTTAGGGAGTGACTAAGAATGACTGGTAAGTCCTGTTCACCAGGTTAGCATCATACCGCCACTAGACTTAACAATGGTTTATGTCACACCACCATCACCACCACCACCCCAGGATGCAACGTCCTTAATCTTCTCTTTTTTTGTTTTGTCCTTATATTCTGAGCACGTAGCACAGTGCCTTATAGATGGGCATAGGGACTAATCTAATTATTTCATTCATAGCAAAAACTCCCAGGTGAGGAAATTTCATCCATCAATCCAAGACAACACTTTCTCAGCAAATTATAGTCTTAGAGTTACCTAGAGCACAAAGAGGTGAAGTGACTTGCCCAGGGTCACACATCCAGTGCGTACTAGAGGTGGCACTTGAACCCAGGTTTTCATGACTCTGAAGAGTACTGTCTATCCAAAAATGACATGCTGCCTCTCATTTGTTTGCACAGAGGAGACATTTACTATTTGTTTAATTGAATTAAATATGATGTCTAAGGTCAGAAATCCTACAATTTTAATTAATTTCCCATTAGAATGAAATATTTTCTACTTTTCTCCCTTCATTTGCCTTTCCTGGATAATTTGCTCAGATCTAGCTTCCTGCAAATCTCTCTTCTTTCCCTCCAGCATATCTCATCCTCTCCCCATCAGTTCAGCCTGTCTGCTCAGCACTAAGCTCATAGGACCACTTTTTCTACCCTGGAGGCCCTCATTAGGGAGTGTGCGGGAGATGAGGCACAGCCTCTAGATCCTAGACCTTACCATTGGAGTGAAAATTGAGGATAGAAGGAGCCTTCTTTCTTCTCTACCTGCCTGGGCTTTTCCCCCAACCCCCTTCCCAGGGGCTATTTCTTCCAATATCATATGTATGACTTACAGTCTATCTTTACCCCCACCCCATCCCAATCTCCTCTGCTCACTTGAAATCTCTTAGTAGTCACATTGCTTCACCACAGCACATCTAGGGCGAAACTCAAATAGTTTGGGCTTTATGAGGTAGATAGAAAAAGGGGTGGGGGATTAAAGAAGGAGGAGAAGGCTCCCTCATCTTTTTTTTTTTTCTTAGCCTTGGATCTTCTTTTCTTTTCTCTTACCTGTCCCTTACTCTCCCCCACCCCCTACAAGGTTCCTCCTGGGTCTCCTTCTTTGCTTGTTTTTGTTTACAAAGAGATACCTACATCCCTAAATTAAGAGCTCTTTGGTCTCCTGCTTGCTCACACTTGCCATGTGTTGAGCCCCATGAGCTGGCTTGTGGCATTTATTAGCACAGGCGGAAAAATGCTTGCCTCATCAGACAGAGCAGCTGGATACAGAAAGCTTTTCAAAGGCATGTAACTGACCTCTAGCTCAGCTGCTAGATGCCTGGGTATTGCAGACTCAGTTGAATTCTCTTTCTCTCTTTCTCTCTCTCTCTCTCTCTCTCTCTCTCTCTCTCTCTCTCTCTCTCTCTCTCTCTCTCTCTCTTCCCTCCATCCTTTTCTCCTTCTCTCTCTCTCACTCCCTTTCTCTTTTCTTCCTCTCTCCCCCTTTTCTTCTCTCACTACTTGCTCCCTTTCTCCTTTCTGCAGTGTCCTGACCTTGCAGGGCCTCAGTCCCCTCCTCTATCTATCTCACTAGTTGTGTCTCTCCCGTGAAGTCATGCTGGGAGATTAATTGCTGCTATCACCCCTAATCCATCACACTTCCCAAAGATTGTTTTGACATCTAGTTAATTTTTGGCTGATGATTTATCAAATTCTTATTACCGTGCTCTGAAGGGGCTCATTTATTGTGTTGATTCATGGTAATGATAAAGGGGAAGCATTTTGAATTTTAACTACATTTTCCTCATGCTTCTTCTATCCAGCACAGTTAAAAAGCGGGGAAAAGGAGGGAAAATTGTAACCAGGAAACTCTTAAGCAATTCAGAATGAGAAAGGAAAGGGTGGATGAACATGGGGTATGTGGAGGGTGGGGGGAGAACCTCCATTATTTGTGCAAAAGTTTGAAAAAGGTTAATGTATATTAGCAGTATTTTTAGTGTCTGGATCTAGACTACATTTGGAAAGCTCATACCCCTAAGGCTCTTAAACATTTATTGCCCTGTAATATTACCTAAATGTCTACTGCCATTTTATTCAAACAGAACTTAATGGTAAATGATGTCAGTCATGTACCAGTGGAAATGTAAATCGAATGTATCTGCCAGGCCAGATGGCCATCCTACCTTTTAAAAGTATGTGGAGACTTTTGCTTTGCCTTTCGCGTCACTCGCTCTACTTGCTTTCCACGTATTTTTTCATTTGCTGCTGAACTATATTTAATAAGTTCATTTGGTAGGACAGAATTCAGACCTAGTATCTTCCCCCACCTCAACCTAGGGATGGGATAGAGTTCCAGGGAAGACAGCTGAGATGTGGCCCGTGGGTGAATACGCTACTGTTATTCAGTCATGTTCTAGTCTTTATGAAACCTTTTTGGAGTTTTCTTGGCAAAGATACTGGAGTGGAGTTCCATTTCCTTCTCCGGATCATTTTATGCAGGTAAGAAAAGTGAGCCAAATAGGGTTAAGTGACTTGCCTGGAGTCACACAGTTAATAAGTATCTAAGGCTAGATTTGAACTTAGGTCTTCCTGACTCCAGGCCCAGCCATCTAGCTGCCCAAAAGAGTATATACTCACCAAAAATTATGGAGACAGTATAATCTGAGCTAATTCACCTGGCTTCAGAAACACTCCTGTTTTCATTCCATTCCTCTTAGCATTTACAGTCTATTAAATAACAGCTTACATACAGAAATGCAGTGTGACAATGGATAGTGTTAGGCTTAGAGGCAGAAAGACTTGAGTGGTCGTGCAAGCTCTGACTCTAGCCATGGAATGCTTGGCAAGTCCTTGAACCTCTCTGTTTCACAATATACTAGGACTGACCTCGTAAGGCACTGAAAGATGTTCATCTATGGATATGACTCCCATGCTGGAAGTGAGGAAATAGAAGATTTTACATAGGTTCCCATATTTTGCACATGTTGGTTTGTAACTGTTCTCACTGACTGTATATTCTATCTTCTAGTTAGGCTGCAAGTTCCTAGAAAGCAAAGGACATTTATCTTATGTCTTTTAAACCTTCTTTTTTCCTTTACATAGGATGGTAGAAGTACTCAATAAAGCTTATTCAATGAGTGAATGTATGAATGAATGACAAAGACATAGGTGACAGAATGAATGGATGGAAGAAATAAATGGGTGAATACAGAGATGGATATCAACATGCCCTGTGAGATAGTGAGGCACTAATGCCACTTTATAATCTAAAAACTAAAAAAGTTCTCACGCTGAGTTGCTGGCAGGAAAAGGTAAGCTGTTTGAAAGCAAGGATAGTTTTCTCAACTTGCTTTTATACCTTCGGTACCTAGCAAAGTATCTTGATCATAATAGGTGAATAATAAGTATTTGTCAGATTGGATTGGATACAAGCTGAGACAAAACTTTACTCCAGTACAATCACTAGATCCCTGTTACTGTTCAGTCATTATAGTTGTGTCCAACTCTTCATTAACCCATGTGGAGTTTTCTTGGCAAAGATACTGGAGTGGTTTTGCCATTTCATTATTTTACAGATGAGGAAGGGTGAAATGACTTATCCAGAGTCACACAGCTAGTAATTTTCTGAGATTTGAACTCAGGAAGATGTCTTCCAGACTTTAAGGCCTAGTACTCTATCCACTGCTACACCTCGCTGCCCCAAAATCCAACTCTCTATGTCTATCATCAGAAATATTTGGGAGACTGAATAGTTTCTCTACCTTATATCACAATTCATACATGCACACAGTTGGGGCAACAGATGTATAAGTATCTTTAAGCAAATCTAAAACATGAATCTAGATGGGGTGGTATATGCATATAAATATATTTTTTAAATTTCATGAAACAATCCTTTGCTTTTCAAAACAATTCATTGAATAATTATTTTAACTGGATTCTTCGAATGCATCTAAAATACAGTTTTTTAAACTTTACAATCATCTCTTTTAAAAAATTGTGTTTCTTAAAGTGAGGTACATCCACTCACAATGAAAACCAACTGTTCTCAGTACTTTGATCTAGATTTCAATATCTTTTCAGTATCTCATGGGAATGTTTTTCCCCCTAAGATCACACCACGTGTTGCACTAGCCTTACTTTCTTTCTTACAGGTGTTTAGATTCCCTGATCAAAACTATTACAACCTCATATTAGGATCACTGCAACATAGAATCTCAGTGTTGGAAGGAGGCTCATTTAATGCCATCCACTCAAGAACAGGAATCTTCTCCACAACATCTCTAAAACTTGATCCCTTGGCCTTTTCTTAAAGAGAGCCAGGAAAAGGAAATGCACTACTTACACACATCTGGATAGCTTCAGTTGTTATGAGGCTTCTCTTTAAATTGAATCAAAGGTAACTTCAATCCATCACTCCTAGTTCTGCCTTCTGGGACCATTCAAAACAGGTCAAGTTCCTCTTCCATAGGATAGCTCTTCAAATTAAAGGTTGTTGATCAATGTTCAACAATCAGAGATCTGGAAAAAAAATGTATATACAATACACTTCTGCATTTAATTTGTGTTATTAGCATTCTCTCTAGCACTTTCTTGTTTAGAAATCTGTAAAACAATAAATCAAGTCCTGATTTGTAGGGCTTTGATTTCTGAGGTAAAAATGCTCACATTGAAAATTTCACAATCATGACCAATTATATGCCCATAAATGTGACAATCTAAATGAAATGGATGAATATTAAAAAAAATTAATTGCCCACATTAACAGAAATTGAAATAGAATGCTTAAATAGCCCTATCTTAGAAAAGGAAAATAAACAAGCCCTAAATGAGATTCCTAAAAAAAAAAAAAAAAAAAAAAAATCTCCAGGACCAGAAGAATTTACAAGTGAATTCTACCAAAAATTTAAAGAATAATTAATTCCAATACTATATAAACTGTTTGGGAAAATAGGCAAAAAAAGAGACCTGATAAATTATTTTTATGAAAAAAAATGTGGTTTGGTATCTAAGCCAAGAAGAGCAAAAACAAAGAAATAAAACTATAGACAAATTTCCCTAATGAGTATGGATGTAAAAATTTTAAATAAAATGCTAGCAGGGAGATGGTAGCAACATATTACACAAAGAAAAATTGCATACTCTGACCAAGGATTTATGCCAGGAAGGTAGGGATGGTTCAATATTAGGAAAAGTGTCAACAAACAAATCTAACAAAAGTATGATTGTCTCAATAGATCCAGAAACAGCATTTGACAAAATACAGCACTCATCCCTATTAAAAACCCTAGAAAGAAAAGGAATAATTGAAGCTTTCTTTAAAATGATAAGTACTACCTATCTAAAACTGTCAGTAAGCATTATCTGTAACAGGGATAACTTTTCTGCCTTCCCACTAAGATCAGGGGTGAAGCAAGGATATCTGTTAGCAATACTATTATTCATTATAGTACTAGAAATGCTAGCTATAGCAATAATACAAGAAAAAAGAAATTAAAGGAATTAAAATAAGCAATGTAGAAACAAAAACTATCACTCTTTGTAGTTTATACGATGGCATACTTAATGCACCCTAGAGAATAAACTCAAAAATTAAATGAAAAATTAACAACTTCAGCAAAGTTGCAGGATATAAAATTAATCCACATAAATCATTAGCATTCTGGGGGGCAGAGTCAAGATGGCGGAGTAGAAAGACTCACGTTTACGAGCTCCAAACCCACAGCCCATAGATTTAATGTAAGAAGAGCTCCCCAGAAGTTCTGGATCACTGCAGGGGGTGCATAAACATAGTGGAAGAGATTTCCGTTCCAGAGAGCCCTGGAGAGCCGTCCCCAGGGTCCGTCGCACCCCAGAAAGCGGACCCCACCCCAGCGCTGCCCTGGCTGCGGCCCCAGAGAAGCTGATCTGAGCAGGCTTCAGGGACGGAAGCTCTGGCGGCCAGGAAGTTCCCTCCGTCCACAGACGCTACAGGTCAGTAAGAGAGACGGCTGTCTGGACAAGAGGGAGTGGGGTGTCTCCGTGGCTCGGGCCCCCTCGGGAGGAAGCGGTGGAGGCAGCGGCAGAGGCAGGAAGCAGCGGAGGCAGAGGTGGGGGTGGCCGTGGCGGCCCGGGACTCCCCCAGCAGCAGGCAGGATCTTCATTACTGAAAGTCTCTGCATAAACCACCTGAAGGAGCTGAGCCTGGGAGACGGCCCTGCCTCACCCCCTCCATTTCTGAAGGTCTCTGCATAAAGCCCCTGAGGGAACTGAGCCTGGGAGGTGGCCCTGCCCACACCCCAGAACCAGAACTAAAGCTCACATTGATTAGCAGCCCCGCCTGCCACAGAAAGCCCATTTGAATCTCAGACCCCAAGCACTAGCTGGGTAGATATAGGCGGGGGTGGACAGGAATCTCAGAAGTCAAGTAACTGGCTGGGAAAATGCCTAGAAAAGAGAAGAAAAAAAAGACTATAGAGAGTTTTTTCGAACAGATGCAAATGATCCCAACTTTCGGATCTGACGATGATGAGGACATATTCTTGCCATCAGGGAAAGACATGGAGGGCGGGGCCTTGGTACCGCAGACATCCCAGGGGGATGTCAGGTGGGCTCAGGCCAGCTCAAAAAGGATTTTGAAAAGCAAGTTAGACAGGTGGAGGAAAAATTGGAAAGAGAAATGAGAGAGATGCAAGAAAAGTATGAAAAACGGGTCAATACCTTGGTAAAGGAGACCCAAAAAAATGCTGAAGAAAATAACACCTTGAAAAATAGGCTCACTCAATTGGCAAAAGAGATTCAAAAAGCCAATGAGGAGAAGAATGCTTTCAAAATCAGAATGAGACAAATGGAAAAAGAGGTTCAAAAGCTCACTGAAGATAATAGTTCTCTCAAGATTAGAATGGAACAGATGGAGGCTAATGACTTTCTGAGAAACCAAGAAATCACCAAACAAAATCAAAAGAATGAAAAAATAGAAGATAATGTGAAATATCTCATGGGAAAAACAACTGACCTGGAAGATAAATCCAGGAGAGACAATTTAAAAATTATGGGACTACCTGAAAGTCATGATCAAAAAAAGAGCCTAGACATCATCTTCCATGAAATTATCAAGGAAAACTGCCCTGATATTCTACAACCAGAGGGCAAAATAAGAATCCATCGATCACCGCCTGAAAGAGATCCAAAAAGAGAAACTCCTAGGAACATTGTGGCCAAATTCCAGAACTCCCAGCTCAAGGAGAAAATCTTGCAAGCAGCTAGAAAGAAACAATTCCAGTACTGTGGAAATACAATCAGGATAACTCAAGATCTAGCAGCTTCTACATTAAGGGATCGAAGGGTGTGGAATAGGATATTCCAGAAGTCAAAGGAACTAGGACTCAAACCAAGAATCACCTACCCAGCTAAACTGAGTATAATACTTCAGGGGAAAATATGGTCTTTCAATGAAATAGAGGTCTTTCAAACATTCTTGATGAAAAGACCAGAGCTGAAAAGAAAATTTGACTTTCAAACACAAGAATGAGAAGAAGCATGAAAAAGTAAAGAGCAAAGAGAAGTCTTAAGGGACTTACTATAAGTGAACTGTTTACATTCCTACATGGAAAGACAATATTGGTAACTCTTAAAACTTTTCAGTATCTGGGTAGTTGGTGGGACCACACACACACACATGTACACGCATGCACGCACACACACATACACACATGCACACACATACAGAGACAGAGAGCACAGAGTGAATTGAATAGGATGGGACCATATCTTAAAAGAAATTAAGGTAAATGGTGAGAGACAAACGTAGTGGGAGGAGAGAGGGTGAAATGGAATGGGATAATTATATGTCATTTAAGAGGCAAGTAGGAGACTTTTTAGTGGAGGGAAAAAGAGGAGAGCTGAGGAAAAAAAAAACAAAAAACAAGAAGTTTACCCTCATCACATTTGACTAAAGGAAGGAATAAAATGCACACTCATTTTGATATGAAAACCTATCTTACAGTATAGGAAAGTGGGGAAGAAGGAGATAAGCAAGGGTGGGGGGATGATGGAAGGGAGGGCAAAGGGAGGAGGGAGCAATTTGAAGTCAACACTTGGGGAGGGACAGGATCAAAAGACAGAAGAGAAACAATGAGGGGCAGGATAGGATGGAGGGTAATTCAGTTAGTCTTAGGCAACACGACTATCAGGGAAGTCATTTGCAAAACTACACAGATATGGCCTATACTGAATTGCCTGCCTTCCCAAAGGGAATGGGTGGGGAGGGAGGGATGGGGAGAATTTGGAACTCAAAGTTTTAGGAACAACTGTTTAGTATTGTTGTTGCTACTAGGAAATTAAACATACAGTTAATGATGAATAGAAAGTCATCTGGCCCTACAGGAGAAAAGAGAAGATGGAGACAAGAGAAGGGAGGGATGACAGAAGAGAGGGCAGATTGGAGACAGGGAAAATTAGATTGCTTGGTGTATTGGGGTGGGGGGAGGGGATAAAAGGGGAGAAAATTTGGAACCCAAAATTTTGTGAAAATGAATGTAAAAAAAGTTAAATAAATAAATAAATATTTAAAAATGGAAAAAAAAATCATTAGCATTCTATATGTTATCAAAAAGTTATAGTTGGAGGAGATAGAGAGAGAAATTCTCTTTAAAATAACTGCAGAAGGCATAAAATATTTGACTTCAGTGACTAGGGAGCTTCTCTTTACAGTGAGTCAAAGGTGATTTCTCTGCAACTTCAATTCATCTCTCCTAGTTCTACCCTTTGGGCCATTCTGAACAAGCCAACTTCCTCTTCTGTGCGATAGCTCTTCAAATTAAGATGAATTCAGGAGTTGTATGAACACAACTGCTAACCATTTTTTGCAGAAATAAAGGCAACAAAACAACTGGGGAAATATTAATTGCTGATGGATAGCCCGAGCCAATATAATAAAAATGATAATTCTACCTAAATTAATATATCTATTCAGTTCCATACAAATCAAACTACCAAAACCTTATTTTATAAAGCTAAAAAAAGTAGTAACAAAATTCATCTGGAAGAACAAAAGGTCAAGATTATGAAGGAAATAAATGGGAAAAATATGAAGAAATGTGGTCTAGCAGTACCAGATGTCAAACTGTACTGCAAAGTGATAATTATCCAAACAATCTGGTACTGGCTAAGAAACAGAGAGATGGATCAGTGGAATACGTTAGGTACGTAATCAGTACACAGTAGTAAATGATTATAGCAAGTCTGCTATATGACAAGCCCAAAGATCTAGGCTTTTGGGTTAAAAACTCACTAATTATAAAAATTTCCTAAACTGCAAAGTGGTTTGGTAGAATAACATCTTGTACCATATAACAAGATGAGATCAAAATGGGTATATGATTTAGACATAAAAGGCAATATAAACAAATTAGGAAAGGATAGAATTTTTTTTTACTTGTCAGCTCTATGGATAATTGAAGAATTCATGACCAAAGAAGAACTATAGACTATCACAGGAAGTAAAATGGATAGTTTTGATTATATTAAATTTAAAAGGGTTTGCACAAACAAAACCAATGCATCCAAGATTAGAAGGAAAGCAGGAAAGTAAGGAAAAAATGTACAGCAAGTTTCTCTGATTTAAGCCTCATTTCTCAAATACATTGGGAATGGTATTAAATTCATAAAAATAAGGGTCATTCCCCAAAAGATAAATGGACAAAGAATATAAATAGGCAGCTCCCAGAAGAAGAAATCAAAGCTATCTATAGTCATATGAAAAATATTCTATTGGTTAGAGAAATGCAAATTAAAACAATTCTGAGGTACCATCTCACATGTATCAGATTGGCTGTCATGATAAAAAAAAAAGGAAAATAACAAATGCTGGAGGGTATAAGGGAAAATTTGGACACTAAGGCATTGTTGATGTAGTTGTGACCTAGTCCAAACATTTTGAAAAGTTTAGAATTATGCCTAAAGGACTTTAAATTGCTCATGACCTGACCCAGCCGTACCACTACAGGCTCTGTATCCCAAAGAGATCAAAGGAAAAGGGAAAGGATCTCTATACACAAAAACATTTACAATAGCTCTTCTCCTGGCGGCCAAGAATTGGAAATGGAAGGGGTACCCATCAACTGAGGAATTGCCAAACAAGTTGAGGTACATGATTGTGATGGAAAATTGTTATGTTATAAGAAATGATGAGCAGGATGGATTCAGAAAAAACTGATAAGACTTATATGAACTGATGCAAAATGAAGTGAGGAGAGGTAGGAGAACAATTTACATGGCAAAAACAACATAGTAAGGATGATCATTTGTGAAACACTCAGTTACTGTAATGAAGATAATGATCCAGGACAATTCTGAAGTATTAATGAAGAAAATACTATTTATTTCCAAAGAGAGAACTAATGAAGTCTGAGGGCAGATTGGATTTTAATTTTTTTCACTATGTTCATTTTTCTTGTCTTTTTTTATAACATGACTAATATGAAAATGTTCTGCATGATATCACATATCACATGTATAATTGGTTTCACATTTCTTGCCCTTTCAATGGATAGGGGAGGGATGGGAAGGAAGCAGAGAATTTGGAACTCAAATATTTTAAAAAGTAAATTTTTAAAATAAAAACTAATTTTTAAATTTTAGAAAAAAATTTAATAATCAGTTCTCCACACCTTGTTAAAGCTGGTTCCAGCTATACTTGCTTCAAATATTTGATGGTGCTCTGCCATTCGATACTTCCGCCAAAAAATACTTCAAGTTGTAATATTCAAAATCTTTCAACCAGTTCTTATATAATAAGGCTTTAAGGCTCCTGACTATTGCATGAGACTATAATCCTTCTTTGATGTACTTAAGTTTTTCAAGGCCATTCCTAAAATGTTGGGCCTAAAGGTGAACAAAATGTGTTATATTGGTGGTGGTCTAGCCAGGGCAGAGTACAGAGAGGCTAGGGTGTATTCATCCTTTATTCTTGATACTATGCTTCTTTTAACATAACCTGAATTCACTTCAACCTTTTTTGATTGTCATGTGTGATGTGACAAACTGTTGTCCTCGATTTATCTGGGGACCTCAGACTGTTTCTAATGGCTTTAATTCTAGGATACTCAAACCATTAGGTATTAGTAACTATAGTGACATGATATATTCTGTGATTTAACTACTCTAGTCATATTTTAAAACTTTGTTAAGATTTGCAATTAATGGCATGATTCAGAATGCAAAGGTTTTGATATAAAATCCAAAGTCCTTTAGCAACTACTTGTAGGTGAAGAAAATTATTTTTTTAAAAATTACAGTTAAGCATTGGAAAGATGCCAAATTATACCTAGATGTAAATTTTTTCAGATTTGCTTTATAAAAGCATTTTCCCCATCAACTTTTATATTTAGATGCTTTAGTCAAGAATTAAAATTCTATGTTTAAAAAAAGAATAAACTGACATCTTTCTTTCAATACTACAGTAGATATATTATGTCATTGGTGTAGGTATTCTCTCCACAAGTGAAAATCTTAACTCCTCAAAATCTTCCTCAGTTGTTTTGAGGTCTGGATGGTTGGAGCTAAATAGTGAGTACATGAACTCTGATGACTGGTGTTAAAAACAAAAGATGTGCTTATATTTTTGTAATAAGCATATAAACAAGTCAACTGTCTAATTCACAAGACTGTCTCTCTCTCTTCCTTCATACACACACCATCCACGACACCTCACTGATACATCCGCCAACATAGTCTCCTAGGTGGTTGTCTAGCTAGTAAACATAACCACATGTACCCAATCAAAGCCATGGCTCCCTAGAGAAGGTCAGGCAGAGGAAAGGATCTGTCAAAACACACTGGGATAGAAAAAAAGAGAAACCTACAAGCACAGACAAGAGGGGAAAGCAGCAGGAGTCATACAGCTGAAATGGGTTCTTATTATCAGCTGCTGTTTCTTTGTCACCAAAACAATAGCCTATAGTGTTCAATGGCAAATGAAGACTGATGTTAGTGAGATAACCTGTTTATGTCTACTCACAGTAGGCAGGTTATCATTAGGAGGCAACACTGTTGAGCATCTCAACCAGAATGTTCCCAGGGCTATGAGGAGAGACGCAATAGCCCACTTCAGCTCTGTGAAGCAGATAGTATAAATCTGTTCTGTTCATCCCTATTTTACAGATGAGGAAACAGAGGCTCAAAAAGCTTAAGTCACTTCCCCTGTACCCTAGTTTTGTGAGTCAGAGAGGATCCTTCACAATATGTTCTATTCAGCCTCTGTTCCAGAGAATAAGAGGGAGTGCTGTGTGTGTGTGTGTGTGTGTGTGTGGTTTTCATATTTTCTATATCTATCTGTGCACAGCAAGAGAAAACTAAGTATCAACTGTTCAGATTAGGAGTGGGGCTGTCATTTAGGATGAGGTCTGGTCACTGACTAGATTGATTTATCTCTTTGCTGAAAGGAAAGCTCCCCTATTAATACTCCATCAGTTCTATACCCAGGATAAAGTAAGTATCATTACAGATACTCCACAGGCTTCGCATTGCCCTATTAAGCTTCATCAATTAGTAATAATTCACATTTGTATTAAACTTTAAGTTTTCAAAAGAGTTTTATTCACAACACTATGAAGTAGATCATGAAATCAGAGTTACTCTATTTTACAGATGAGGAAACTGAGGATCAGAAAGGCTAAGTCATTTGTCCATGGTTGTATAGCTGATAAATGTAAGAGCCAGGAGAAAAGTGGGTCTGAGTCCTAGCTCTAAGTTCAGCATTCTTTTTTAGACACTAGACTTCATCTTAAGGTGTCAGTATCCTATAATTTCTACTGTTGGCATGCCCAAGAAAATAGAGGACGATTCAAAAGGTGTTGTTAAGGACATAACCCACACTGACCTTGTGAAACTCCTCATGTCCCAGCCCTGTTGATGTGTTCTATATCTAATATTTCAAGCCTCATGTAGTACAACCCAATGCATGAAATGTTTCTCTGAGATACACACCACATAGTCAAACACACACACACACACACACACACACACACACACACACACACACACACACCACAGAAGTACAGCAAAAGCCATCCAGGAAATCATATACCCTGGGTTGCACTGCTGTGAGATGAAGAAATCCTATCTGACTTCTGTGCTCTCCTTCTAAGAAGGCAACTCCTCAGAAGCTGAGGCAGCTAGATGAACCAGTGCATGGAAGGCTGGGTCTGTAGATGGGAACACGAGTTCAAATTCAGCCTCTCTGAGACAGGCTTACTAGTTGTGTGACCTTGGCAAATCATTTAACCTTTGTCTGCCTCAGTTTCCTCAACTGCAAAATCTGGGTAATAATAGTACCTCCCTCTCAGAGTTATTGTGAGGTTCAAATGACACAATAATATTTGTAAAGCAGTTAGAACAGTGCTCAGTATAAAATAGTAACTATAAAAATGCTAGCTACTATTATGACTAGGGAATCAACTTTACAGAATGATTGAAATTAATATTACTAGTCCAAAGTCCTTGAGAGTCCTGCCTTTCAATACTACCTATGTAGAGTCTGAGTGGTGAACATGGGGAGAAAGTGCTAATTAATTAGGGCATTTGGTAAGAATTTCTGCCTTTCTTCTGCCACAACTTCTTTGACTTGCCTCCCTAAATGTGGCAACTCAAGATGGCCCTTAATGTTCCTCTTCATCAGATTTTACATGAATAAACATGTTACTGGGTCACAGGGGAAAGACGAGCTCAGCATATGCCCCAATCCAATCTCCAATCAGCCACTAAAGTGATTTTCCCAAAACTCAGGTATGAACATGTCACCATCTCACTCCTCCCTCAATAAACTCCAGTGACTACCTATTGCCTCAGGGAGCAAATACAAAATGCTCTGATTGGCATTCAAAGTCCTCCATAACCTAGTCCCCTCTGACCTTTCCAATCTTCTTACACCTTTATTCCCCAATACATAGTCTTTGATCCAATGACACTGGTCTCCTGGTAATTCCATGAACAAGACATTCCATCCCTCCACCCCAGTCATTCTCTCTGACTGTCCTCCAAGCCTGGAACAGTCTCCCTCCTCTACTCAAATTACTAACATGCCTGACTTTCATTAAGTCCCAACTAAAATTCCACCTTCTAGAAGAAGCCTTCTCCAGTCCCTCGAAATTCCAGTGCCTTCCCTCTCTTACTTCCTGTTTATCTGCTACACAGCTTGGTTTGTATATATTTACACGTTATCTCCCCTCATTAGAATGGCTAGGCATGGGGAGGGGCTTGAGGCAGGGACACCAGGTAGAAGGCCTTTGTAATGGTCTAGGTAAAAGGTGATGATGTGTGAGCAAAGAGAAGGGGACACAAGCAAGAGATGTAAGATCAACAGAGTCATAAATTTAAATACCGATATTGTGGCAGGATCACTGAAGTGAGAAGGAAAAAGCAGTTCTCTAATCTGCTGTAAGATGACTGTCACAAGTCAATTTAACTCTATTTTCTTATCAACAAAAATTCAATTCAACAAATATTTAGTAACGGTGTACTATGCACAAGGAACTTTATTAGTCATGGAGATGACACATGGAATAGCTGCTGTCCTCAAGAAGCTTATACTCTACTGGAGTCATACAATACATGCACAGGTACCTAGATAGAAGGTAATCTGAGGAGGGACAGAGCAATAACAAGTAAGGGAATGAGAGATTTCATGGAGAAAGTGTCATCTGAGCTGAGTGGATGCTCTATAGTTACATGCTTTTTGTGCATGCTTTGCCTTTGCTGTTTAATGACAATTAAAGCTGGAGGTTTTTATTGGAGTCAGTTCATAACAGGCAAGAGAGGGCTGATTGTTAAATTGGCAGTGTGAGCATTTATATCTTGGAAATGGACAAATGCTACAAATCAAGGCTTAGCTGATTTTTCTGTTGACTATCTAGATTTAAGAAAGTGGTGAAATTGTTAATTAATGCAGATGAAATTGAAAAGCTTATGATGTGTTTTTGGAGAGTCAGTGGTTAAACATTTACCACCATACCCCTGATTAAAGCCATATTTTTTTTTTTACCAAATTACATATAATATATATGTATATATACATATATATGCATATAATACAAATACAAACATACAATTATATCAAATTGGAATGGTATATATTGGCCCTGAAACTTAAGAGATTTAAGTTTCTTTTAGAGATTTGATGGTTAGTATGAGGCAATGAGGAATTGGACATCATCCCAAATCAACCTATCAATACACACACACACACACACACACACACACACACAGAGTCTACTAGATCCAGATTGTGACTGAGACAGGGTAGCACCTCAGCAAGAGACTTTGGACAACAGAAGGCCTTTTTTACACGCTTATACCATTGGTATACAAAGCTAGTCAATAAGAATTTATTAAGTACCTAATATGTGTCAGGCATGATACTAAGTTCTGCAGACAAAGAAAGACAAAAATAAATCCCTGCTCTCATGGAGCTCATAATCTATTGGGGGAGACAGCAAGCATACAACTATGTATAGGATTAGTTGGGGGTGGTCCAAAAGGGAAGGCACTAAGATTAAGGATGGAGAAAGCCATCTGGCCAAAGAACAATCTTTAGCTGAGTAGTGAGGGAAACCAAGAGGCAAATATGAAAAAGAGTGTTTTAGATATTTGGGGATAACCATATGAAGAAGGAAGAGAAGGATTATGAGGGGTGGAAACTGTTAAAAAGAGGTGTACTCCAGGCATGAGGTGGAGATGGAATGTCAAATTTGAGAAACAGTGAGGAGTCCATTTTGGATGGAAAATGGAGTTTGCAAGGTGGCATAATGTGGTATAAAATAGGAAAGGCAGATTGGAATCAGATTGTAGAGTATCTTAAACAGCAGGCTAAGAATTTTATATCTTATCCTAGAGGCTACAGGGAAAAGTTGAAAGCTTTTAAGCTTTTATAGTCAAAGGCTTGCCTTATTTTGGCAGGTTTGAAGAGAGTAGAAATTGCCACTCGGGAAGCCAATTAGGAAGTGAGTAAAATAGTCAAGATGAAAGGTGATGAAGGTTTTAACTAATATGGTGTCATGTGAACAGAGACAAGGGGATGAATATAAGAGCTATTGCAGAATAAGGAATAAAAGTGGCACCCTTTGGTGATACTATAGGAAGATCCCAGGAGCCTGAACCCAAGAGCCCTGGGAGAAGCAGTGCTCCTCAGTTCACTAACCCCATTTCTAGCCTTGCTCCTGCAGCCATCATCAAAGTGAATGACCCTGGTGGAGATTTCCACCTTCCTTGTGACCACCAACACCTTGACCAACTGATACCAAGAGGTAGCGAAGGCCAAGAGAATTTAGCACCCCACTGCACTCTACCCCATCCCAACCACTGACAATGCTTTCAGCCCACCTTCCCCAATCATTATCTGAGAAAGCAGTCCCTTTGTCAAATGGGCCAGCCATCTTAATCAACTTCCACCTATGGGCCTGGTAAGAAAGACTAATTAAAGGAGCAAGGCATTGAGGTAAAGAAAGGAGGTAGCATGTGACAGGCAATACAAACCATCACCACTACCTTTTCCCCTTGACTTCCACTCAGACATCTATAGATAGAAGCCAGAACTCTGAAGCTATCTCTAGGTCTTGGGAAGAGCAGCATGGCTCCCCACCCATACCAGGTCACCAGCCCTGTTGTCAGTCTGCCAGCCTGGCCCCCATAGTCATTACCCAAGGAAGGAAATTTTGTGGAGAGGTGGACTTGACAACAGCTTCCACAGTTACTGCATCCCATTTCTCCTTAGCAGTCATGGTTGCTGATGATTTGGAAAAGAAAGTTCTCACTGTTAAAGTCTCTGACACTCTCAGATGATAAAACATCAAAAACAGATATGGTTTTGTCAGTGTAAATGAAATTTTAAAATTTGTTGATGCACCCCAAGGACCATAAGGCCTTTCCATCTAATTTGTGGCTTGACCTTCCAACATGTGTTGTATCCTGCATTAGAATATGAGCTCCTTGAGGACAGGGATCATCTCTGCTTTTCTCTTTGTATCCCCAGCACTTGGCAGGGTGAGCTTCACATAGCAAATACTTAATTTTTTTTCATTCATTCATATGAGGGGTAAAAGAGAGGACTATGTCACCAACAATTGTGATGTTATTATAATAGCTAGTAATTATTTAGCACATTAAGGTTTGCAAAGTGCTTTACAAATATGAGCTCATTTGATATTAGTAACATCCCCATTGATGGACTGAATCTCAGTATTAATAACTGACTTCAGAGAGAGTCCAGTCAATTCTATAGCTGACAGGCATCTCCTTTTCAGTATCCCTAATATCTAATCTTTGTGGCTGAAGACCTTCAGTGATGGGCAATTAATTTACTACCTCCCAGAGCAGCTCATTTTGATAATATGATCTGAATTTCACATTGATTAATTTAATAAATTTTGTGTATCACTGGGTGATAACTTCAATAACCTGAGGAAAAGAAAGTACAGCAGCTTCCTGGAAGCAGTGTGGCATAGTACAAAGGTTGCTGGATTTGGAAATCAGAAGATCTGAGTTCAAATTCCAGCTCTTCTACTTGCTACCTATATGACCTTGGGCAAGTCACTTAAATCTTCTGGGTCTCAATTCCTTAACTGGAAGATGAGAAGAATGGGACTAGACAATGCCTAACTTCTCTTCCTGTTCTTAATCTCATGTGTATGTGTATGTGTGTGTGTGTGTGTGTGTGCGTGTGTGTCCTTCATTGTCAAAGAAGACCATGCCATCAGAGAAATAATGACATGACTTACACTTGACTTTGTTTTGAGTGAGGGAAAGTTGTCCAGGTCACCAGCCTTACTTCTCCTCCAGAGGCTTCTGAATCCAGTGACCAGATATTCATTAGGATGACTGGAGATGACCCAGGATGAGGCTATTGGGTTTAAGTAACTTGCCTAAGGTCACACAGCTAGTGAGTGTCAAGTGTCTGAGGTGAGATTTGAACTCAGGTCCTCCTGACTCCTGCACTGGTGTTCTATCCACCGCACCACCGAGCTGTCCCTGTCTTCGAAATCTGTGGTGCTATGAACTTCAATTAGTGTCCAAAAAAACCTTATCTTTATCTATCCCGCTTTGCGCTAGGAGGAGTAGTAGCTGGTAGATACTTCTATTCTTGATGTCCACCATAATTAAGTCAACAATGACCTATAACATCAGTCTCCACAACTATGCCACCAAATATCTATCAACCTGGCATATAACGAAAGAGGCAGGATGGAATAACATTAAAAAAATCCTGGATTTGGAATCAGAGAACCTAGGTTCAATTCTCTGTCCTGCTGTTTCCTCCTTGTGTGACCTTGGGCTACTTTACCTGTCTGGACCTCAATTTTCTTATCTGTAAAATGATTAGTTAGATGGGTTAGATGATTTCAGGTTCCACTGAGATTTAAAGTCATAAAGTCATATGTGCTATTTCTTTGTAACTTCTTTCCATTGGTACTGGTTCTGCCTTCTTGCGGGGTTTATTATCCTATTAAAATGTCACCAATAGTCTACCTTGAAGCTACTGCTTATTACAGAGTTATTATAGATAGGGATTATTTCTCCTTATAATTGTTCATTTAATCAGAAGTGGGAATATAGACTAAGAGCAGATCTCTAGAGTGCCTTGAAGTCAGATAACTGGGAGGAAGTATGACAGAAGAGTCACAAATCAGTAGTAAATGAAATGCGTACTGAGAACCATTCTGATTTCTTATCACCAAGAGAAGAAAGAGTGAAAAAGAAAAAAAAGTAATCAATTTCATTAGTCATTCTTCCTCCTATTGAAAAAACAATCCAACCATTCAAGGTTCATTGTTTCAGAAATAAATAGGTTTGGGTCATGATCTGCTCTCCTTTAACTGGAATGGAAATATTGGATAATAATAATTCAACTCCTTTTAATTGTAATTTTCTTCTTCAATGTCCTTAATATATATAGTTTGACATTCTGAGGACCCCTAAGCTCAACTTTTTGTGATATTTTATTTATCTGTTAAAGACCCTGTTAACTTGCTAGGATTTAGATATCTTGCTATATCATCTTCCCATATACACTCCACTTCAAACCATACTGTTCACCAGAGGAAGAAAGATGGGAAGGGAAGGAGGGGGAGAGATAGAGAGAGAGAGAGAGAGACAGAGAGAAAAAGAGACAGGGAGACAGAAACAGAGAAAGAGACAGAGACGGAGAAATATAAGAATGTAATTAGAATGATTTTTTTAATTTTTAAAATCCATTATGTGGGTAGGGAACAGGAATGAATAGGAACAGCCTATTCTAAGTGGTAGGATGCCCCAGAGGAAAGAACCAAGACAAGTGTATGAGAATTACAGGAAGCTAATAAAGAAATACAAATTAAATGGGAGGAAGAGGATGGGTACTGGGGTCTACCAACAATACTTTTCATAGAGGGTGGAACTTGACATGGGCTTTGAAAGAAGCTAGAATTCCAGGAGGTAAAAGTGAGAAGAGAGTACATTGTGAACATGGAAAACAGCCTGACTAAAGCCTTGGGGTCAGGAATTGAAATGTCTTAGGCAGAGAAGAGCAAATTCTTAGAATCTCTTCTGTCCTTCAAAACTCAGTTTCAATGCCCTCTCCTTCATGAGCATTCCAAAAGTATTTAGTGCTACCTTACAAGCTAACCAGAGACATATCTTCAAGCTAAAGACGGATGTTCCTTTGTGAAAAGACACCATTGCAGGAAGTTTTCCTTCAGGTAATGGTCAAATGCCATGATTTCTGAAGTACGTTAAAAATTCATCGAGGGGGAGGAGCTAAGAGGGCGAAGTAGAAAGACTCACGTATGCTAGCTCCGAATCTACAGCCCATAAATTTCCTGTAAAAAGAACTCCCCACAAATTCTGGAGCATTGCAAGCCACGTACCAACACAGTGGAGGAGATTTCTATTCCAGAGAGCCTTGGAAAGCCGTCCCCACGGGTCTGCCGCGCTCTGGCCGTGGAGCCTCCCCGAGCTGCCCTGGCCACTCGGCCCCAGAGGAGCAGATCCGAGCAGACTTCAGGGACGGAACCTCCGGCTGCCACAAGGGTCCCTCCGCCCACAGGCACACAGGTCAGTGAGAGAGACTTCTGGACTGGCCGAGAGGGGAGCGGTATGTCTCTGTGGCTCGGCCCCCTTGGGAGGCAGCGGCAGAGGCAGAGGCAGCAGCAGCCCAGAACTCCCAGAGCAGCAGGCAGGAGCTCAGGGCCATTACCGAAGATCTCTGCATAAAGCCCCTGAGGGAACTGAGCCTGGGAGGCGACCCTGCCCCCACCCAAGCACCAGAACTTAAGCTCACATTGAATAGCAGCCGCTCCCATCGTGGAAAGCCCTGAGGCTGGGAAGCAGTAGTTGAATCTCAGACCCCAAGCACTAGCTGGGCAGATCTAGGCAGGGGTGGAGAGGAATCTCAGAAGTCAAGTAACTGGCTGGGAAAATGCCCAGAAAAAGGAAGCAAAATAAGACCATAGAGAGCTACTTTCTTGGGGAAGAGATGCTCCTTCCTTTCATTTCTGATGAGGAAATAAAATGCCTGCAATCAGGGAAAGAAGTGGAGGTCAGGGCCTCTCTATCCCAGACATCTGAGGTGGATGTCTGGTGGACTCAGGCCATGGAAGAGCTCAAAAAGGATTTTGAAAATCAAGTTAAAGAGGTGGAGGAAAAACTGGAAGAGAAATGAGAGAGATGCAAGAAAAGCATAAAAAAGGGGCAATACCTTGCTAAAGGAGACCCAAAAAAATGCTGAAGAAAATAACACCTTGAAAAATAGGCTCACTCAATTGGAAAAAGAGGTTCAAAAAGCCAACGAGGAGAAGAATGCTTTCAAAAGCAAAATTAGCCAAATGGAAAAAGAGGTTCAAAAGTTCACTGAAGAAAATAGTTCTCTCAAGATTAGAATGGAACAGATGGAATCTAATGACCTTCTGAGAAACCAAGAAATCATAAAACAAAACAAAAGAATGAAAAAATGGAAGAGAATGTGAAACATTTCATTGGAAAAACAACTGACCTGGAAAATAGATCCAGGAGAGACAATTTAAAAATTATGGGACTACCTGAAAGACATGATCAAAAAAGAGCCTAGACATCATATTTCATGGAATTTTCAAGGAAAACTGCCCTGATATTCTAGAACCAGAGGGCAAAATAAGTATTGAAGGAATCCATTGATCACCACCTGAAAGAGATCCAAAAAGAGAAACTCCCAGGAACATTGTGGCCAAATTCCAATGTTCCCAGGTCAAGGAGAAAATATTGCAAGCAGCTAGAAAGAAACAATTCCAGTATTGTGGAAATACAATTAGGATAACACAAGATCTAGCAGCTTCTACATTAAGGGATCAAATAGGATATTCCAGAAGTAAAAGGAAGTAGGACTAAAATCAAGAGTCACCTACCCAGTAAAACTGAGTATAATACTTCAGGGGAAAATATGGTCTTTCAATGAAACAGAGGACTTTCAATCATTCTTGATGAAAAGACCAGAGCTGAAAAGAAAATTTGACTTTCAAACACAAGAATGAGAAGAAGCATGAAAAAGTAAAGAGCAAAGAGAAGTCTTAAGGGACTTACCAAAGGTGAACTGTTTACATTCCTACTTGGAAAGACAATATTTGTAACTCTTGAAACTTTTCAGTATCTGAGTAGTTGGTGGGACCACACACAGACATACACATGCACACACACACAGATACAGAGAGCACAGAGTGAATTGAATAGGATGGGATCATATCTTAAAAGAAATTAAGGTAAATGGTGAGAGAGAAATGTAGTGGAAAGAGAGAGGGTGAAATGGAATGGGGTAAATTATATCTCATGCAAGAGGCAAGCAGGAGACTTTTTAGTGGAGGGAAAAAGAGGAGAGCTGAGAAAAAAACATGGAGTTTACCCTCATCACATTCAACTAAAGGAAGGAGTAAAATGCACACTCATTTTGGTATGAAAACCTATCTTACAATACAGGAAAGTGGGGGAGAAGGAGATGAGCAGGGAGGGAGGGATGATGGAAGGGAGGACAATGGGAGAAAGGAGCAATATAAAGTCAACATTCTTGGGGAGGGACAGGATCAAAAGACAGAATAGAAACAATGCGGGGCAGAATAGGATGGAGGGAAATACAGTTAGTCTTACACAAAATGATTGTTATCGAAGTCATTTGCAAAACTACACAGATATGGCCTATATTGAATTGCCTGCCTTCCCAAAGGGAATGGTGGGGAGGGAGGAATGGGGAGAATTTGGAACTCAAAGTTTTAGGAACAACTGTTTAGTATTGTTCTTTTTACTAGGAAATAAGAAATACAGTTAATGGGGAATAGAAAGTCATCTGGCCCTACAGGACAAAAGAGAAGATGGGGACAAGATAAGGGAGGGATGATAGAAGAGAGTGCAGATTGGTGATAGGGAAAATTAGAATGCTCGGTGTATTGGGGTGGGAGGAGGGGAGAAAAGGGGAGAAAATTTGGAACCCAAAATTTCGTGAAAATAGATGTAAAAAGTTAAATAAATTTATATTTAAAAAGTGAAAAAAAAAAGTTCTTTGAAGGAGCACCAGTTTATGGGTCAGGAGGACTTGAGTTCAAATCCTATCTCAAACACTTATAAGCTGTGTGACCCTGGGCAAGTCATTTAATCCTGTTTGTCTCAAAAAAAAAGTTCATTAAAGCCCAGGAACCAAAGTTTATACGAGTCAATGGCAGATCCAAAGACCAAATCCTCTGCTTTTGTTTTTTACTAAACTGCCTCCTGATGATTACTGAGACAAGTGTATGTGCAAGTATATGTATGTTACACCAAGATCTGAAATGGAGCACAAATTGTAAAAGGTGAGGTCTATACTATCCAGGCCAGTCCTCTTGCAATTCTGTATTGCCCACATGGCTTCAGTTCTCTGGACTTCATCACACCCCCCATACCTATATTCTCTCCTTTCATCTTCCTTTAAGTTTTGTTTTACCCTATTAGATTGTCAATCCCTTGAGGACAGGCACTGCTTTTTCTCCTTCTTTATATTTCTAGTGTTGAACACTGTACCTGGCACACATACAAAACACTTAATAAATATTTGCTGACTGACTGATTTATGACAGTGGGGAGGTGATCTCAAAAGCTTAAAGGTCTTGATGGTGAAGTCGGTGGGTATGGGAACAATGACTGATAGTTACCTATGGACCAAAATTTTTTGAACCCAGAGATTCCCATTATCAGAAGGCTAAACATGAGGGTATTTCTATTTTTGACAATAGCATTTCATGAAAACCATCTCTTAATGTGTACAAGAGTAATGATTGTCTGCACCAGCATAGATTTGGCCATACAGGAGTGGGAACAGTCCCAGGCGATCGGAGTCAACAGCTGCAGTGCTGGTTTCCAAACTTCTCAGCACGGTACTGGGTGAGAGAAGAGCCTGGGCCTGCAGCATCAACAGCAGCTAAGCCTGGGGCTATCAACCAACAGACTAGATGTTTGAAATTTACCTACTTGAACTTCTGGGAGTCAAGATGGTGGAGTAAAGTAAGTGCTCTCACCCTCCCTTGTTAACATTGAAAAGCCCAGAGAATATTGCCCCAGGAAAAATCCAGGAAAAGTGGGACCAGCAGAAGGGGCACAACACTCTTTTAGCTCAGGAGGCTAGGGAGATCAAAGGGAAGGGTCCATCTTGGTGTGACTGAAGGGGAAGAGTGCAGGAGTCCAGGAGTCCCAGCAAGCCCCATGTGAGTGGACCAGCAGGAGATCCTGAGCCCCAGGGGGTGAAGACAATTAGTACCAACCCCAGGCACGCCTTAGCACAGCCAGGGAAATTGGGCAGGCACCAGCACAGCCCTAGGGGAAGAGGAGACCTCCAGTAACCAGATCATCCATCCCCTACACCTAATGCCATGTGACCCCAGGGAAAATCAGATTTCACCTGACCTAGACTTTGGCACACACCAGCCAAGCACCAGGTAACCTGCAGCATCATATAGCTTCCAGATGAAAGGACTAGAGGCCATACTACACAGAGACAGTAACTAGGCTCCTAGCTTCCCATAAAAGAAACTGTGGGACAGAGCTCCCTGTGCCCCAGAAGCAGAAATTCACTTTAAAAGAGAGGAAAAGGAAATCATAATGAGCAAGAAGCCAATTAGAAAAGCAAAGGTCATAGAATCTTATTTTGGGGACAGAGAAGAACAAAATATGAATTCAGATGACAGTATTGACACTATGCCCACATCTGAAACTTTAAAAGGGAAATTGAACTGGTCTCAAGCCCAAAAAGCATTCCTGGAATTCTAAAAGCCAAATTAGAGTGGCAGAAGAAAAACTGACCAATGATTTTTGAAATACAATTGATAAAATGAAATTCGCTAAAGAGAACAATTCCTTAAAAAGTAAAACTGGCCAAATGGATAAGTAGCTTCAAAACCTAACTGGAGAAAAAACACTTTAAAAGTTAACAATTGGACAAATGGAAAAGGAGGTACAAAAGCTAACTGAAGGAAACAATTCATTAAAAATTGGAATTGGGCAAATAGAAGCTAATAACTCTTATGAGGCATCAAGAATCTGAAGAAACAAAATCTAAAGAATGAAAAAATAGAAGAAAACATAAAATACCTCACTGGAAAAACAACTAACGAAGAAAATAGATCCAGGAGAGAAAAATCTAGAATTATTGGTCTACCAGAAAGCCATGATGAAAAATAGAACTTGTACAGCATCTTCTAAGAAATCATCAAGGAAAACTGCTTTGAGGAGCTAGATCCAGAGGGCAAAATAGTCATTGAAAGAATCCGCCAATCACCTCCTGAGATTCCAAATTGAAAATGCCAAAGAATACTGTTCTTTTAATATAAATTTATTTATTTCACTTTTACATTCATTTTCACAATATTTTTTCCAAATTTTCTCCCCATTTACCCCCTCCCACCACCCCAATACACCGAGAATTCTCATTTTCCCTGTCACCAAGCTGTCCCTCTCTTCTATCATCCTTCCCTTCTCTTGTCCCCATCTTCTCCTTTGTCCCGTACGGCCAGATGACTTTCTATTCCCCATTAACTGTATTTCTTATTTCCTAGTAACAAGAACAATACTAAACAGTTGCTCCTAAAACTTTGAGTTCCAAATTCTCCCCATCCCTCCCTCCCCACCCATTCCCTTTGGGAAGGCAGGAAATTCAATATAGGCCATATCTGTGTAGTTTTGCAAATGACTTC
The DNA here is from genome assembly GCA_023548195.1 of Bettongia penicillata ogilbyi. Taxonomy (NCBI): domain Eukaryota; kingdom Metazoa; phylum Chordata; class Mammalia; order Diprotodontia; family Potoroidae; genus Bettongia; species Bettongia penicillata. The sequence goes on along the minus strand of JAJHZJ010000171.1, from coordinate 610,632 downwards.
GATAACAATCGTGTTGTGTAAGACTGACTGTATTTCCCTCCATCCTATCCTGCCCCCCATTGTTTCTATTCTGTCTTTTGATCCTGTCCCTCCCCAAGAGTGTTGACTTCAAATTGCTCCCTCCTCCCATTGCCCTCCCTTCCATCATCCCCCCCCACCCTGCTTATTGCCTTCTCCCCCACTTTCCTGTATTGTAAGATAGGTTTTCATACCAAAACGAGTGTGCATTTTTTTCCTTCCTTTGGTTGAATGTGATGAGAGCAAACTTCATGATTTTTTCTCACCTCTCCTCTTTTTCTCTCAACTAAATGGTCTCCTGCTTGCCTCTTGAATGAGAGAAAATTTACCCCATTCCATTTCACCCTCTCTCCTCCCACTACATTTCTCTCTCACTGTTTACCTTAATTTCTTTTAAGATATGATCCCATCCTATTCAATTCACTCTGTGCTCTCTGTCTCTGTGTGTGAGTGCATGTATGTATGTGTGTGCGTACACACATGTACATGTGTGCATGTGTGTGCATATATCTGTGTGTGGTCCCACCAGCTACCCAGATACTGAAAAGTTTTAAGAGTTACAAATATTGTCTTTCCATGTAGGAATGTAAACAGTTCACCTTTGGTAAGTCCCTTATGACTTCTCTTTGCTGTTTACTTTTACATGCTTCTTCTCATTCTTGTGTTTGAAAGTCAAATTTTCTTTTCAGCTCTGGTCTTTTCATCAAGAATGCTTGAATGTCCTCTATTTCACTGAAAGACCATTTTTTCCCCTAAAGTATCATACTCAACTTTGCTGGGGAGGTGGTTCTTGGTTTGAGTCCTAGTTCCTTTGACTTCTAGAATATCCTATTCCACGCCCTTCGATCCCTTAATGTAGAAGCTACTAGATCTTGTGTTATCCTGATTGTATTTCCACAATACTGGAATTGTTTCTTTCTAACTGCTTGCAATGTTTTCTCCTTGACCTGGGAATTCTGGAATTTGGCCACAATGTTCCTGAGAGTTTCTCTTTTTAGATCTCTTTCAGGCGGTGATCAATGGATTCCTTCAATACGTATTTTGCCCTCTGGTTCTAGAATATCAGGGCAGTTTTCCTTGATAATTTAATGAAAGATGATGTCTAGGCTCTTTTTTTGATCATGGCATTCAGGTAGTCCCATAATTTTTTAAATTGTCTCTCCTGGATCTATTTTCTAGGTCAGCTGTTTTTCCAATGAGATATTTCACATTCTCTCCCACTCTTTCATTCTTTTGGTTTTGTTTTGTGATTTCTTGGTTTCTCATAAAGTCATTAGCCTCCATCTGCTCCATTCTAATTTTGAGAGAACTATTTTCTTCAGTGAGCTTTTGAACCTCTTTTTCCATTTGGCTAATTCTGCTTTTGAAAGCATTCTTCTCCTCATTGGCTTTTTGAACCTCTTTTGCCAATTGAGTGAGCCTATTTTTCAAGGTGTTATTTTCTTCAGCATTTTTTTAGGTCTCCTTTAGCAAGGTGTTGACCTGCTTCTCATGCTTTTCTTGCATCTCATTCATTTCTCTTCCCAGTTTTTCCTCCACCTCTGTAACTTGATTTTCAAAATCCTTTTTGAGCTCTTCCATGGCCTGAACCCATTGAACATCTATTTTAGATGTTTGGGATACAGAGGCCTTGACTTCTATGTCTTTCCCTGATTGCAGGCATTTTATTTCCTCATCAGAAATGAAAGGAGAAAACATCTGTTCACCAAGAAAGTAGCCTTCTATGGTCTTATTTTTCTTCCCTTTTCTGGGCATTTTCCCAGCCAGTTACTTGACTTCTGAGATTCCTCTCCACCCCTGCCTAGATCCGCCCAGCTAGTGCTTGGGGTCTAAGATTCAAATGCTGCTCCCCAGCCTCAGGGCATTCAGTGGGTGGGGCAGGCTGCTGTTCAGGGTAAGATTAAATTCAGGTTCTCAGGTGGGGGCAGGGCCACCTCCCAGATTCATATCCCTCAGGGGGTTTATGCAGAGACCTTCAGTAATGGAGCGGAGCTCCTGTCTGCTTGGAGAGCCCTGGTCTGCTGCTGTCCCAGTCTCTGCCACTGCCTCCTGAGGGGGCCTGAGTTATGGAGACACCCCAGTCCCCTCTCGGCCAGCCCAGAAGTCTCTCTCACTGACCTGTAGCGCCCATGGGTGGAGGGACCTTCGTGGTCGCCAGAGGTTCCTGCTCTGATCTGCTCCTCTCAGGGCCACACTGCCCAGACAGGGCTGGGCTCCACTATCTGGTGCATGATGGACCCTTGGTGCCAGTTTTTCAAGGCTCTCTGGAATGGAAATCTCCTCCACTCTGTTGCTGTGCAGCTTGCACTGCTCCAGAATTTGTGGGCAGTTCTTTTTACAGAAAATGTATAGGCTGCGGGTTCAGAGCTAGCATACATGAGTCTTTCTACTCCACCATCTTGGCTCCTTCCCCCCCCCCAAAAAAAAATATTGTTGCCAAATTCCCGAATTATCAGGTCAAGGATAAAATACTGAAAGCAACCAGAATGAAACAATTCAAATATCGAGGAACTATAGTCAGAATCACAGAGGACCTTGCAGCTTCTACATGAAAAGATGATAGGGATGGGATTATGATATTCCATACAGTAAAAGAGCTTAGACTACACCCAGGATCAACTACCCAGCAAAACTGAGCATAATCTTTTAGGCAAGGAGATGGACATTCAATGAAATAATGGATTTCCAGAACTTACTGGTGAAAAGACCAGAGTTCAATAGAAAATTTGATCTTCAAATATGAGATTCAAAAGAGGCATAAAAAAATAAATAGGAGAAAAAAGAAAAAAAACTTGCCATTTAATATGGGCAAACTGTTTACATCCCTATATGGGAGGGTGATGCTTGCTAATCTTGAGAATTGTATATTTATTGTGACATTTAAAAGGGATATACATAGAGAGAGGGTGTGGGTATAAATCAACTGATGTAATGATAAAATACCTAATTAAGGGGTGTGAAGGGAGAAGAGGAAAGGAGGACATAGAAACGAGTAAATTACATCACATGAAGAGGCACAAAAACATATTATAGCATAGGAAAAGAAGGGAGGGAGATGAGCATTGTTTGAGCTTTACTCTCTCTGGATTTGGCTGAAGGAGGGTGATAATATTCTCAGTTAAGTGGAGAATTCTAACTTGAACTACAGGCAGTAGGAGGAGAAAGGGGAAAGAAAAGGGAGGGGTGGTTACAAGGGAGGGAAGATTGGGGGAGACAGTGGTCAAAGGTAAAACTTTTGAGGAGGCGAAGGGAGAAGGGAGAGATAAAAGCAGAAACAGAGATGGCGAATAGGATGGAGAGAAACACATAGATAGTAATCAAATCTGAGAATGTGAATAGGATGAACTCTCCCATAAAAAAGAGGCAGATAGCAGAATGGATTAAAAACCATAATCCTACAATGTGTTGTTTACAAGAAACACATCTGAAACAAGGGGATAAACAGAATATAAAGGAAAAAGGCTAGAGTGGAATAGATTATGCTTTAGCTGAAGTAAAAAAAAAAAGCAGGGGTAGCAATCCTTATCTCAGACAAATAGAAAGCAGAAATAGATCTAATCTAAAGAGCTAAGGAAGGAAATTATATCCTGGTAAAAGGCACCATAGACTATGAAGTGATATCATTACTAAACATATATGCACCAAATGGTATAGCATACAAATTCTTAAAGAAAAAGTTGGTGGGGGAGGAGCCAAGATGACAGAGTAGAAAGACACACATATGCTAGCTCCTAACCCACAGCCCATAAAAAGCCTATAAAGAAGAACTCCCAAAAAATTCGGGAGCAGCGGAAGCCACACAGCAACAGAATGGAGGAGATTTCTGTTCCAGAGAGACCTGAAAAACCAACACCAAAGGTCCTTTGAGCACCAGACCCAGAGCAGAGCCCAGCCCTGCCTTGGCCATGCAGCACTGAGAGGAGCAGATCCAAGCAGACTTCAGGCACAGACTCTCCAGTGGCCACAAAGGTCCATCCACAAACAGGCACAAAGGTCAGTGAGAGAGTCTTTATGGCTGGCTGAGAGGGGAGCTGGGTGTCTCCATAACTCAAGCCCCCTCAGGAGGCAGCAGCAGAGGCAGCAGAGGAAAGGAGCTCCCAAAGCAGGCAGGAGCTTGGATTGATTGTTGAAGATCTCCACATAAACCCCCTGAGGGAACTGAGCCTGGGAGGTGGCCCTGTCCCCAAGCAGCTGAACCTAATCTCACACACAGCAGCAGCCCTGCCCCCACCTAAACACCTGAATTTAATCTTACACTGAATAGCAGCCCTGCCCACCACCCACTGAAAACCCTGAGGCTGGGAAGCAGCATTTGAATCTCAGACACCAAGCACTAGCTGGGTGGATCTGGAGACAAGGTGGGTGTGGAAAGGAATCTCAAAAGTCAAGTAACTGACTGGGAAAATGCCCAGAAAAGGGAAGAAAAATAAGACCATGGAAGGTTACTTTCTTGGTGGACAGATATCTCCCCCCTTCCTTTCTGATGAGAAAGAACAATGCTTACCACCAGGGAAAGACATAGAAGTCAAGACTTCTGTATCCCAAACATCTGAAATAAATATTCAATGGACTCAGGCCATGGAAGAGCTCAAAAAGGATTTTGAAAATCAAGTTACAGAGATGGAGGAAAAACTGGAAAGAGAAATGAGAGAGATGCAAGAAAAGCATGAAAAGCAGGTCAACACCTTGCTAAAGGAGACCCAAAAAAATGCTGAAGAAAATAACACCTTGAAAAATAGGCTAACTTAACTGGCAAAAGAGGCTCAAAAAGCCATTGAGGAGAAGAATGCTTTCAAAAGCAGAATGAGCCAAATGAAAAAAGAGGTTCAAAAGCTCACTGAAGATAATAGTTCTTTTAAAATTAGAATGGAACAGATGGAGGCTAATGACTTTCTGTGAAACCAAGAAATCACAAAACAAAACCAAAAGAATGAAAAAATGGAAGAGAATATGAAATATCTCACTGGAAAAACAACTGACCTGGAAAATAGATCCAGGAGAGACAATTTAAAAATTTTGGGACTACCTGAAAGCTATGATCAAAAAAAAAGAGCCTAGACATCATCTTGCATGAAATTATCAAGGAAAACTGCCCTGACATTCTAGAACCAGAGGGCAAAATAAGTATTGAAAGAATCCATCAATCACCACCTGAAAGAGATCCAAAAAGAGAAAACTCCTAAGAACATTGTGGCCAAATTCCAGAACTCCCAGCTCAAGGAGAAAATCTTGCAAGCAGCTAGAAAGAAACAATTCCAGTATTGTGGAAATGCAATTAGGATAACACAAGATCTAGCAGCTTCTACATTAAGGGGTCAAAGGATGTGGAATAGGATATTCCAGAACTCAAAGGAACTAGGGCTAAAACCAAGAATCACCTACCCAGCAAAACTGAAAATAAAATTTCAGGAGAAAAAATGGTCTTTCAATGAAATAGAGGACTTTCAAGCATTCTTGATGAAAAGACCAGACCTGAAAAGAAAATCTGACTTTCAAACACAAGACTCAAGAGAAGCATGAAAAGGTAAACAGTAAAGAGAAGTCATAAGGGACTTACTAAAGTTGAACTGTTTATACTCCTACATGGAAAGACAATATTTGTAACTCTTGAAACTTTTCAGTATCTGGGTAGTTGGTGGGATTACACACACACACACACACACACGTGCATGCACACACAGAGACAGAGAGCACAGAGTGAATTGAATAGGATGGGATCATATCTTTAAAAAATGAGGGTAAACAGTAAGAGAGATGTATTGGGAAGAGAAATGGAATGGGATAAATTATCTCTCATAGAAGAGGCAGGCAGGAGACTTTTTAGTGGAGGGAAAAAGAGGAGACCTGAGAGAAAAATATGAAGTTTACTCTCATCACATTCGACTAAAGGAAGGAATAAAATGCACACTCATTTTGGTATGAAAATCTATCTTACAATAAAGGAAAGTGGGGGAGAAGGGGATAAGCAGGGTGGGGGGAATGATGAAAGGGAGGGCAATGGGAGGAGGGAGAAATTTGAAATCAACACTCTTGGGGAGGGACAGGATCAAAAGAGAGAATAGAAGGAATGGGGTGGAGGATAGGATGGAGGGAAATATAGTCAGTCTTACACAACACAACTATTATCAAAGTCATTTGCAAAACTACACAGATATAGCCTATGTTGAATTGCTTTCCTTCCCAAAGGGAATGGGTGGGGAGGGAGAGATGGGGAGAAGTTGGAACAAAGTTTTAGGAACAACTGTTGAGTATTGTTCTTGCTACTAGGAAACAAGAAATACAGGTAATGGAGAATAGAAAGTTATCTGGCCCTACAGGACAAAAGAGAAGATGGGGACAAGGGAAGGGAGGGATGATAGAACAGAGGGACAGATTGGTGATAGGGGAAATTAGAATGCTTGGTGTATTGGGGTGGGGGGAGGGGACAAATGGGGAGAAAATTTGGAACCCAAAGTTTTGTGAAAATGAATGTAAAAAGTTAAATAAATAAATTTATTATATTAAAAAAATAAAAAGAAAATAAAAAAAATTTTAAAAAGAAAAAAGTTAAAGGAGTTACAGGAAGAAATAGACAGTAAACTATATTAGCTGCTTTGAGGTCCTAGAAAACTATACTAGCTGGGGACCTCAACCTCCCCCTCCCTGAACTTGATAAATCTAATCTCAAAATAAACATGAAAGAAGGAGGTAAATAGAATTCTGGAAAAGATAGATATGATAGACCTCTTGAGAAAATTGAATGCGGATAGAAGGAAATATACCTTTTTGTCAGTGATACATGGCACATACACAAAAATTAACCATGTACTGGGGCATAAAAACCATACAATTCATTGCAGAAAGGAAGAAATACTCAATGCATCCTTTTCAGATCATGATGCAATAAAAATCATATATAATAAAGGGCCATGGAAAGATAGACGAAAAATTAATTGGAAACTAAATAATCTCTAATCATAAAGAATGAGTGAACTTTCTTCAGGAGAATGATAATAATGAGACAGCCTAACAAAACTTATGGGATACAACAAAAGCAGTTCTTAGGGAAGATTTTTATCTCTCAATGCTTACATGAATAAAACAGAGAAAGAGAAACAATGAACTGAGCATGCAACTGAAAAAGTTAGAAAAAGAACAAATTGAAAATCCCCAAATAAATACCAAATTAGAACTACTGAAAACCAAAGGAGAGATTAATAAAATTGAAATTAAGAAAACTATTAAACTAACAAATAAAACTAAGACCCGATTTTATGAAAAAATCAGTAAAATTGATAAACCTTTGGTCAATTTGGTTAAAAAAAAGAAGAAACCCAAATTACTCATATCAAAAATGAAAAGGGTTACTTCGTCTCTAATGGTGAGGAAATAAAAACTAGAAATTATTTTGCCCAACCGTATACTCATAAATTTGACAATCTTAGTGAAATGGATGAAAATTTACAAAACTATAAATTGCCCAGATTAATAGAAGTACTTGAATACTTAAATAGCCCCATCTCAGAAAAAGACATTGAACAAGCCATCAATGAACTCCCTAGGAAAAAATCCCCAAGAACAGATGAATTTACAAGTGAATTCTTTTTTTTTTTTTTAATAATTAATTAATTAATTAATTAATTTAACTTTTTACATTCATTTTCACAAAATTTTGGGTTACAAATTTTTTCCCCCCTTTTATCCCCTCCCCCCACCACAATACCCCAAGCAATCTAATTTTCCCTATCTCCAATCTGCCCTCTCTTCTATCATCCCTCCCTTCTCTTGTCTCCATCTCCTCTTTTCTCCTGAAGGGCCAGATGACTTTCTATTCCTCATTAACTGTATGTCTTCTTTTCTAGTAGCAACACAAAACTAAACAGTTGTTCCTAAAACTTTGAGTTCCAAATTCTCCCCATCCCTCCCTCCCCACCCATTCCCTTTGGGAATGCAGGCAATTCAATATAGGCCATATCTGTGTAGTTTTGCAAATGACTTCCCTGATAGTCATGTTGCATAAGACTAACTGAATTACCCTCCATCCTATCCTGCTCATTGTTTCTCTTCTGTCTTTTGATCCTGTCCCTCCCCAAGTGTTGACTTCAAATTGCTCCTCCTCCCTTTGCCCTCCCTTCCATCATCCCCCCACCCTTGCTTATCTCCTTCTCCCCACTTTCCTATACTGTAAGATAGGTTTTCATACCAAAATGAGTGTGCATTTTATTCCTTCCTTTAGTCAAATGTGATAGGGTAAACTTCTTGGTTTTTTTTTTTTCTCAGCTCTCCTCTTTTTCCCTTCACTAAAATGTCTCCTACTTGCCTCTTAAATGACATATAATTATCCCATTCCATTTCTCCCTCTTTCCTCCCACTACATTTCTCTCTCAGCATTTACCTTAATTTCTTTTAAGATATGGTCCCATCCTATTCAATTCAATCTGTGCTCTCTGTCTCTGTATGTATGTGCATGTGTGTATGTGTGTGTGCGTGCATGCGTGTACATGTGTGTGTGTGATCCCACCAACTACCCAGATACTGAAAAGTTTTAAGAGTTACAAATATTGTCTTTCCATGTGGGAATGTAAACAGTTCACTTCTGCTAAGTCCCTTAAGACTTCTCTTTGCTGTTTACTTTTTCATGCTTCTCATTCCTGTGTTTGAAAGTCAAATTTTCTTTTCAGCTCTGGTCTTTTCATCAAGAATGCTTGAAAGTCCTCTGTTTCATTGAAAGACCATATTTTCCCCTGAAGTATTATACTCAGTTTAGCTGGGTAGGTGATTCTTGGTTTGAGTCCTAGTTCCTTTGACTTCTGGAATATCCTATTCCAGGCCCTTCGATCCCTTAATGTAGAAGCTGCTAGATCTTGAGTTATCCTGATTGTATTTCCACAGTACTGGAATTGTTTCTTTCTAGCTGCTTGCAAGATTTTCTCTTTGAGCGGGGAGTTCTGGAATTTGGCCACAATGTTCCTAGGAGTTTCTCTTTTTGGATCTCTTTCAGGTGGTGATCGATGGATTCTTTCAATGCTTATTTTGCCCTCTGGTTCTAGAATGTCAGGGAAGTTTTCCTTGATAATTTCTTGGAAGATGATGTCTAGGCTCTTTTTTTGATCATGACCTTTCAGGTAGTCCCATAATTTTTAAATTGTCTCTCCTGGATCTATTTTCCAGGTCAGTTGTTTTTCCCATGAGATATTTCATATTCTCTTCCATTTTTTCATTCTTTTGGTTTTGTTTGGTGATTTCTTGGTTTCTCATAAAGTCATTAGACTCCATCTGTTCCATTCTAATTTTGAGAGAACTATTATCTTCAGTGAGCTTTTGAACCTCTTTTTCCATTTGGCTCATTCTGCTTTTGAAAGCATTCTTGCTGCTCATTGGCTTTTTGAACCTCTTTTGCCAATTGAGTGAGCCTGTTTTTCAAGGTGCTATTTTCCTGAGCATTTTTTTGGGTCTCCTTTACCAAGGTATTGACCCGTTTTTCATACTTTTCTTGCATCCCTCTCATTTCTCTTCCCAGTTTTTCCTCCACCTGTTTAACTTGCTTTTCAAAATCCTTTTTGAGTTCTTCTAAGGCCTGAGCCCATCCGACATCCCCCTGGGATGTCTGGGGTACTGCGTCCCCGCCCTCCACGTCTTTCCCTGATGGCAAGAATATTTGCTCGTCAGATCCGGAAGTCGGGATCATTTGCATCTGTTTGAAAAAACTCTCTATAGTCTTATTTTTCTTCCCTTTTCTAGGCATTTTCCCAGCCAGCTACTTGACTTCTGAGATTCCTGTCCACCCCCGCCTAGATCCGCCCAGCCAGTGCTTGGGGTCTGAGGTTCAAATGAGCTTTCCACAGCAAGCTTTAGTTCAGGTGCTGGGGTCGGGGCAGGGCCGCCTCCCAGGCTCAGCTCCCTCAGGGGCTTTATGCAGAGGCCTTCAGTAATAGAGCGAAGTGGGGCAGGGCCAGTCTCCCAGGCTCAGCTCCCTCCGGTTGTTTATGCAGAGATTTTCAGTAATGAAGATCCTGTCTGCTGCTGGGGGAGTCCGGGCCGCCGCCGCTGCTGCCTCTGCTGCCACCCACACCTCTGCCTCCGCCACTTCCTGCCCCAGTCTCTGCCACCGCCGCTTCCTCCCGAGGGGGCCCAAGTCACGGAGACACTTCGCTCCCCCTCTCGTCCAGCCCAGACTTCTCTCTCACTGACCTGTAGCTTCTGTGGGCGGAGGGACTTTCCCGGCTGCCGGAGCTTCCATCCCTGAAGCCTGCTCAGATCAGCTTCTCTGGGGCCGCGGCCAGGGCACCGCTGAGGTGGGGTCCTCTGTGGACGGCTCTCCAGGGCTCACTGGAATGGAAATCTCTTCCCCTATGTTTATGCACACCCTGCAGTGATTCAGAATTTATGGGGATCTCTTTTTACCTTAATTCTATGGGTTGTGGGTTTGGAGCTCGTAAACGTGCATCTTTCTACTTCGCCATCTTGGCTCCGCCCCCAAGTGAATTCTATCAAACATTTAAAGAACAGTTAATTCCAATACTACATAGACTATTTGGGAAAATTGATGAAGAAGAAATCCTACCAAATTCTTTATATGATACAAATATGGTGCTGATACCTAAACCAGGAAGAGACAAAATAGAGAAAGAAAATTATAGAACAATTTCCCTAATGAATATAAATGCAAAAATTTTAGAAAAGATAATTGTAATGGCAATTTAAATGGAAAGATCTTTCCCATTCATTAATAGACCTATATGACCTGCTTAAATCATCTGGAAACCTAAGTGACATGTGGTGGGAGGAACTTGCTGAATGGGTAGAACAGAAAGGGTGGAGTAGAACCAATAGGAATTCAGTGAGAATGGAAAAGAGGCCTGGAATTCATGGAAGTGATTGTTGAAAACTAAAAACAAATAAATTAACAAATTTGGGGAAAATGGGGGGAAAAAAGAGCAATGGTCTACACCAGTGGAAGGAACAACTATAGCAACAAAAACTATAGGGGCTTTTGAAGTAGCTTCTTATGTCTCTTCTATTATTTATTTTCCCAATCCCAGACACTGTTGTAATTGTTCAGTTGTTCAGTTATTTGTTCATGTCTGATTCTTCATGACCCCATGGACCACAGCACGCCAGCCCCTTCTATCCTCCACTATCTCTCAAAGTTTGTCCATGTTCGTATTCGTTGTTTTCATCACATTATCTCTCCAACTCATCCTCTGCCATCCCCTTTTCCTTTTGCCTTCTATCTTTCCCAATATCAAGGTCTTTTCCAAGAAGTTCCATCTTTTCGACATGTGGACCAAGTATTTAAACTTTAGTATTTGGTCTTCCAGTAAATAACCTAAATTAATTCCTTTAAGTATTGACCAATTTGATCCTCTTGCTGTCCAAGGACCCTCAAAATTTTCTCCAGCACCACAATTAAAAAGTATCATTTCTACAGAAGCTTTATTTATATTCCAATTCTCAAAGACATATTTATCCTGGAAAAAACAAAACTTTGATTTATGTGGATCTCTGTTAGCAAGGTGATGTCTCTGCTTTTTAGTATGCTGTCCAGATTTGTCATAGCTTTCCTTTCAAGGAGCAAGTATCTTTTCATTTCAGTCACTATCTGCAGTGTTATTTGAGCCCAAGAATATAAAATTTGACACTCTTTCTTCTTCTTCTATTTCCATGAGGTGATGGGATCAATTATCAACTTTTTCATGTTTTTGATGCTAAGCTTCAAGACAGATTTTACACTCTCCTCTTTCACCCTCATCAAAAGCCTTCTTAATTCTCCTTTATTTTCTGTCATCAGAGTGGTATCATTTGCATACCTGAGATTGTTAATATTTCTCCTGGAAACCTTCATTCAAGCTTTTGATTAATCCAACCTGGCATTTTGCATGATATATTCTGCATATAACTTAAATATAAATAAAATGATGAAATACAGCCTTGTCATACCCCTTTTCCAGTCTTAAGCCAAACAGTGGTTTTATGTTCAGTTCTAACTGTTACTTCTTGATCAGCATACAGATTCCTCAGGAGATAAGTAAGATGATCAGGTTCTCCCATCTCTTTGAGGATTACCACATTTTCTTGTGATCTACACAAAGGCTTTGGTATAGTTAATGAAGCAGAAGTAGATTTTTTCTAGAAATCTCTTGCTTTCTCCAATAATCCAGAAAATTTGGTCTCTAGTTCCTCTGCTTCTTCAAAAACCAGCCTGCACTTTGGTGCTGGCTGAACTTTGGTGCAGCCTGCACTTTGGTGCTGGCTGAACATACTGCTGAAACCTAGTTTGCAGAATCTTAAGCATAACATTGCTTGGTAATTTGAACATTCCTTGGCATTTCCCTTCTTTAGGACTGGAATGTAAACTGATCTTTTCCAAACCAGTGGACACTGATGAGTTTTTCAAATTTGCTGGCATATTGAGTACTGAACTTTAACAACATCATCTTTTAGGATTTTAAATAGCTCAGTTGGAATTCCAACACCTCTACTAGCCTTACTATTAGCAATGCTTCCTTAGGCCCACTTGACTTCATTCTCCAGGATGTCTGGCTCTAGATCAATAACAACACCATCCAGGTTATTGGTGATGTTAAAATCTTTCTTGTATTCTTCTTTTGTGTATTCTTACTGCCTCTTCTTAATCTCTTTTGCTTGGGTTAAGTCCTGACTATTTTTGTCATCATGCCCATTTTTGCATGAAATGCTCCCTGGGTAGCTATAATTTTCTTGAAGAGATCTCTTGTCTTTCCTATTCTACTGTTTTCTTCTATTTCTTTCCATGCTCATTTAAGAAAACCTGATCTTCCCTTGAATTCTGTATTCAGTTGAGTATATCGTTCCCTTTCTCCTTTACCTTTTGCTTTTCTTCTTTCCTCGGTTATTTGTAAAGCATCATCAGATAGTCATTTTGCTTTTTGTACTCTTCTTTTTCTTTGGAATGTTTTTTGTTTCTGCCTCCTATACAATACTGTGAACCTCTGCCAAAGTGCTGTCAAGATGTCTATCTACTTCTCTATTGAACTTGGCAGAAGAAGGCCTGAGTTTTCAAACTATACCTCCTAAATGAGATCTAACTTAGGGGAGTGGTCATAAAATAGAGACCAATTGGGGTACCATCACCATAGCAGAATTGGGTTAAATATAAATAAAATGACGAAATACAGCCTTGTCATACACCTTTTCCAATCTTAAGCCAAACAGTGGTTTTATGTTCAGTTCTAACTGTTACTTCTTGACCAGCATACAGGTTCCTCAGGATATAAATAAGATGATCTGGTACTCCCAATATATTAACCCAAGCACAAGAGAATTCCAACCGAGTTATTTAAAATCCTAAAAGATGATGTTGTTAAAGTGCAGTACTCAATATGCCTGCAAATTTGGAAAACTCATCAGCATCCACTGGTTTGGAAAAGATCAGTTTACATTCCAGTCCTAAAGAAGGGCATAGTGCAGGTGAGAGCTGAAGAAGATCTGGAGTACAGTATTTGTGTTATGAGTGAAGACAATGGGGATAGATGTGAGATTTTTGCTAGGGAGAAAATTAATAACACTTGACAACTGGTTGAATATGTAGGATGATGCAAAATGCAGAGGGAAATATGAATTCTAGGTTGGAAATCTAGGTGACTAGATAAATGGGGTAGCCTGGCAGAAATATGGAAGTCATGAGGGCGGGGTTTAGGGGAAAACCTGATGAGTTTAGTTTTGGATATGTTGCATTTGAAAATGCCAATAGAACAACCAGGCATATGGGAGTTAGGTGGTGCAGTGGATAGAGCACTAGTGCAGGAGTCAGGAGGACCTGAGTTCAAATATCACCTCAGACACTCACACTTGACACTCACTAGCTGTGCAACCTTGATGTCACTTAACCCCAGTTGCCTCATCCTGGGTCATCTCCAGTCATCCTGATGAATAGCTGGTCACTGGATTCAGATGACTGGAGGAGAAGTGAGGCTGGTGACCTGCACAGCCCTCCCTCACTCAAAACAAAGTCAAGTGCAAGTCATGTGATCATTTCTCTGATGGCATGGTCTTCTTTGGCAACAAAGGACGAACACACACAGAACAACCAGGCAGATCTAGCAGACAGATGAAGATGTGAAACTGGAGTTCAAGGAAATTTTGAGGCTTGGATTTGCAGAGTATCTCAAAAGTTTTTGTGTAGTTCTAAACTATTAAAACTTAGTATAGTTTGAGAAGTCAAAGCATAGTGATGATTGTTATATCTATGGGAACTGAAGGAGATCACACAATAGAATAATATAGAGAGAAGAGATGAGGACCCAGCTACATTCATGCATATAGGATGAAACATGGGTGATCATTCTGCAAATGACACTGAGAAGGGTCAGTCAATCAAACAGGAGGAGAACCACAACATAAAATTATCATGAAATTACAGGAGGAGAAAGTATAGAAAGGTGGAGGGGGAGAGAAGATAGAGTTGAAAAATAATGTCAAATGTTACAAAGACTGAACAAAGGTCATTGGCTTTAGAATTTAAGAGATCATTGGGGATCTTAGAGGGAGAAGATTCTGTTACATGGTGCAGCATGGTGGTGGAAATGATTTCACATACTATTCTAGAAACCAATCATCTGAGGTGATAGCAGAAAGTATAAATATAACACAGCAAGCTGACATTTTTGTTATCTTCTCCATTCTATGATGTTACACGCACGTAGTAGAGTAGGGGTAAGTATCTTTTCTTTTCTTTTACTTTCTGAAGAATCATTGATCAACTGTATAAGTCATTTGATGATGAGGTTTTTTTTTAATTTAAGGAGTTTGGTACTTTTCAAAAGATAAATATAAAGTGCCTTCTTTCCTGCTATTTAATTTGAGATTGAGAGAAATAAAACTGTTCAAAAGATAAACAAATACTTCCTAGCTCTTTTCCAGATTACACTGCTTTTGAGCATCCATCCACAAAGAAAGTTCTGCATACTCTGATGAGGAGGAGAGGAGGATTCACTTCCTTCAAATCATATGCCCTTGATCATAGTGACATTGACTTATGGCAATTTCTATGATGGTGAAAAGAAGTCAGTTACCTCTCCCCAAATCATGGTCACAATTAAGAAGGGGCTGCCTTCCATTCACACTGAGCATCTTTTCACCATCTGCCATGCTGTTGTACCTTCCAGACCACTGGACTCCAGAGATCATGTCCTCAAGTACTTTGGAATTCCTGCCTCTAAGACTGTATGGTTCTCATTAGTGAATGTACAAGTACAAAATAACGGACTCCACTAAATCTAAGCAATGCCTAGATATCTACCTTTCACTTCTTCTAGTCTTTTCCCTAAAATTCATTTCTTTGTCAAGATCTCCCAAGAACAGATTACTTAGAGAATGAAAAATGAAGAGACTTCTACCATCTTTCACTTTTTCTTTGCCTCTGTGAATCAGTACAATTACTGTTGTGTGACACAATACAGCTATTGTTAAGCATTAATTGATTTCTGACTGTTGTATAATATGAATGGAAATAATAGATAATATTTATTAAGCACATACAAAATTAAGAATTCTTCTCGATGGACTATTTCTCTGACTTGGAAGTCTTCGGAGTTGATGTCATACTACTACGTCTATATCATGTCATGCTGAACAACTGACGCCCAGGAGTAAATACGAGTAAACATTGTGATCAGGGATGTACTGCTGATAGATGAATAGATAGATAGATAGACAGACAGACACAGACAGACAGACAGACAGACAGACAGATAGACAGACAGATAGATAGATAGATAGATAGATAGATAGATAGATAGATAGATAGATGAACAAACAAATAAATAAAAGATTCTCCTGTGACTAAAGGGAGAACTATAATTTATGATGCAGTGAGAAAAACTATAGACTTAGTCAGGAGATCCAGGCCCAAAACCTGGTGTAAGGGTAGAGACTGGTGGAGTAATTCAAGTCATTTCACCCTATTACAAGTATATGATAAGGTCTTATACCCTGATACCCTACCCAAGTGAAAACAAATCTCAATGAATACAACAATCATAGACTTTACTGAGGACAGTAACAGTCCTAGATCAACTGGAATGACCTTGCATAGGAAGTATGTTCTGACTGGCCGAGAGGCCTGTAAAAAAACAAAAAATAAGGAAGCTAGCTCAGAATCTGAAAAATTCTATAAAATGGAGAGAAGATTCTAGCTAAAGCCCTGAGAAGGAACAATTGCTCCCTACACATCAGTTGAGCCCACCTATCATCCTGTTCCTTATTCCACAGCTGCTGTCATGTGACATAGAGGGGGATATTGCTAGTTATGACTGCAATTTCCCTTTCTGAGCCTGTTTGCTCCTTGCAGATGAGCCCAATAGCGTTTATATTACTTACCAGGATTTGAATCCAGATCTTCTGATATCACTTCTATGACTATCTCTGTTAATATAACTCTTAATACAGGGCTGACACATGGCTGTTAGGACAGGACTGGGACAGAATGGGTTAAGGAAAGATAATAGGACTGGGAACCTGGATAACTGATTTCCAGTCCTATCCCTGACACTAACTTGCCGTATGGCTTTAGTCAAGTCTCTACACTCTCTTAACCTCCGTTTCCTCACCTACAAAATGAGGGAGTTGAATTAAATGTACTCCAATGCTTTTTCCAGGGATAATGTTCTGATTCAAAGTCGAATTTCTCAGTTTATTTAGCTCATCAATTTCTTCATATAAGAGAAGCCTGTTTGAAGATAGGAAGACCATGGGAGAAGTGAAGGCTAAGAATGACTATCAGGTAAGGGTTGAGAAGGGACCTGGCCTATTCTTGGTGCACTAAAAGTAGGATAAACTATTTTGTGTTGGCTTTACATGAGACATTCATTTTTTTTCCCTTGGGAATACTCTGACATGGCATTAAAATGCACACAGCATTGTCTAACAGGGTATGAATGGGGAGGGGGGAATTGAAGAATAGGGAGGGGTGAAAAAGGAAAGCCCAAGACATGTCTGAGGCTTTCCACTGTTGGAAGATCGATGCAAATCTCTCAAACTCGATCACAGAATGCCTCACCCTATTAGTGCCAACCCTGGTCCCTATAGCCCATTCGACCTCTCACTCCTTTACTTGTTTCTTCTCCCCAGGGGATGAAAAGAATTATCTCAGTGAGGGGGAGTGGAGGCTCTCGGGAAAGTCAATGGCATTGAGAGTGGGGAGGGGAGAAGTTCATTTTTAAATGAATCTCTTTTCAGAAAAGCTCCATAAAACCTGGAAATTAGGGGGAACGGGGGGGGGGGGTGGGAAGCTTCTCTTAGACTGGAGAGTTCTTCAGATGAAACTTGCCCTTCCTTTTTCTTTCTTCTCTCTTTGATATGCTCCTTCCCCTCCTTCTCCCTCTTTTTTCTTTCCCCACTTCTTTCTCTCTCCTTAGCCTCTCTCTCTCCCTCTTTCTTCCCTTCCTTACCCTTTCCTCATTAATTCCTGCTTTCCTTATCTCTCTCCTACTTCCTTCTTTCCCATTCCCTCTCTCAATCCCTTTCCTTTTTTCCCCTTCTACCTTACACTTTTTTTCTCTGTTTCATTCGCTAACATTTCAAATAGCTTTCTTTACATTTCTCCCTCCATCTTTTTTTCTTGCCCATTCCAGCCCTCATCCTCCCTTCTCCTCCCTATCCCTTCTCACCACCTCCTTTTCCATCCTTTTCAATGAGGTCACCCTGACTGAATGAAGGACACGAGGCTCAGAAGAGGTCAGACATTAGCACCGCTATAACTGCACTGCTACTGAAACTCAGCAAGCCCATCTATCACTGGCTCCACTACTCCATTAGGCCTCACATGAAATATGCCCCGCTCGGAATCACACAGCCATATATCTCCCGGTCTAGACACCTTCCTGTTGTGTGAAGATCAATGCCGCTCGGTCATGCATCATGTGTCATCCAGTAGCCCTCACTCTAATAACCGTGTCTATTCTCTAGTCTGCAGTATAAATTATGGTACTGGAAAAGTACTATATTATTCAGCAACCTTGGTCACTAATGGATTATTGGGTTTATTGGTTGGTAATGTGAGCTCCTTTTTTTTCTTTTTCTTCCCACCCTCCCCCCCATTTTTGGCTGAACCTCACCTTTATTTATTTATCTCTATTTTTATTTTATTTGGTTCAGGTTTGACTGATGATCCCTTCAGACTTCTGCCAACACATTTCCCCCATCCTTTCTCCTCCCCCTATCCTGCACCCTTCTCTTCCAACTACGTTCTAAAACAAGCTTAATTAGAAATGGCCTTCCACAGCTCCCTTACTTGATAATGGGCTCTCTGCTGGGACAATCACACTGATGCTGTTGCTGTTGCTTCCTCCAATTTTAGCTGAAAGATCCCCATTAGAGGAAGGATGGTTTTCAGCAGCTGTAAATGGCCAAGGATTCAGGCACTCCTGCCATTTACCTCAGTTCTGATAAAGGGAGACTCCCTTTTGCTCTGAGTAGGAATCATCTTCCTTCCATTCATCAACACATGCCATATTGTACATTAATGGAATGTTTGTAAATGGTAGGTGTTAATAACTCTGGCCCTTGGGTTTTCCTTTCAGGAAAATGAGGCTTGAAAAGGGGAAATTAGGGAAGGGAGGAGAGCATATCGTCATGACAGTGAGCTCTTCTTTATGAAGAGTTCTGAAGATAAAATGTTAATAAATGGTAGAAGAACTCAGACTAATTGTAATAAACAAGCTTGCTCCCAAAGATGGGATGATGAAATATATTCCTGTCCTCCTAATAGCTAGGGGGAAAGCTATAGGAGCAAAAAGTTGCATATGAGAAGCAGATTTGGTTTGCTTAATTGTTTGAATTCATTACAATAGAAGGTTCAATGGAGGAAATACTGGAACATGACTAGTGTAAAAAAAGGCGATAAATCAGTAACAAAAAAGTAAAAAATAAAATGCCAAATATTGAGTCATGTTGTTGGTTTGCAATGTGTGGAACAGCAGCAAAGGATTTACTTAGAAAATCAGATCCTGAGACCAGACTACAACTTTTGACCTTAAGAAAATTCCTTAAGTTTTCTGTCAGTTCCTCATCTATAAAATGGGGATAATAATATTTGTCTCACCATGGCATTGTTGTGAGGAATGTGCTTTATTGCATAAAGTTCTGCACATCAAGGCTCAAAGACCTCTGACTACCAGAATCTAATGAATATTAACACAAGTACACTGAGAAAAAGGGGTGGCATGGATGTTAAGAATGTAGCTATTGCTGACTGTATGATACAGATTCACCACCAAGTTCTCCCTGCCTGAGAATTCAGGAAAGTTACAACATGATCTAGGGCACAAAACTTCTCTAGGGATAGAGATAACACAAAGGAGCACAGAGACACAGGGGAAGTCAAAAGAAGAAGAAAAGACCACTGAAGCTACAGTACTCCATCACAAGAAGCTTCATTTAGCATGCCTCTCTCTCTCTCTCTCTCTCTCTCTCTCTCTCTCTCTCTCTCTCTCTCTCTCTCTCTCTCTCTCTCTCTCTCCCCTTCCTTCTTTCACCTCCCTCCAAGACAATTAGATTTACAACCACATAGAATTGACCAACATTACAAACATAAGCACAGAGATTCTGTTTCTCCTTGAGGCAGCCCCAGTTTGGGAAATGGTTTAAAGCAGATTGCAGAGATATTTACCATAGTTGCTGCCTTCCTGTCCCAAAAGCTTAGGTACTTTGGAAATCTTTAACACTGTAGAAATGTAACCTAATTTCTTATTTTTTACTATGTTCTCTTTGGATGAACCCATTAACTTTTTTTTTGAACATGAAGCCTGGGGATGTAATACAAAGACCCCATAGTATCAACATGTTTTGTAAAAATTCATAGAACTTTTCACAAGTGGAAATGTGTAAATTACATAGAAAGTTGTAATAAAACAAAATGATACAATATTTGTATCCAGTATTCCATGTAGAAGTTATTTAAATGGCAGAAAAAGCAATTGTTATAAAGGCAAGAGAAGCATTATGTATCATGATAATATGATCAAGTACCAGGGTTAGAAGGAAATCTAGGGTTTATTAGAAAATGGTTCTTTTTTATTTTCTAACATGGCTCTTATCTTGAAATTAAGCAGCAGTTTTGATTGGAAAAGAACTCAGTATTGAAGAGTTGAAAGCTCTGAGTTAACAACCCGGCTCTTGGAATAATTACAAAAGTCTCAGAGACTCAGTTTCTTCATTTGTAAAATGAAAAGGATATTCAATCAAAAATTTTTAAGTACCTACAATGTGTGCTAAAGGGGATACAAAAAGAGGCAAAAGATATTCGCTGCCCTCAAGAAGATTATGATCTAATTGTCTCTTTGACAATAAGCAAAGAATATGCACAAACATTAACTATGTATAAGATAAGTAGGAAATAATTAAAGAGGGAAGGCAGTAGAATTTAGAGGAATTGAGAAAGGGTTCCTATAAAAGATGAGATTTTACTTGAGACTTGAAGGAAACCCAGGAAGCCAATAGGTAGAAATGAAAAGAGAGCATTCCAGGCATGGGGGACACCCAGAGAAAATGCATAGAGCTGATAAAATGGAGTGTCTTGTGGATGGAACAGCCAGGAAGCTTGTGTCACTAGATCATGCTGAAGAGTAAGGTATAAGAAGACTTCAAGTCCAGGAGGGAGCCACATTATGAAGGGCTCTAATGCCAAACACAGTATTTTGTGTTTGAGCAGGCAGTCAGGTAGGTGGTGCAGTGGATAGAGCACCAGGCTTGGCAAGGCCTAAGTTCAAATCCAATCTCAGACACTTACTAGCTGTATGAACTGGAGCAACTCATTTAATATGTTTGTCTTGGTTTCCTCATCTGTAAAACAGGGGAATAGTAGAGCCTACCTCCCAGGAGGTAGTAATTACAATACTATTATAAGTGAGATAGTAATTATAAAACGCACAGCACAGTGACCAGCATAAAGTAAGTGCTACGTAAATGCTAGCCATTACTGGTTATTATTGATCCTGGAGGTGATAGGGAGCCACTGTAGTCTACTGAGTAGGAGGGATAACACAGTCAGATTTGACCTGTAGGAAAATTACTTTGGTGGCTACATGGAGGATGGATCGAAGAGGAGAGAGTCTTATGGTAGTCAGACCCATCAGCAGACTATTGCAATAATCTAAGTGTGAAGTTGTTGTGTTCATCCTTCATTTTCAAAGAGGACCATGACATCAGAGAAATGATGACATGACTTGTACTTGACAATTTTGAGTGAAAGAGGGCTGTGTAAGGTCACCAGCCTCACTTTCTCCTCCTTAGCCATCTAGATCCATTGACCAGATATTCATCAGAATGACTACAGATGGACCAGGATGCAATGGGAAACCCTGGCCTTTTAGGTTAAAGTTTTTTCAGTGAGTCATGAGGTCATGAAACATAATGGTAGCAGCATCAGAGGAGAGAAGGGGATGTATTTAAGAGATGTTGTAAGGGTGAAATCAACTGACCTTATCAACAGATTGGATATTTGTGGAAGGAAGGAAAGAGTAAGGAAACCAGGAAGATTACTAGGTTGTAAGCCTGAGGGAATAGGACAGGGGTGAGGAACCTGCATCCTTAAGGCCAAATATGGCCCTCTAGGTCCCCAAGTGTGGCCCTTTGACCAATCCATACTTCACAGAACAAATCCACTTAATAAAAGTATTTGTTCTGTAAAACTTGAACTCAGTCAAAAGGTAACACCCAAGGACCTAGAGGGCCACATGTGGTCTCAAAGCCACAGGTTGCCTACCTCCAGACTAGGAGGATGGTGATATATTCAACAGTAACAGAAGGAGTTAGGAGGCACAGGATTTAGGGGGAAAGGACTAAAGATTTAGAACTAAAAGGAATTTTAAAGGTCTAAATCCCATAATGTAAAAACTTCTCATTTTTATTTTATTTTTAAAAATTATTCTTATTTCATTAAATATTTCCCAATTATATATAAAAAATACTTTAAACAATCATTTTTAAAAAATTTTCTCCCTTCTTCCTGCCCTTTCCCTCTCCTTGAGAAGGCAAGTAATTTGATAGTGATTATACACGTGAAGCTATGTGAACCATGTTTTCATATTGACTATGTTACAAAAGAAAACACAAACAGAATAAAACAATAAATGAAAAGAAAGGTTTTTCCTTTTTTAAAATATGCTTCAATCTGCATTTGGATTTCAACAGTTCTCTCTCTCTAAAAGTGGATAGCATTTTTCATCATGGGTACTTTGGAATTGTCTTAGAACACTGTCTTGATCAAAGTAGCTAAGCCTTTTACAGTTGGTCATCATAAGATATATTCTCTTTCTATTCCCATTCAGTTTTCTTCGAAGATCTGTCATATCTAACTTCTCTGAGATTCTATTTATCTCCTAGATTTCTTATATTTTATGGGTCCCCCACTAATATAGTTTTATTGTCTATTTCCTCCTGTAACTCAATGATCTTTTCCTTTAAGAATTTTGATACTATACCATTTGGTATATATGCTTAGTATTTATATTATTTCATTGTCTATGATTCCTTTTAGCATTTTATTCCTTTTAATTAGGTCTGTTTTCGGTTTTACTTTGTCTGAAATCATGATTTCTCTCCCTGCCTTCTTTTTTAACTTTAGCTGAAACATATAATAAATTCTACTTCAGTCCCTTATTTTAAATCTGTGTGTATATCTCTGTTTCAGATATGTTTCTTAAAAACAACATATTGTTGGATTCTGGTTTTTAATCCATTACAGTATCTCTTTACATTTTACAGGTGAGTTTATTCCATTCACTTTCATAGTTACAATGACTGTGCCTTTTACCTCTCCTCTTCCTCCTCTTCTTCCTCACTCTCTCTGTCTCTCTGTCCTTCTCTATCCTGTCCTTCCTCTAAAATCTGTTTTGCTTCTAACCACTTCTCTCCTTAATTTTCCCTCCCTTTTGTTACTCCAACTTTCTCTTATCCCCTTTCCTTCCTACTTCCCTGATGGGTAAGAGATTTCTATTGCCAACTGAAAATCTGTGTGTATGTGTATCAGTGTATTCCCTCTTTGAAGTAATTTAGATGTGAGGTTCAAACACAGCAGCTATCCCCAATATTCCCTTTCTACTATAAAAGTCTTTCTTATGTACCACCTTTATATGAGGAAATTTTGCTATGTTGTATCGTTCCCTTCCCCCTTCTCCCAGGGTATCCCTCTTTCTTACTTATTCACTTTTTTATATCATCTCAACATAATTGGCTCAGTCCCACACCCTCTTTTTATGTAAAATCCTTCTAAATTCCCTAATAATAATAAAGTTCTTAGAAGATACATGTACCATGTTCCCATATAGCAAGGTAAACAGTTTAACCTTATTAAGTCCCTTATGATTTCTCTCTTATGCTTAACTTTTTATGTTTCTTTTGAGTCTTGTATTCGAAGTCAAAATTTTTATTTGATTCTTATCTTTTCATCAGGAATGCTTGAAAGTTCTCTATTTCATTAGATATTCATTTTTTCTCCTTGAAGAATTATACTTAATTTTGTGATATAGGTTATTCTTAGTTGTAATCAGAGCTCTTTTACGTTCTGGAATATCATATTCCAAGTCCTCTGCTCCTTTCATGTGGCAGCAGCTAAATCTTGTGTGATCCTGACTGTGACTCTATGATACTTGGTTTCTTTCTGCCTGTTTATGGTATTTTCTCCTTGAATTGAGAGCTCTGAAATTTGGGTATAATATTCCTGGGAATTTTTATTTTGGGATCTCCTGCAGGTGGTGATTGGTGAATTCTTTGCATTTTTATTTTACTCTGGTTCCAGGATATTGGGGCACTTTTACTTGATTTTTCTGTGTGTAGACTTTCTTTGATCAAAGCTTTTAGATAATCCAATAATTCTTAAACTCAATCTATTCTCTAGTTCAGTTGTTTTTCCTATGAGATATTTCACATTTTCTTCTACTTTTTTTTCATTCTTTTGACTTTGTTTTGTTACTTCTTGATATCTCATGGAATTATTAGCTTCCATTTGGCTAAGTTTAATTTTTAAGGAATTATTTTCTTCAGTATTTTTGTGCCTCTTTTACTTAACTGTGAGTTGCTTTTTCCCCATAATTTTCTTCCTTTACATTCGCTTATTTACACATTTTTTCCTCTACCATTTTTATTTTATTTGGAAAATCTTTTTTAAGCTATTCTAGAAATTCTTGTCTAGGAAGACTTGCTTCCAATTTCCCTTTTTTCCCCTTTGAGGCTTTGTAATTGTTTTGGCTTTATTATCTTCCTCTGAATTTGAACCTTGATGTTCCCTGTCACCATAGCCACTTTTACGGTCAGGTTCTTTTTTTATCTCTCATTTTTCCACCCTATTTTTTTTAATTTGGGACTTATTGTTGATGTTGGGCTCTGTTCTCAGAATGGCAGAAAGACAGGAAGGGAGTATTGCATTAAGCTTTAGGCTTTTTGCACTGCTGTTTTCAGCACTAGTTCTGGGGGTTTTCAAGTTTTGAGGTTTTTCAAGGTGACGTGATCTGGGGAAAGGTTTTTACTCTGCCTTTTACTCTTATCCTCACTCAGGAGGGGACTGTGATCCTTGAGTATTGCAACTGATATTGTTCCTTAGGGACCTTCTTCCCTTTGAACTAGAAATAATATTCTTCTTCAGGGTCCCTAATCCCTTGGAACTAGAAGTGATAGTGCCTTTCAGGGCTTCTCTTTTGACTGAAAGTGTTATTCTCTGCCCTTCATCTATTACCCAGAAGTGGGATAAGCAATACAATTGCCAAATAGTGTCTGGTCCAGTGCTAACACAGAGGTACCTTGTAATCTCTTTCTGATCAGTTGCCACTTACCAGTTGCCAGTTGCCAGTTCTCTGGCTTGAGAGTTTCCAAAGCTGCTGATACTTCTTTCATCACTACCTAATCCTACCACTGGTGTTTCATTCACATGGGCTCCAGACCAGGATTCACCCCTGTGTCACAGATGTCTTTCCAACTTTCTGTGTTGTCCTGGGCAAGAAGAATGTCTCACTTTGACCTTTTGTTGGTTCTTCCTTTTCAGAATGTGATTTGAGTCAGTATTCTAAAGTTGTTTAGGGGGAAATATTGGGAGAGTTCAGCTAAGGATTTTCTTTACTCTGATATCCTGGTTCTGTCCCCAAAAGAAAACCTCTCATTTTTAGAGATGAGGAAACTGAGGCTCAGAGAAGTTAAGAGACATTTCCAAGATCATGTAGATAATAAATGGAAGTCAGGATTTGTACTCAAATACTTGACTTCCAAATTCAACACTGTTTTCAGATAATGATACCTATACTATTTTTAAGGGTTTTGTGAGAATCAAATGAAATAATGAATATAAAGTGTTTGTAATCATGAACTACAATATAGATATGAGTTATTACTATCCAGATTACTATAAAACAAACATAATATATTTCTATCCTATAAATGGCAACACTTGTAATTATACTTAAGAACAAACAAGGCAACACATGGTGTAGTCATTTAGAATTGGAAGAGAAGGGACTAAATATGAAAACTGTCACACAATCTTTGCTTGTCTTTATAGCTCTAGCATTTAGCATGGTGTTATTTAGCACATAGTAACTGCTGAATAGCTTCTGATTAATTGATTGATCAACATGGGTAAACCATATTTGTTGGACAAGAGTCACTAGTGAACCATGAAGTGGGCTCTGAACTGCAGAGGAAGGAAAGAATGAGCCAGATCATACTTGGGAAGCTGTATAGCACTTTCAATGAAAAGAATACTGGATTTAGAGTCAAAGCACTTGGATAAAAGTCCTAGTTTTGACATTCATTACCAATGTGACTGTGCAAATCATTAAACATCACCAGTCCTCAGTTTCCTCATCTGTTAAAAGTAGTCTAGATTCAATGGCCTCTAAGGTTCCTTCCAATTCTAAATCTATGACCTGATAATCATGAGAAGCGCTCACTCTTTCAAAAGTACATTTGTTTAACTTCAATATTCTCCCAATGGCAGCTTATGGTTATGAATCATAAAATGCCATTTTCTCAGAAGCAGATTGCTAGATGATACAAAGCGAAAGGAGAAAATAAATAGACCATATAGCTTATCACTAATGACAACCAGAACACAAGAAATTACATAAAAGATGACAACAAGAATATGTATAACTGATAAAGGAGGTGGGTCAGTTATATACAGCAAGAATGAGAGGTAAGAAATAACTAGCCCAAGCAAGGCACTGGCAACTATAGACTATTAGAAGAAACAAAAGAAGGCCTGTAGATTTTGGGGAGATTATCTATGGGGGGATTATAGAAAGACATGAACCAGAATCATCTAAGATAAAAAGACACAAAGAGGTTTTATGAGCCCTCAGGGAAAAAAAAATTAAGACCACAGATTCATCAAAATATTGGAATACAGGCAAGTAGATGGGAGTTATCAGGTTAGAGAGTATTCCCACTAATTCTTTGCCATATTTGTGGGGTATTAGGGAGAAGAGATTCTCTAATTTCTAGCACAAACACATATATACACACATGTGCATAAATTCAGCCATGATGTCCTAAATTAATTACTAATTACTAAGGGGTAAAAACGGCCCTCGCCAGAGTTGGGCAGACATAGAACTTGAGCTGGAATTAGTTTGAACTGACTCCAGAAATCTGCTTGATTAATCATCATTATGAACATTTTATACCCCAAGACCTGACAAACACTACAAATCAGAGCTTAATTAATTGTTTTGTTATTTGTATAGACCTAAGAAAGTAATGGATAATATATTAATGATGCAAATTCAACTTAAAAGTGTGTTGAGCATACTTTTATTTTTTCCCACCAGTTGTTAAACATTTATCAGCACACCACTAGATAGAATCATAAAAGTATTTCCTCATAGGATTTCCAAGTTAAAAAAAAACAAAACCTCAGAATTCATTTAGTGCTACCTGTACCTGAGCTAGAATTCCATCTACAATATTCCTAAAACCTGGTCATGTAATTTTCAGCTGAAGATTTCCAGTTGTAGGGAACTCATTCCAAGGCATCACATTCTACTTCTGATTCCATTTTGACTAATTGGAGTCAAAGAGTTATACAATGTTAGGACTTGAAGAAATGTTAGTGATAATCTAATTAAATCTCTATATTTTACAAATGAGAAAACCAAGGTTCTGATAGGTTAAGACATTTGCCCAAGGTAATGAAACTCTCTCTAAATGAGAGCACTGAGACTTGAGCTCAGATCCCAGCCTTCTGGTCCAATTCACATTCTACTATGCCAGACTTTTCTCCTATTTTGCTTATATTGAACTGAAATTTACCTCTCTGAAACACCCCCGCTTTTTTCCTAGTTCGGCCTTCAGGGACCAAGCAGAATAAGTCTAATCCATCTTCTCTATGACAATCCTTCATATATTTCAAGACACCAGATATGTCTTCCTTAAGCCTTCTGTTCTCCCACTCCCATTTCCTGTACTCTGTCTTCAAACGGCATGCTTTTGAGTTCTAGATACTTTTCTCTGGACATGGCCTGGGTTCTCAATGAACTATCTAAGATGTGGTACCTAAAATTCAGCACAATAATCTGTATACAGTGTAACCAGGACATAGTGTAATGGAACTATTACCTCTTTCAGTATTACATTTTTCCTTCTGTTTTTGAACAAAATGCATGCACAAGGTTAGCCCTATAACTATAGTATGGTGATTTAAAATTGTTTTCTATACTTTTACCTTTATTTTATTAACATTATTATTGTTGCTATTATTATAATTTTGCTAAGGAATACACAAACTCATGTTCCATTGGAATGTTAATCTGATATGATGCTTTTACTCCTGAGATCTTAAAAAAAAGGCTTCATTGCCCAGAAAAGAAAAAACTGGCTACCTCTTCCAGACAAAGTCATCCTCTGCAGCAAGGAAAGAAGACACCTGAAAGATAGCAGAGGGGATCCTGGAAAGCAGGAAGACAGCCTGCTGGGAGCGTGAGCTGTCTACATGATCTCATGGCTGGGCCTGCCTGCACACAGCTCTGCTACTAGCTGGTTACCGTGCAGTGGTTCCTCGCTGTGCCTCGTGCTAATCTGTTGTTTGTTTGTACATGGCAGTAATGTGTTTACCTACTTAGGAGATATCAGAGCTCTTCCGATCTGTAGCTCTGATCTGGATTTTCTTGACAAGTTACAGTCCTGGTGCCTGAAAAAAGCCATAGAGGAATGGATGGGGCAGAGGAAGAGACTTGATGGACCCTCTGATAGTGGGGAGGGGAAGGGTCAAGAGGACTATGAGACACAAAGGTCATCTAGGGGTACAAGGGCTGGATTTAGCATCAAATGATCCGGGTATCAGGAGAACAACACCTATACATAGAAACACAGTCAAACTATATCAAAAATAAATACAATCTAATTTCAGATGGGAAAGTAACAGCTGCAGTGTACTCATGTAGGAAATGGTATTTATACTGTGCTTTGAAGGAAAACAGGGATTATATGAGGTGCAGGTAAGGTGAAAATGCATTCCAGGGATGAAGGGCAGCCAGTATAATGCACAGAGATAATAGTGGCAATGCTGTGTGGATGAGGATCCCACGTATGTAAAGGGGAATACTCAGGCTGGTTGGAGCTAGGAGGTAAAGAACTTCAAATGCCAAACAGAGGAGTTTCTATTTCATCCTAGGAGTAACAGATCCACTGGGGTTTATTGAGCAGAGGAATGACCTGATCTGACCTGTATTTTAGGAAAATCACTTTGGCAGTCGTGTGGTGGGGGCATTCGAGAGGGTAAAGGCTGGGAGATCATTTAGGAGTCTTTTATAAGAGTCCAGGAGAGAGATGAGGCTTGAACTAGGACAGTGGAATGACTACACGAATAGGGAGGAGAGAAAGATGGTGGAGGCAGAATCAGTAGGAGGCAGTTTGATTTTTTGGTTTGTTTGTTTTGTATCCCTAGGGCCAAACTTCTAGTAGGAGTTTAATAAATGCTTATTGAGTGAGTGAGTGAGTGAGTAAGTGAGTGAGTGAGCGAATCTCAGTTCCATGGCTTAGTGACTATAAGACCTGGAGCAAGTCGTTTAATCTCGAAGCTTTTTTCCTCATCTCTAAAACAGATAATGTATAATAAAATTTTCACTACCTGCCTCTCAGGGGTATTTTAGGAACCAAATTATAAGATATCAGTAAACAGTGCTATGCCTTTGTTTGTGGGGCTTGCACCAAGATTTTTTGCCCTCAATGAGACTCAGTTTCCCCATCTGTAAAGAGCAAAAAAGATGTTCTTGCCTCCCCTTCTCCCAACCCTTAAGACAAGCTTGGAATGCTGCCTGGACATCTCATGTGTGACTAACAATGTCAGTGGAAACAACTTCCTACCAGTGAGCATAGTCTGTTTACATACCAACCCTCCTGCTGAAATGCTGGCTGTCCCATGGCCTGGCTTGATTATCAGGAAAGAGTCACAAGCTACTGCTTCTACCCTCTGCCAAGGGAACAGATTTGCTGCCTGTCCCTTGAAACAAATTTTATAGCAACACCTCACGCTTTTGGTAGGCCTTGGCATGGACCCTTCTGAGGGAAATGACTAGGTCATTTGTCCCAGGAATTAAGGCAACAGCCAACACATCTTCATCTCCTGTAGAGAAAGAAAGAATTGGGGGGTTTTGCTGTCAGGGGGAAAGGAGAAGAGCAATAGGCAACTGAGAACCACAGGAAAGACACCATAGGAGAGTAGAGGGGATGGGAGTCTCGTCCATTAACTAGCCCTGTTGCTTTGATGGGGGGCAGGTTTTTATTCTTAGATCCTCTAGGGCAGGCAGTGGTCACCAAAATAGGGGCTTCCTGAGGCACTGGAAAAGCACTTTAAGATATGTGTGATCAAGCAGACTCATGGTGGGAAGATTGATAACATCCTGAACTTCTAATCATGAGGCTTGTCCCCAACACAAACACATATACTCTTTCACCTATAACAACCACATTCCAGTACTCCACCTCCTCCCATGGCTGTGTTAGCTCAGTCGTAGCCTCAATTATAGCCTAACGCTGACCTATACACTCACAGTCACAGATTCACAGATGTCATTTCCCCATCCCCAGTACCAGCATTCCCATTAAGGAAACAACAACTCTTAACGAGTACACAGCAATACAAAAACTTTAGGAACCCCTGATCTAGGGTTTATGGAAGAAGGGGGGGCTTTGGCTGCCTAAGGATTGGAAGCACAAACCAGGAATGTCTTAGCAGCTGGTATCTCCAGCAGACAGACAGTGGGCTATCTCTACAAAGATCTAGGCCATCAACCGGACAGGAGCTGGCAGATTTCGCTTCCTCTGAGACACAACTCCGGGACCACATGTGACTCCTCTGATCAGATAGGAGCTCCATTACAAGGCAATATTGTGGTTTTCCTTAATGTCCTGCCAAACAACATTTGTTTTCCCTCCTAACTCCCCCACTTCCTCTACAAAGTCCCTGTTCAAGTCATCCAGCAAAAAAAGATATCAATCTCTCCTCCCTACTGCCCCTTTCCCCTACCTTAGCCTCTCACCACCCCCTTGACCTTGAAAAAAAAGACAGATGAAACTTTAGGCAAATCGAGGGCCTGAGTAGAGAATCTGAGTTTATAAATATGTTTTATATCACCCAGGAATGAGCTAGACTAGCTTAATTAGGTATGTGCCAAGTCATTCCCCAGAAAGGAAGCCAGACCTGGGGAGCTGGTGCAGGAACACTAGAGGGCCGAAAATGAGGATATAAAACCTGCAGGGTGTGTTTTCTTTATGAATATTTCCAAAAGAAGGAAGCAAATACATCTCTGGAATTAGCTACTTACCTCCATCTGGACAGGCTGCCCTTCTTTCCTTCATTGTGAAATAAGGAAGGGCACAGCTTTGCCTTAGCACATAGAGTGGCAGTAATAGGACTTGCAGAGAGGGGTCAGTTATTATGTTGGGGAACACAGGTCCTTCAGCTGCCCCTCTGCCTTGAATTTACTGAACATTTCTTAGGCATCACCCCCATTTTTGGTTCAGGTCTACATCAAAATGTCCCAGGGGAATTCAGCAAGTCTATTGCCCAAGGACGATGATGGTCAAGTTCCAAGAGGCCTCCATTGTCTCCATGGTCAATATAAGCTTCAGAAGCCATCATGTGGGGATTTTCTTTTTTGAAAGCAGGGAGGAGGAAGGAGTAGCTAATGAAGTTCACTTACCCAGGTGTGGACAATTTCTTTATCTGTGACAATAAAGGAAATAATCACACCAATTAAATGTTCAGTCTTTTGCAGTATCAAAGCAGTCTATACCAACAAGCCTAAGGCAGGACACTCATCATTTATGCTCAGAAAAACTTATTTTAATGGAACTGTGGTCTCCATGAAGGCACTCCCTCCCTCTCCCACCCCACCCCCCACCCCCTACCCCCACCTCCACCCTCCCCACCCCAACAGCAGTGCTTATCACACACAACCCACCTTTGCCTTCTTCCTGCAAATCCCTCCCAGAGGGGAGAACACATTCAGCCAATGGGCTGGGCACCTTCCTGTAGGCATTGCATGGGAACCAGCAGAGCAAGAGGGGTGGTAACATGGTGTAATATAAAAGGTCCTAAATTTAGAGGTAACATACCTGAGTTTGAATTCTGAATCTGAGGTCCCTTCAAGAACTACATCAATAATCTTATGATCCTGTAACCTCCTTAAGTCTCAGTTTCCTCCTTTGTAAAATAAGGATGTAACTTAGGCTTTCTCCAGGTTCCTTCCCTGCTCTAAACATGTGAACCTATGAACTTTTGTCCATTCATTATAAATAATCAATCAACATTTATTAATCACCTGTTATGTGCCAGGTACTGTGCTTAACTGAAGATACAAAGAGAGGCAAGAAAGAATCCTTGCCCTCAAAGAGCTTACAATTTAATGGGGGAGACAACATGCAAACAAATATATACAAAGCAAGCTATATACAGGATAAATAGGAAATAATTAACAGAAGGAGAGTACTAGAATGAAAAGGGGTTGGAGACAGCTTCACATAGTAGGTCGGATTTTTAGTTGGGACTAATAAGAAGCTGGGGAGGTCAGATTTTCCCTTAGTCCCACTACATGACTGACTCAGATTACTCTTTGGTCATATATCTTCCTGATAACCTATTTTATGATGTCCCTCCTTCACAAACACAGCTAAACTTTGATTCAGAATCATAGGATCTAGAGCAAGAAGGGATCTTAAATTCTAATTCATCCTTCTCCTTTTGGGCACAGATGGTAAAGCTGAGGCCCAGAACGTTTGATTCCCAGAAGCTCCCACAGATAGTAGGCAGCTGACCTGGGATCTGAACCTATGTCTCCTGTCTCCAAAGTCAATGCTCTCCCTGCTTTACTGCAGCTGCTTCTGAAGTGGCTTTGGTTGGCTACCAGCTGTTCTGCCTCTTCCTTTTGCTATACTTTCTCTCAGGTAGCATCTCAGGTATTTTAGCCCTCTGCGTCTGAGCCTAAAAAACAAAGAATTCAAATTGTTGACTCCAAGGATCAGCAAAGGTGTGCACAACTCACTGTACGGAAACACACACCATACAAATACAATTAAATGAGGGCCACATAGGGCAGTCTCCAAAACCAGAATATTCTGGCCTAAAAAGCACATAGACAATATGCTGCAAGTTCATTCGCTCATTTTTTTCATTCTTCCATTTGACAAATCTTACTATTGATTATACTAATAGCTAATAGTTATGATTGTATTGTTGTTAAAATAACAGTTTACATTTGCATAGTACCTTTGCGTTGGAAAATAACTTCCTTTACCCCAATCCAGGGAGGTAGGTATAACAGCTATTACTATTACCAGGTCCCAATTAGTATCCATTGGGCTAGAACCAATTACCACATTTTACATAATTATAACTTCAAATAGTGCAAATTCAAACACACCCTAGGGAATTCATTATTTGCAGTAATCAAAGCCTATTTGACTTAAAAAAAAAATGTAGATCATGCTGAGTGAAATGAGCAGAACCAGGAGAACCTTGTGCACAGTAACAGCAATATTGTGCGATGATCAACGAGGATAGACTTAGCTCTTCTCAGCAATACAAAGATCCAAGGCCTTCCAAAAGTCTCATGATAGAAAATGCTAACCACATTCAGAGAAAGAACTGCGGAGTTTGAAAGCAGATCTGAGCATGCTATTTTCACTTTTTTTTCATTTATTCTTTCTCATGGTTTTTCCCTTTTCTTCTGATTCTTCTTGCATAATATGACTAATGTGGAAATATGCTTAACATGATTGCACATGTATAATATGTATCAGATTGCTTGATATCTTGGGGAGGGGGAAAGGCAAAGAGGGAGAAAAATTGGAAATCCAAAATCTTATAAAAATGAATGTTGATAACCATCTTTACATGTAATTGGAAAAAATTTAAAATAAAATATTATTTAAAAATATAGATCATGAAATACAGACTCAGAAGAGTTAAGTGGCACCCAAATTCACACAGCAAGTAGCAAGCTGAGGTTGATTTTAACCCATTATGTACAATGGGCAATGCACTGGGGCTTACAGGAGTCAAAAAGATCAGAGCTGTCTGTTGTTCTCAGGGAGATTACAGTCTAGCAGAAACATACAGTGGGAACATAGTCACCATTATCACAATAGTAAACATTTATACAGTGCTTATTTTTTATGTGCCAGGCATTGTGCTAAGTGCTTTGCCATTATTAAATCATTTAATCCTCACAACGATCCTGGGAGGTAGGTGCTATTATTATCCCCATTTTGCAGATGAGGAAACTGAGGCAAACAGAGGTTAAGTGATTTCCCCAGGTCACACAGTTAGTAAGCGTCTGAGGCTGCTGTTGAATTCAGAGGTGGTTAGATGGCTCAATGGACAGAGCGCTTGCTGGTCCTGGAGTCAGAAAAAATCTAAATTCAAATCTGGCTTCTGAAATTTACC
This sequence comes from Bettongia penicillata ogilbyi, assembly GCA_023548195.1. Taxonomy (NCBI): domain Eukaryota; kingdom Metazoa; phylum Chordata; class Mammalia; order Diprotodontia; family Potoroidae; genus Bettongia; species Bettongia penicillata. The sequence continues at coordinate 576,725 of JAJHZJ010000171.1, read as the reverse complement.
AGCTATGTGACCTTGGGAGAGTCATGTAAACTCTGCTTGCCTTAGTTTAGTCAAGTATAAAATGAGAATCTTAATAACACTCACTTTACGGAGTTATTGGGAGGACCAAATGAGATCATATTTATAAAGGGCTTAGCATGATGCTAGGTACACAGTAGGCACTTGTTTCCTTCTTTCCTTTTCTTACTTCATAGATTTGTTACCTTTTTTTTTTTTACTTTTATTTACTTTTATTCCTTACGCCATAGATCCATTTGCCACCTACATGTGCAAGGCTGCAGTTCAGGACAGAGAGCAGGGATGGGTATATAAATGTGGTATTTGTTTCCACAAATGAGATTAAATGCCCTAGAGTTGATGAAATAACTGATAAAGAGAATTGACTTTAAAAAATTGACTTTAAAAAGAGGACAAAGCTTTAAACGCCATTCACAGTAAGTAGAAGATATTTGTAGTGAGATATTTGTAAAACTCTTCGCATATTCACTGGCACATTGTTGTTTGCTGTCATTTTTCAGTCATGTCTGACCCTTTGCGACCCCATTTAAGGTTTTCTTGGCAAAGATGCTGGCTTGGTTTGCCATTTCCTTCTCTAGCTCATTTTACAGATAAGAAAACTGAGGCAAACAGGATTAAGTGACTTGTTCAGGGTCACACAGCTAGTAAGTGTCTGAGGCTGGACTTGAATTTAGAAAGAAGAGTCTTTCTGATTACAGGCCTGGTGTTCTATCCACTGTACCACCTAGCTACCATCTAACTGGCACAAAGTAATCACTATGTAAATGTTAGCCATTATTATTACTATAATGTTCTAGTAGAGAACACCAAGAAGAGGCAGTCAGACAGATAGGGAGAGTACCAAGAAAGAACAGGGTAACAAAAATCCATGGAAGGAGAGACTATCTAAGAGGAAGATGTGATTGACAGTAGCAAAATTTGCAGAGAGGGGTAAAGCAGGATGAGGACTGAGGAAAGGTAATTCAATTTAGCAGTCAAGAAATGACTAGTAACCTTGCAGGGAAGGGGAGGGAACTCTTTAGCAGTGCAGATGCAAACCAGGTTGTGAAGTGTTAAAAAGTGAGGGAGAGGAGAGGAAATAGAAGAAATGAGTGACTGTAAGTGGCTATTTCTGAGACAATAGGATCATGAGATCCTAGACTTAGAGCTGGAAGAGACGTGAGAGGCCATCTAGTCCAGTGCCCTCATTTTTGAATCATATGAGCTTCACAGCAGTTAAGGGATTTAGCCAAGGTCACAGATCATAAATGATAAATGGGGAATTTGAATAGCTTGAAGAGATGAGAGGGTCAAGTAAAAGGATTTTAAGAATGGAGAAAACCTAAAATGTCTGTAGGCATCAGGGTAGAAATCTATGGATTAGGTAAAATTAAAGATGAAAAGGAAGGAAGAAATGATTTTTGGGAAAAGCTCTCAGAAGTGACTAGGAGAGAAAATGAACTAGGCATAGAGCTAGAAGAGACCTCTGAAGTTATCTGATTCAACTCCTCTATTTTACAGATGGTGAAAATGAATCTTAGAGAGGTAAATTTACCTAAAGTCACACAGACAATAAGCTGACAAGGGATGAAAGGCGGAGGGCGGGGGATTCAAACACAGTCCCTTGATTCTAGAATGAGTGCTTTTTCCTGTGTACCAAGAATAATATAGCCTTGTAACATGTGGCCATGGAGAAGACATAATTTGCAAATTCCCCCCACTCCTCATCCTCATTCCAACACTTTCAGTCAGGATGGGAGGAAAGCTCATTGCAATTTAATTAAACTGTATTTAGAAACTATCTCATAAATGTCTACCATGTGTAGACCCTTTTGCTAAACGCAGAGATGAAAAATGGCAGGCCCTACCACCATCTCAAAGCGTTTACAGTCTCATGCAGTTGGGAAGGTGGCATTTACCATGTACAGAATATATAAAAAAGACTTTGAAGTAGTCAGATGGAAGATGGAATTCATTTCCTGAGTTTGAACAAGGGCCAGGTCATACTGACCTTTAGGAAAACATTTCTGGGCCCAGGAAAAAAGTGATAGAGGAAAGAAAATAATTGGGTTTTTTTGAGTGCTTGAGATTGATATTTCAGTTTCTAATCTCAAAGAAATGTGGGAAAAATACTGAGAGACAGAACACCAAGGATCCCCCTTCAGCCAATGTTGCCAAAAATGCAATTGTACAGTCACCCAACTGGAGTTACTTCAAATGAAGGGCCACTGAACATATGGCTACCTTGGGCATTTTTTCATTATCCCAGAATGTTCCTACAGTACCCATGTTGGTAAACTCCATCTGTATCTCTGTCAAGGGAAGAAATTTCCATCAGGAGATGTCAGCAGGAATCAGGGGAAAGACCTTTCCAATTTGCTTAGATAGAAGGAGGTATCCACATGGATCTCCTCTTTCCCTCCCATTTTTCTCTGGCTCTGGGCAAAAATGTCTTGTTTTCTCTTCTGGAGATTATCTCATCACCCACTATTGCCTACTTAGGGGTTTTCCGGATGGCAAAGGGACACATGGGATGGCACATGGTATGTAAGAGGATGCGATTCTGGAGCCAGCATTGCTGATGAGAAAATCCCTCCTCCCCTCTGGGCAAAGGAACAAGGATGAAAAGGTAGCTTTTCTGAAGTTTCTTTCCCAGGCTTCTCTCAAATATAGGAGTAAGTACCTGGCCATCTATGTTTTACACCCAGACTTCTTTCCGTCTTTAGGCCCCCTGGCCTTGGCATTTCAGCCTTAGTCCTATTTTAGGCACCGAGTGATCAACATAGTTAAGGATTGCTTTCCCATAAGTACTCATATCAATTTACATGACATATCTATTTTCAGATTTGTTTACTGTGGGGCCAACATAAAATGTCCCCCACTTAATCATTCTTTTATTATATTCCTTCACCTACCCAAAGAGTACTCTGCTAGAAAAAAAAAATGGCTTTCCTTTCAACAGTAAAATTAATAATAGAGGGCTATTTCTGGTCACATGACCTCATTTTTAAATGAAGGTTTCTGCAAAGGAAGGCTCAATGGCTTTTACTTGCTACAACAAATCACCTTTAGACTTACATGACCACAGACATTTTTTTAAATAAAGGAAAGCAGAATTTTCCTTGAGCCAGAAGAAGTATTTTAACAAAGCCACTAACAAGCTAAGGAGAATCTGAAGGAGGGTAATAAAGATGGGGGAGAGGATCCAGACCATGACGTAGAAGGACCTGCTATAGGATCAGGGAGAGTTATTCAGAAAAGGTAAAGACTAGGAGTAGGGAGCCAAGATACAATACGATCTCTGTCCTGAGGTATCTGAAGGGGTGTCATGTGAGAAACGGAGTAAACTTTATTTCATTTGGTCTCAGATGGTAGAAATAGAAGCGATGGTTAGAAGTTAGAGAAATGTGGGCTGTGGTTTGATATAAGGAAAGAAAGTTGCCTCGAGGTATAGGCAATCCAAAGTTAAATAAGATTCTTTCAGAGGTACCATATCCCATCACTACAGGTCTTCATGCAGAAGCTGGACAATCCTTGTCAGAGGTCTCACAGAAAGGAATTCTGCTCTAGACATGAACCAGACTATATAGCTTCTGATTCTGTCTATGATTTGAGGTAAAAAGTGATTGTGGTTCAGTTATTTCTCAGCTGTGTCCATTTCTACATGAGATTTGCTTGCCATTTCCTTCTCTGGCTCATTTTTACAGGTGAGGAAACTGAAGCAAAAAGGGTTAAGTGACTTGCCCAGAGCCACACAGCTAGTAAGTATTTGAGGCCATATATGAACTTAGGAAGATGAGTCTTCCTGATTCCAAGTCTAGCATTCTATCACCTGTAACACCTACATAAATAGTAGTATGATTTTAATTATTAGCGAAATATATATATATATATATATATATATATATATATATATATATATATATATATATATACCCCAGATATCTAAGTCAACAATATATTACATTTGCAATACCAACTAAGTACACAAGTCATTGTCCTAGGAACTGAGGAAATAAAGTCAAGATGAAAAACTTCCTCTGCCCTCTAGAAGTTTAGCTTCTACTCCGCCATTGATGATGGGAAGTAAGCAAATAAGTGTATATGTAAAAATCTGAAGGAAACAAGCCTCACAACTTAGAGGCTTCATGACAACAAGCATTAATTAGGTACCCGGTATGTTTCCAGCATTGTGTTATCGACATTTTGGCAACCTGACTTGATTCCAAATACTCTGCATTTATTCTCTAAGAGTCTCTAACCAGTAAAAATTGTAGAACACTTCCTGACTTCGTTGGTAGAGGGAATTACCTTGCTGGGAGGTCCCTACATTTATGAGATGACAGGGATGGACCATTCTCAGCAAAGAAAAAAATAACACATTCACACTTATACCAATGAATGAATCCGAAGCGGATAAAGAGTCAGGCAAAATATGAAGAAGACCTGAGTTCAAGGGCTATTTCCAACACACTTTTCTTCCAAATATATCCTCAGGTAACAAAGAGGAGATTTATTGGGGCATAAATGACTAATGACAACAGTATTTTACACTTGCACTTCCTTAATATCTTAATATTCAGTTTTGAAATTGCCAGGTTCAGTAACAGCTGAACCTGAACTAAATATTAATTAAGGGTTTTTGTTACACACTGATTTGACTTCTGTGTTGATCCTCCTGTTACAAAAATGATTGTTTGACCCTGAGAAGGCATTTAACTCCCCAGTGCCCCTAAGAAACTTTTCCAGGCCATAAATTGCAGAGGAGATGACCACCAGCATTAGTGGAAGGTATTTCCTCACCTGATAAGCTCCCTGTATTGATGTGATAGGTCCAGTCTCTCTATCTTGTTACTCTGTGATAATGGTGCAAAGCACTATGAATACAAAAAGAAAAAGAAAAGAAAAAAAGGGGGCATAGCCTGTACCCTCAAGGAGATCACTTTCTAATGGGGGAAGACAGCACATTTAGGGAATAGTGGCCAGGGAAACTAGTTACGAAGATGAGAAGACACAAAAATAGTTGAATAGGTCAGTCAATTGATGTGTGATTTCTAGGGGTGTGGACTATAGTGTTTTGAATTAAAGCTGGAGGGACAAGAAGGTATTCCATCCCAGATGGCAGGTCAGAAAATAACCAGAATGAAGAGGAAACTTCGTCTTCACCTGAGGGTGCTGCTAGAACCTTGTCCTAGCCCTTCAAGCCCCGTTACCTGACTAGATCTATTTTCAACCCAATGCCTTCTCCAGTACTCCCCCTCACTTATTCAGTTACCCCCATTTCATACTGCTATCCCTTGCTTCCTGCCAAGACCACATCCCCCCATACCTCTGAATGTGGTGGAGAGCTTCCTCTAAACTCACAGGATACAACATTGCCATCTGCCACAAGGTTGGACCTTGAGGGAAAACCTTCTACAATCCAATCACCCTCCTACACCCCTACTCTCTATCACCACCACAGGCCACTTTCAGATCACTGATGCTTTGCCTGCATTCTTTGCTCAAAGGTTGGCATATTCTCAACCAGTCACTGTCTCCCCATCCCAGTGATTCTGAATCTCCTGACTGTAAATATAAAAGTCTTGTTCCCCATCCCCAGCTTCCTTATTCCCTCAGTTCCCCTTCAACTCTTCCCCTTCATTCTCCCCTCCAGATCTGCCTACCTTTTTGTGCTTTACAGAATTGCTGCCCCATAACCAATAACATTCCTTTCTTCTTAGTCCTCTGCTTTCTTGTTCCTTCTTTCAGGCACTCACTGAGACTAACTCCCACCTATGCCAATTCATTCCTGGCCATTCTTTCCAGGACTGGCTCTCATGGTGAATTCCCCTTTTACCCCACTGGCACTTTCGGACTAACCCTCTGTCACCATCAACCTAGAAATCTTTCCTCCTTTACATTCAAACTATTCAAATTTATTACCAAATTCAGATTTTGGGAGTCATTATCTATTGTCATTCCCCCCCCCAGGAAATTCTTCTTCCTTCCTCAGATCCTGGATCACAATCTTTCTCTCCATCTTAACCCATGCCCTCATGCTAGAAGAATTCAACCTACATATTGATGCTCTTTCATCTGCCCTAACATCTAGTTCCTCAGGCTCTCAGTTCCTATGTGCCTATATTTCCTTATGCCTTGCATACCTTTGTGCCAAAGCACTGTGCATAGTTTTAAAATCAATTAAACAAGCATTCATTAAGTGCCTACTATGTGCCAGATATTAATCTTAGTCACTGAGGACAAAAGTGACAGAAGTTCTTTCTCTCAAGTAACTTGCCTTCTGTCAGGAGAGCAGTACATATATTTGTGTTAGAGAGAGAAAAAGAGAGACAGAGACAGAGAAACAGAGAGAGACAGAGAGAGACAGAGAGACAGAGAGAGAGAGACAGAGAGAGAGAGAGAGAGAGAGAGAGAGAGAGAGAGAGAGAGAGAGAGAGAGAGAGAGAAAGAGAGAAATAGAAAGCAGCTGCAAATTAACCTTAGATGGTAAAGCACTAGAAGCTGAGGAAAGAAGGAAATGCTGCCTACGGAAAATGAATGTTTTAGCTAGGCTTTTTTTTTTTAAAGTTTGTGTTTATTTTTAACATTCTTTTCTTTTTAAATTGTGAGTTCCAGATTTTCTCCTTCCCACCCACCCCTTTCCCACCCACTGAGAAAGAAAACAATATGATATCAATTATACATGTGAAATCATGCAGAACATCTCCATGTTAGCCATATCTCCAAAAAAGTAGAAAATTATATTTCAATTTGCACTGAGAGTTCATCAGTTCTTACTCTGGAGGTGGAAGCATTTTTTCAACATGAGTCCTTTGTAATTTTCTTAGATCATTTTATTGATCAGAGTAGCCAAGATTTTCAGTTGATTATTATTACAACATTGCTGTTACTACGCACAGTGATTTTCTGGTGCTTCTCACTTCACTTTGCATCAGTTCATATAGTTCTTGTCATGTATGGTAGTTTCTTTGTTTTCTGAAACTACTTCATAATTTTTTCAACACAATAGTAGTCCATCACAATCATATGCCACAACTTGTTCAGTCATTCCCCAATTTTTGAGCATCCCTTCAATTTCTAATTCTTTGCACCAGAAAAAAAGCTGCTATAGTTTTTTTTTTATATATATATAGATCCTTTTTCTTTGGTCTGTTTTTGGGGTACATACTTAGTGATGGCATCACTCAGTTAAAGGATATGAACAGTTTTATAACCCTGTGGGATTAGTTCCAGATTGTTCTCTAGAATGGTTGGACCAGTTCACTTCTCCACCAATATTTCATTAATGTATCTGTTTTCCTCATTCCCTACAACATTTTTCATTTCTAATAGGTACATGAGATGGTACCTCAGAGTTGTTTAAATTTGACTTTCTCTAATCAATAGTGCTCCAAAGCATTTTTTATATGATCATAGATAGCTTGATTTCTTCTTTAGAAAAGTACATATTCAGGGGTGGAGCCAAGAAGCAGTGTATAAGCAAGGACTTTCTAGAGCTCTCCCCTCAAACCCAGCCAAATAACTGTAAAAGATGAGTCTAAACAAATTCTGGAGCTGCAGAACCCATAGAATGTCAGGGTGAAGAAAATCTCCAGCTCAATATAGCCTGGAAGGTTGACAGGAAGCATCTATCACACTGTGCTGGGAGCAGAATGCAATCCAGAGTGGGCCATGCTGACATAGACAGGACCTGAGCAGGCCTCAGAGGACTGAATCTCTGGCACCTGTGATGGTTTCCAGACTTCACAACCCCAAAACTCTGAGGACAAATTGGAAGGTCAGTGGAAAAAAACCTGTCAGACCTGTGTGAGAGAGTAGAGTAGACCATTCCGAGCCCCAGGGAAGCTAAGAGAGTGGAGGAACCCTCAGCAACAGGGGCAGAGGCAGAGGTTATTTCTGGAGCTCTACCCTGACAATTTGTGAGGAGATTCAGAAGCTAACAGTACACCTCTCAGAACCCCTGGAAGTAGAGAATTACCTTGACAAAGAGCTCAAAAGTCAAGTAAATGGCTTGGGAAATGAGCAAAAATCAGAAAAAGATTCAGACTATAGAATCATACTTAGGTAACAGGGAAAACCAACGAAAAAATATGCAAACAGAAGAAGACAACAAAGTCAAAGTCCCTACATCCAAAGCCTCCAAGAAAAATACTAATTGGTCTCAGGTCATAGAAGAGCTCAAAAAGGATTTTGAAAATCAAGTAAGAGAAGTAGAGCAAAAATTGGGAAGAGAAATGAGAGTGATGTAAGAAAATCATGAAAAATGTTTGCTAAAGAGAATGCAAAAAAATGCTCAAGAAAATAACTCCTTAAAAAGTAGACTAACCCAAATGGCAAAAGAGAGTCAAAAAGCCACTGAGGAGAAGAACACCTTAAAAAGTAAGAATTGTCCAGATAGAAAAGGAGGTCCAAAAACTCACTCAAGAAAATAATTCCTTAAATCTTAGAATGGAGAAGTTGGAAGCTAATGACTTCATGAAAAATTAAGAAATTATAAAACAAAGCCAAAGGAATGAAAAATAGAAGAACGTAGAAATATCTCATTGGAAAAACAACTCACCTGGAAAATAGATCCAGGAGAGATAATTTAAAAATTGTTGGACTCTGAAAGTCATAATCAAAGAAAGAGCCTAGACATCTTCTTTCAAGAAATTATCAAGGAAAACTGCACTGATATTCTAAAACCAGAGGATAAAATAGACATTGAAAGAATCCACAGATTGGCCCCTGAAAGAGATCCCAAAAGGAACACTCCTAGGAATATCATATTCAAATTCCAGAGCTCTCAGGACAAGGAGAAAATATTTCAAGAAGCCAGAAAGAAACAATTCAAGTACTGTGGAAACACAAATGGGATAACACAAGATCTAGCAGTTTCTACATTAAGGGATCACAGGACTTAGAATATGATATTCCAGAGATCAAAGGAGCTAGGATTAAAACCAAAACTCACATACTCAGCAAAACTGAGTATAATATTTCAGGGGAAAAATGGCCATTCAATGAAATAGAGAAATTTCAAGCATTCTTGATAAAAGGCCCAGAGCTGAATACATTTTCTAATGTGACTTTTAAACACAAGAATCAAAAGAAGTATGAAAAGGTAAACAGGAAAGAGAAATAAATGACTTACTAAAGTTGAACTGTTTACATTCCTACATGGAAAGATAATATTTGTAACTCTTGAGGTCTTTATCAGTATTAGGGTAGTTGAAGGGATTATACACACACACACACACACACACACACACACACACACACACACATAGGCACAGGGTGAGTTGAATATGAAGGGAAGATATCTAAAAAATAAAATTAAGGAGTGAGAGAGGAATATATTAGGAGAAGGAGAAAGGGAGAAATAGAAGAAGTAAATTATCTCTCACATAAAAGAGGCAAGAAAAATCTTTTTCAATGGAGGGGCAGGGTGATGAGATGAGAGGGAGTGAATCTTACTCTCATAGGATTTGGCTTAAGGAGGGAATAACATGCACACTCAATTTGGTAGGAAAATTTATTTTACATTACAGAAAAGTAGGGGGAAGGGGATAAGCAGGGGGTAGGGGTGATAGAAGGGAGGAGGGGGTAATTAGAAGTAAACACTTTTGAGGAGGAATAGGGTCAAAAGAGAATAGAATAAATGGGGGGCAGTATAGGGTGGAGGGAAATATAATTAGTCTTTCACAATATAACTGTTAAGGAAGTGTTTTGTATTAACTACATATGTATAACCTATATTGAATTGCTTGCCTTCTCAGTGGGGATGGGTGGGGAGGGAGGAAGGGAGAGAAGTTGGAACTCAAAAAGGAATGTTAAAAATTGTTTCTGCATGCAACTGGGAAATGAGATATACAGGCAATGGGGTATAGAAATCTATCTTGCCTTACAAGAAAATAGAGGAGATGGGGATAAGGGAAGGGTGGGGTGTGATAGAAGGAAAGGCAGATTGAGTGAAGGAGTAATCAGAATGCATGCCATATTGGGGTGGGTGAAGGGGAGAAATGGGGAGAAAATTTGGAACTCAAAATCTTGTGGAAGTCAAAATCTTGTTTGTTGAAAACTAAAATTAAGTTAATTTTAAAAAGAAAACTGCCTCTTCTTATCCTTTGATCATTTACCAATTAAGAATGGCTCTTATTTTTATACATTTGACTACTTCCCTATATATTTGATAAATGAGGCTTTTATCTGAGAAATTCACTGTAAAACTTTGTGATATTACTTCATTGTCTATGTAGCTTCCCTGATAATTTCTTTTAATTAGATCTATTTTTGCTTTTGCTTAGTCTGAGATCATGATTGCTACATCTGCCTTTTTTTACTTCAATTGAAAGGTAATAGATTCTGCTTTAATATCTTATTTTAACTTTGTGGGGGGAGGGAGGGAGGGTGTCTCTCTGTTTCAAGCGTATCTCTTGTTTCCAATATATTGTTGAATTCTGGTTTCTAATCCATTCTATTATCAACTTCTGTTTTATGAGTTAGTTCAGCCCATTCACATTCACAGCTGTTGTGTGTTTCCCTCCATCCTATTTTCTGTTTACCTTTCTCTCTCTTTTTATCCTATTCCCTCTCAAAAATCTGTTTTGCTTTTGACCACTGCCTCCCTTAATCTGCCCTCCCCTTTATCATTTCCTCCTATTGCCCCACCCCTGCCACATCTTTTATCCCCTTGTGCTTCTGTTTCCTTATCGAATAAGATGAATTTCTATACCCAACTGCGTGTGTGTGTGTGTGTGTGTGTGTGTGTTGAGAGTGCTGAGGCTCAAGCATTGCCAAGTACTGCCATCCCCCATTTTCCCTTCTACTATAAAAGGTTTTCCTTGTGTGCCTCTTTCATATGAGAACATTTTTCTAATTCTACCCTTCCCTGCTCCTTTGTCCCCTAGTGAATCCCTTTTTCTCATCCCTAAGATTTTTTGGAGATCATCCCAGCTTAATCAACTTATACCCCTGCCCTTTGTATATGCAGACTCCTGACTGCTCTAATAATGATGAAGGTCTTAGGAGTTACATGTATCATCATTCCATATAGGAATGTAAACAGTTTAGCTTCATTGAGTTCTTTATGATTATGTTTCATGATTACCATTTTATGCTTCTCTTGTATCTTCTGTTTGAATGTCATATTTTCTATTCAGTTCTGGTTCTTTCTTCAGAAATGCTTGGAAATCCTCTATTCTATTAAATAATATTTTTTCTCCTGAAAGAACAAACTAGTTTTTGTAGGCAGGTGATTTTTGGTTGTAATCTCAACTTCTTTGCCAGCCAGAATATCATGTTCTAAGCTCTTCTCTCTTTAATGTGGAAATTGCAAAATCCTGGGTGATCTTGACTGTGGCTCCATGATATTTGAATTCTTTCTTTCTGGCTGCTCGAAATATTTTCTCCTTAATCTGAGAGTTCTGGAATTTGGCTATAACTGCTGGGAATTTTCATTTTGGACTTTCTTTCATGAGGTAATTCATAGATTCTTTTCATTTCTATTTTACCCTCTGGATTACATATGGGTAGTTTTCCTTGATAATTTCTTGAAAGACAATGTCTAGACTTTTTATACTATTTTTTCATATAAAAGTTATATTTCCCTCATGTGGTTTAAGAATTCTTAAATGATCCCTCTTGCATCTATTTTCCAAGTCAATTGTTTTTCCAGTGAAATAGTTTGCATTTTCTTCATTCTTTTTTATTTTGATTGTTTCTTGATGTCTCATAAAATCGTTACCTTCTACTTGTTGAATTCTAATTTTTAAGGAATTATTTTCTTCAGAGAGCTTGTGTATCTCTCTTTCCATTTGGTCAATTCTGCTTTTAAAGGGGTTCTTTTCTTCAGTGGAATTTTGTGCCTTTTTTCCATTAGTCTAATTCTGTTTTTTTAAAGTGATGCTTTCTTCAGTATTTTTTGTGTCTCTTTTACCAAGCTGTTAATTCTCATTTTATGATTTTCTTGTATCACTCTCATTTCTTTTCCCAATTTTTCCTCTACTACTCTCATCTCTTTTATAACTCTCCCAAGAATTCTTGCTACCCATAGGTCCAATTTCTTTGAGATTTTGCTGGTAGCTGTTTTCATATTTTTGTCTTTTTCTAAGTACATGTTTTGTTTTTATCTAAGTTTATGTCTTAGTCTTTTCTTCCACCATAGCAGACTTTTATAGTCCAGTTCCTTTCTTGTTGTTGCAGTTCCTTGTTCATTTTCTTAGTCTATTTCTTCACTTTGAACTTTATGTTAAAATGGGCTTTGCTCACCTTGGGGTGGGGAGGCATTATCCCATCCACAGGCTTTTTCACACTGCTGTTTTCATAGTTAATTTTGAGGGTCTGCAACTTTTTGGTGATTCCACGGTGGTGTTATCCTGGTCGAGGTATGGTCACTGTCCTCCAGGTCTTCATTCAAGTCTTTATCCAGGAAGGGCCACTACTCCCTTGAAGTCACAAGTGCTAAATATTTTTCTTTGCCCTGGAACTGTGACCAGAGTACCTGCTTCCTTGTGACTGATCACAAGCACTATGACCCAGAATTGCTTATGGGCAATTACCAATCAGCACCACTTATATTCAGTGCCAGCCCAGAGTCCCCTGTAATCTCTTTCTAACCAGTTGTTTGATCCCCTTATCATCTCTAGGCTGAGAGCTCCTACTGTTGTTGCTGCTGCTGCTGCTGTTGCTAATGATGATGGCAATGATGATGATGTTGCAATTGCCTCCAAGGCCCACCACTTCTGTTCCTGAACTGCTCTGGGCCAACAGAAACCATGGTGTTACAGAACTCTATAAATCTCCTAAGTTGTCTTAGGTTGGAAAAATGTCTCCCTCTGACCTTCTATTAGCCTGTTCCTTCCAAATTTTTCTTGAGGCATTATTTAAAGTAGTTTGGAGGGAAGTATTGGTCCCAAGCTTGTGTTCTGCCATCTTGGCTCTGCCCCTTAGCTAAGTCTTGAAGGATATCAGGGACTCTAAGAGGAGGAAGTAAAAAGGGAGAGCATAACAGGCATAGCAGCCTGCGCGTATAAAGGCACAGAGGCAGGAAATAGAGTTTCATATATGAAGAACAGCAAAGTACACCAGTATGACTGAACCATAGATGCATGGAATGGAGAAATTCATAAGGAGACTAGGGGGGAAGGAAGAGTTTAGTTGTGAAGATCTTTAAATGCCAGAGGACCTTATGCTTGATCTTAGAGTTAATAGTGAGTCACTGGGCCTTGGTGAGTAAGAAAGTGAAATGGTCAGATCTGTTTTAAGGAAATCACTTTGGCTACTATGTGAAGGATGAATCACAACGGGCAGAAGACTGAATCAGGAAAGTCACGTAAAAGGGTCGTAAAATAGTCCAGGAAATAGATGATAAGTACCTGAACAAGGTTAGTGGCCCTGGGATCGGAAAGGAGGGGGCTTATGTGGGAGATGTAGAGATAGAAATAACAAGATTTAGCAGCTGATTGGTGAGATTGAGGATTCAAATGACAACATAGCCTTGAATCTGGGTGACTAGAAGGATGATGATGCCCTTGATAATAACGAGGAAGTTTAGAAGACAGATTATTGCCTGTTTTTGATATATCACGTTTGAGATGGCTACAGAACATCCAGTTTGAAACATCCAACAGGCATTTAATCATATGGGACTACTACTGGGGAGAAGGACTAGAGCTAGATATAGGAATGTGAGAGTCATTTGAATAAAGGTGATAATTGAACCCATGGGAGCTGGTGAGATCACACAGTGAAATTGTCAAGAAACGAGAAAAAGGACAAAGTCTCAGGGGACACTCACATTTAGGGGATGTAATAAAGATGACAAATCAGCAAAGAAGATTGAGAAATAATTGCACTGGTAGGGGAAGAATTAAAAGGAAACAGTGTCATGAAAAACTAAAGAGGAGACAGAATCAAGGAGGTGACAGTGGTCAAAGCCAACCGAAATGCCACTTCCTCCACAAAGCTTGGTCTGATTGTTTCTCCTTCAGCCGTCACATGATAATCCCCAACATGACTGTACTGTTGCATAGTACAGCGATCTCCCTACTGAACTATATAGAGTAGCTCAAAAATCTTGGTGCAGTTTTATGCTATTAAAGCTTAAAGCTGTACTAAGATGTTTTGGGACACTATCCCCATATTGCACCAGGAAAAGGATGACATTTTTCTCTAAATTATCTTTCTCACCTGCCATCAAGTATGTTGTTGACCTAGTAGACATTTACTATCTCCTTGAGGGTAGGGACAGGTCTGTTATTGTCTTTGTATTCTCAGTATCTAACACAGTGTCTTGTATACAGCAGGAGTTAAGTAAATGTTTGAATTGAATTGAAAAACTAGATGCGTAGGAAGAATGCTGACTTTGGAATAAACACATCTAGGTTTGAGTCCTAGTTTAGCTACTTACTACCTGTATGCTACCTGGGTAAGTCACTTCACGTTTTTGGGCCTCAGTTTCCTCATTTATAAAATGGAGGGGTTGGACCAAATGATTTCTTAAGGTCCCTGATAGATAGCTCATGATCTTATGATATGTCAATGGAAGGGGATTATATAAATAAATGTATAGAGATATATGCTTCTGCCTGGCTATGCATGTGTATACAAATACAGAGAGCCTGGAGGCAATGAATTTCAGAATCCCCAGTTTTCTTCTATCTGCAACCACAGAGATCTCTTTCTCCTGAAATTACTTCTTGCCACAATGATATAGAACTTGCTGTGCTTGTTGGGAGACGCAATTCATCTTCAGGATCATAGGGAGAGGGGAGAAGAGAGGGAGGGGAGGGGGAAAAATCTCCAACAACAACACAATTCCTAAGCACATTTCACCATTGGTTCTGATCCACAGCCAAGGCCTTCTACCTGCAGAAATCTCCCAACTATCGCATTTCTATTCCTCTGGCCCATAACGAAGATAATTGTTTCATCCACTTTGTCAAAGCTAAAATGAAAAGAGGGCAAAGCAAAATGATGCCGTCGTAAATCACGGGGCTGAGACAGCAAAAAAGGGACAAGATAGCGACTTCATTAAGGGTTATGTATTGTGCCATTAAGTTGGCAGGGGGGTCACCTTTCGTGTCACACTCAGCCCCCATGATGCATTGCCAGCTCCTCTTTCCAATAAAATTAAACGGAGATGTAAAACTGATTAGGGCCGTGTTTGCTGCAGCCCGTGGCAAAGGGAACGGTACAAGGAATAATTGATACAAGATCGCGACTGATCTGTAATGGCAGCGATTTCTCTTCCTGGTCATTTCATCTCTGACCTTGCCCATTAAAATACACCCAGCTGCCTCTAAGGAAGAGATACGTTATTTCTCATACAAAGCCCACCTCCCAACCCCAACCTGGACCACCGGTCTCCATGAAAGCAATGTCCAAGAGACGTTGCCGATTAGTCCTGAAGGGAAGCAGCTGGTAAAGCAGGGTGGTGGCCAGGACTTTGCAAAGTCAGCACCCTATTACTTGAATTCTTAAGGAAACTTCATTATTCAGGTACCTAGACTGCCCAACTAACTTGTCTCCCAAACAGGTTGTTGTAGGCTATTCCATTCAGATCTAGGTTCTAATCTTTTTCTCCAAGTATACCAGGTTATTAGTCTGACTTGGTCTGGATCTCAGGCTCACTTCCAGCTGGACCAAGTCAGTGATTAGTTGATAGATTTTAAGTCTTTTCTAAGTTATGGAAAGTGCCAGAAGCCAATAAACACCTGTCTCCATGACCACCATCCCAAAGTACCCAGGTAATGTGCTCAAGAGCCAGAATGTACTGCATGTACCCAATGGCCAGAATGAGCCCTGTGCACCATCACTAGAAATGCCTATTATGCCTATCACAGTAGGTGAGAGAACACAAACTGGACCCAAGCACAAAACCCAAAGGGTAGATTCTTGCTGACCTTTTCCTTCTCTTTTTTAATGTCTTTTCTTAAGCTTAGAGGATCAAGAGTGATCCCAAACTTAGAGTCTGAGGCTAAGCGCTATGAATTCCCATAGCTAACAAAGCCAACACAATTGCACAAATATAGTTCTACTAGATAAGTAAATAATGTAGAGAATCACGGGAACAGAGTCCAGAGAGGTTGCTAAAGAAAAGTTATGACATTTTTCTTCATTCTCAGATGAATTCTCTGCAACTTTCACTTAGTTCTCTTAGTACAGTCCTGCAGGGCCAAATATAAGATGTATAATTCTTTTTTCACCTGATACCCCTAGTTACCAAAGTAGATCCTTGTATAACTTTACTTCAAAGGCCTTCACCATTCTGGACATGCTCTATCTTATAAATGTCCTTTCTAAAATATGGTGCCTATATATATTACCAGCTGTGTGACTCTGAGCAAGTCACAATCTTGTTTGCCTCAGTTTCCTCATCTGTAAAATGAGCAAGAGAAAGAAATGGCTAACCACTATACTATCTTTGAAGAGTCAGACATAACTGAAACAACTGAATAATACACAAGCTCAATACAATAGATACAGTCTGAGCAGAGCTGAGTACAACAGTACTACCACCCCCTTTATTTTGGCCCTCTGCTTCTGTTATTACAGTTTGAGCCAAACTGAGATTTTTTTAATCTTCCATACCATATTATTGACCCATATTGAGCTTGTAGTCCATTAAAACCACCATGTCTTTTTCACATAAACTGTTGTCTAGTCACTGCCCCTCCCCTCGGCCCACTCCACTTCCCATCCCCAATGTACCTGTATACAAAATGATATCATTTTAAGGAGTAAAAAAACAAAAGAAAAAAACTTAGAGATGATCCTGTCTACTCTCACTTGAAAGTTCAAACTGAGTTTGGAATGGGGATGCAGCATAAAGGTAAATGGTCCCACCTAGCTAATTTCATAACAGGATAAACTTCAGTACCAGTGGTTTTTAATTAAGATCACCCAGCATGTCAGAAATCAAACTAAGTCTCTTCTTTTGGGAGTTTTAATTTATCTCTATAATATACTCACTGTTTTGATTTTTATAGTACTGAGGCCAATGGTGACATTTTGAACTCAGTGGGAAAGAAATAGGACTAACTGGAGATAATCATTAAGGCTTTAGAGAAACTCTTCATCAAAGTGACATTGTATAGGAAAGAAAACACTGTCCTGGGAGACTAACAACCTAGTTTCCTGGATAACCTTAAATTAACCATTTCTCTCTGGGTTCCCATTCCCTTATTTTTACAACAAAAGTACTAATACATGTATTAATATTACAATGATCTATCAACTTCTTACTGCTACTGCTACTGATAATAACAACAATGGCCATCTTCATTATCATTATCATGACCTTTCCACACTATATGTTAAGGTTTACAAATTGTAGGCTAACAACTCTGTGAAGGGTAGCATACAAGAAAGATTACTCCCTTTTATCGATGAGAAAACTGGGGATTGAGAAAGTCACACAACTCTTCCATGCTCAAGTGACTAGTAAGTTTCAAGAGAGAGGATTTGAACCCAGGTCTTTGGACTCTACAACAAGGGCATCTTTCAGTGTAACCTTGAAGGTTCCTTGTAACAGAGATTCTCTGATTTTTCTTTCCCTGCCTTCCAACAAAATGCAATACTTCAAATAAATCTGTCTTCAAATTAATGCTGCTAATATCCAAGAAAGGACCAAGACAGTCTCTTTTAGATTCAGACCACTGAGCACTTGCTTTCTTCTCTCTTAGACTTTCCTTTAGCTATCTTTTTCTTTTTTCCTACACAAAATAGTTCCTGTTGGGTTCACTGATGAAACAATGACAAATGACCATGCCCACTTTGAAGGAAGTAAGACTAGAGCTGAAGCAAGTTATGTCATTTCTGTATTTCATATCAATGTTTCTCCAAGGTAACTAATTTTCCTAACTAGTCCTTCAACTAGTCAAAAAATTCTCCCATGTTCAAACAGTACCTGGAATATTGGGTTTATTTCTGAGAAGAGAGGTGTCCCAATTTAGGATGGCTATTAACAAACTAGAAGGCTATTAACAAATACCTCAGGCTGTTGAGGATACTATAGGAGACTGTCAAAACTGGGAATATTTAACCTGGAGAAGAGGAGACCTAGATGGGGCATGACAGCTGTCGAATATTAAAAGGACTTCCATGGGGAAAGGAGAATAGATTTGTTCTGTTTGGTCCTAGAGAGCAAAACTAAGAGAAATGAACAAAAGTTTCTAGAGGTGCATTTTGATTCAATGTAAGGAAAGATTTAGAGCTATTTGAAAGTAAATGGGCTTTCTTGGTAGGGAGTGAGTTTTCCACCAGTGGAGACATGGGGTCACACTGTTGAAGGGATTACTATTCAAGTACAGATTGAACCCAAAGACATTTAAGGTTCTTTCTAATTCTTACTTACTGGGATGCTGGGAAGGGAACCACACACATTTTTTCTTTAATGACTCACATACTTATGAATGGGGGGGGGCAACCCCTTTGCATCACCAGCAATGATGAAAACCAAACATTTTTCATCAAGAAAATAGCTGTTATTCTTATGGTTTCCTCTGCTATTTCATTTCCTTTTCCCTTTGCCATCTTCTGCCTCTAGCCATATATACCTCAGACTTCCTATGTATTTAACAACTGAACTGACTTCACTTTGTGATATATGCTACTCCTGGAGGAGGAGAGCTGAGTCAGTGACAGTGACTGAGCGAGGATTCAAAAAAAAGGAGAGAAAAAAATAAAAAAGAAGACAATAGCAATGCTTGAAAATTTCCCACTTGGAATGAATGCAGAGACCTGAGTAGGCCTATGCAGATGCTAGGTAAGTTTCACACAAATACACTTGCCACCCTCCTACCTATTGCATAAGCCTATACAATCCCAAGGGAGAAGCCCAGCTCCAGATTTTGCAAGGTGCACAGTGCCATGGATTTGTGCTTTTGCTCCAAGCACCTCTCACTTTCTAGCATTTGGAGAAGATGCTCTGTGCCCTGGAGAGTTGCAAAAATAGTGGAGAAGGAACAACGACTGCCTATACTACTTCCTTGTCAGGTAACAGCCTTATCCCAGAAGGATTTCCTGCCTATCACACTCCTTTGCCATTTAAGGAAGAGTCAGGGGAGAAAAGCAAAAGGAACTTATTAAGTAGATAAAATGTTAAAAGCACAAAATCATATCATAAACCTACTGGCTGTCAGGGAGGTAAGGAACTCATAGACAAAACTTAGTCTATAGGCTACTTAGAGGGACTATAGTGGTCAAAGAAAATGATATTTAGAATTCTCAGGAATTTTTTAATATCTTCTAGTCAACCTTCCCCTCCCTTCTCTCCCATCACTTTACAAAGGAGGAAACTGAGGTTCAAATAGAATAAAAAGACTGAGCACCCAAGATCCTGTAGTGATGGGTGGCAAAGTCAAAAACTAAAGCCAAGTCCTCTAACTCTAGATTCAGACTAATCCCATATCACTTTTGTCTCCTTTAAACACAGGCCCAATCCTTTCAAGGAATCAGGTAATTCTGATAGGCTCTTCATGTGTAGGAGAGTCTCTTGGATTCATAAAATCACAAGAGTAGAGGTCTTAGAATTAGAAGGGACCTTACACATCAAATAGTTCTTTTACAAATGATGGTACTGTGTCCCAGAGGAAGGAAATGACTTGACTAAGTGGAAACAGTATCAGTCAAGAGTTGGGTCTTTGGCCTTCAGAATCTCATGATATTTCTATTTTGTCACAAAGGCTTCAGAGCAAAAATGTTCTGTCTCCAATGAGAAATGGCTTTCTCTCTCTCGACTGGGCTAAGAACATGGAGGCACACTAAAGTACATTTGTCAGCAGAACAAGGAAGGTGCAAACTGGTCACATGGGTGACTCTCACCCAAAGTAAGCTCAGAGTAGCCCTAACTAGCTCAGCTCTGCTCGTGGGGAGGTTGCATGTGAAGGAGGAAAAAAAATGACATTCAGGGGATTTCAAGGGAAGTCAGTCTTTTTCTAAGATTTGCAAAGAGGTGGCTAGACAGGGAGGCAGTGTTGTCAAAGGTGCTTTTAGCAGGCTCAAAGAATTTAGAGGGGGCAGGAGCCTTGAAGATCATCTAATCCAACCCCAAGTCTCAGTGTGGTACAGTGATTTCCCTAAGGTCACACAGTTAGGAAGTCATAGAGCTGTGACCCAAACTCTAGTGTTCTGACTCTAGATGCAGTTCTTTTGGTCCCATGAGCAATATCGAGGAAAGTTCATGGACCACTGGCCATGAAGGTAAGTAACCTTGTGCTATCAGAAAGGCTAGATGGTATAGTAGAAAGAGGTTGAGTCTCAGAGTAAGGAGATCCAACAGCCAATCCTATTCTGTAATTACTAGGATCTCAGATAATGAATGGACAAGTCACACTGAGCCTCCATTTCTTGCATTTCTTCATCTCTACAATGGGAAAAATGCTACATAAAGGCTCCATCACTCAGGGTTGTCGAGAAATAAGCTCTCTGCTAATTGCAAAATGAATATAGAAATGTGAAGCATGATTATTTCAAGAGAAGGAGAGAGTGTCCAACTAGTTGAACATTGGAGGCCACATAGATAGTAGAGAATGGAGTGAAAAGACAAAGAAAGAAGATGGTGCCATCTTGAACTTCTGGGTTAACAGATAGAAAGTGATGTAAAAAGAAGGGAAAGAGAAGGGTGCTTAGGCAGCAGGATGAACAAGAAACATATTGAAGTCTCTAGACAATTAAATTCAAGAAATATTTATTAAAGCTCTGGACAAGGCAGCAAACAACACAGAATCTGTCCTCAAACAGCTAATCACTTAGCAATCATAAGGATGGTTTTCCCCTTAAAGAAAAACTTAATAGTGATTGGAGGAAAATTATATTTCCTCCTAATCTAGAGGAGTTAGGAAGTAGTGTAGTAGAAGAAGAATCATAGGCCTTAGGTTCTAATATTCTCTCTTCTATTTACTGATTTTTATTTAATTTACTTATTTTAAATGATCTGGGACAAATAGTTTCTTTACCTCTCTTCAGCCTCAGTTTTCCCATCTGTAAAATAAGGGTGATAGACTAAATCACCTCCAAGGTCCCTATCAGATCTGAATTCGGGGATCTATGATTGTAGAGCAAAGTGAAGAGAAAAGTGGAACCTTACCCATATTGACATCTAGGTAAACTCTGCCTGATGGGCACATCAGCAGCTGGAACTTCTCTGTCCCTTAGAAGTCCCCTCCTCTCCATGCCTATGCTGCTGACTCGGGAAGCTGCACTCAGATACTAGAGTGATTTTTCTTAATGTCTTTATATAGATGAGTTAACTCAAAGGCTTTCCAACATAAGCATGTTTTTCTGTTCCTTCACTCTGACCTTGGCATTTTCTTTCTCCATTCCAAGCTCAGCGCTGTCCTGTGGCCAGGTTTGCCTCTCATTTGTCAATGTTATTATTGAATTTTCAAATGCCAGTAGTACACATAAATCAATGGCTTTCTTCTCCCTACTGGCATATCCCTGCCACATGTGGTCATTCATTTTTTTAATAAGTCCTTCTCTCCTTTCACCCATTTATAAAAATGCATCTTGTTCCCCCACTGCCGTCCATCACTCGATGAGCCTGGCTATTTGTTGCCCCTGAGTGCTTATTCATCAACGTTTTCAAAAGCAAAATCACTCTTCAGCTCCTGCTCTTATTGTACCATCAATCTTGACCATGGGATCAATAAACTTCGCTTTTGCAATTCCCCCGCCCTCTCTTTCCTGGGCTGACTCTCTCCAAAGTACAGTCTTTTTATTTACATTTTTAACTGATCATCAGCAGAGCGGGGACGATAGTGTCAAGGAAGCAAAGGGCTTTCATTTGCTCCCGTGGCAGCCATAACCATCCATGCATCGGTCATTTCACATGATAACCCAGCACAATGGATACTCTTCCTTTCTCTTGCCTGGGTCCACTGGTGTATATCACAAAGCAGGGAAACAAAAGCCCAGCCTTCTCAGCATGGCAGACAGGAGGTGCTACTTGCCCCCACCTCAGGGGATCCCGGGAGAACTGGAAGACCAGGCTGAGAAAGAGTATAGCACTCCCAATGCTATTTAATATGGATTAACACTAAATGCATAGAGAAGGTCTCAAAATGCTGGGAGAGAATGGAACAAGCTGTATCACCCGTTAGGATAGGATGAAAAGGCACGAGTGTGAAACTCAGCTGAGAACAGGCTAAAAGGAAGCATAATAATCAAAGTTAATATTTATATAGGATTTCATGGTTTTTACAAAGTATTTTACATTCATTACCTTATTTAATATTCACAACAATCCTGTAAGATGGGTGCTTTGATTACTCCATTTATAAATTAAAAAAAAAACAACTAAAGCTTAGTGAATTACCCAAGTTCAAGGGGCAGTTAAATATCAGAGGCAGGATTTGGGCATATCTTCTCTTCCTTGACTCTAGGTTCAGCACAGAACCTCAGACCTATTTCAGTTTGTTTTTGGATAAAGTTAATGTTACCATCCTGTTCAAAGTACCACAATAATTTCTAAAAGTGGATTGTACTAGACATTCCTGCCCATGGGATAATAGCTCTCTGTAGCATATTTTAAGAAGACTCTTCATGCTTTATTTTACAGGAGAAGAAATTGAAGGCAAGTACCCTATCTAAGGTCACACAGGTACTGCATTTCATGGGTTGGGTTTAAACTCAGATCCTGTAGACTCTAGAATCAGGGTTCTTTCCATTTTACCCATACTCAATTAACAATAGAATCTTGTCCTGGTAGAAGCTTTTCACCACTCTGAAAGAATTAACTCTTCTAATCCATAGCACTATTCATTTTAATGATGCTTCCAGGATAGAACTGGACAAGTAAACTTAGGGTCATGAAGTCATTGAATGGCAATTCTGTTACCTTGTAGGACCTACCAGGGCTTATTGACATAGCCATTGTAGTCCAAGAATCACCTCTATGCCAAGATGAGGACTTGGAGGAAGACTTTAATGCTGACACCAACACTGGAGGACTTTATAACCTCAAAAGACTACAAAATTGGTGTGATTGGTCAGTTCTTTCCAGTAACCTACAATCTAATGACTAGGAACATCCTTTGGTGATCTGAACCAATACTTCCTTACCATCATCAGTTTTCTTATCCAGAAGACCAAGAACAGAAGGAGATTAGAGAGGATAACTCCCCAATCTTCTTCAGAGTAGTTTCTCCTGGACCAAAGCCAATGTGAGAAGGACATGCTATACAGTTCATCTCTCCTTCCATATTAAACAGCAAGATACCTCTATGCAAAAACTTCAGTGATAAAGTAAAAGGTCAATAAGACAAAAGAACTTTTGTGTACTCTGTGTATTAGGCAGCACAGTGGATAGAGTATTGGACCTGGAGTCTGGGCAATCTGAGACACTTCTTTGCTGTGTGACCTTGAGCAAACTATATGACTTCTATTTGCCTCATTTTCCCCAACTATAAAAATGGGATAATAATAGTGCCTTCCTCCCAGCATTATTGTGAGGATTAAATGAGATAATCCTTAGAAAGCATTTAGCACAGTGTCTGACATACAGTAGGCTCTACACATTCTGGACATCTTCATTATTGCAACTTCTTTCACTGCCAGAATGCTCTGAAGTATTGTGACAGGAATCTTGGGCTGGGAGTGAGGGCACCTGAATTCTAGTCCTGGCTCTACTCAGTGACACTGGCATTCTCAATCTTTTCAAGTCCTTGAATAGCTGTTTTCTTATATTAGTCTCATAAGTTTATTAAGTTCCTTGATTTCAAGAGTCTTGTCTTATACTTTTTAAGTACATGAAATAATTAATATGACCTCTGAAGCCCCATAAAGACTGATGTTTCATTCTCTCTGATTTCTTTAATCACTGTACAGAATAAATCTAAGGAATCTTAAAGTGTTCAAGAAGTTACAGAATCATAGAAATCTCCTAGTTGGAGGAGACCTCACATATCTCCTAGACTGATTTGCATATAAATAGGAACCCTTTCAGTAATAGCCTCAGGAAGGAATCCTCCAGCTTGGGCTTGAAAATGTACAGTGATGAGTGTCTCACTACCCTCCAAGGTGGTTCTGTGAAGGATTGGTAGGAAAATATGGACAAGAATTGTACAGGATATGCAGAGCTATAACTAATAAGGCTGGCGACCTACCCAAGCAAACATCATAAGTTACCTGGGGCAAATCAACCTCTTGAGATAAATTCAGTAGGTGTTGGGGAACAAAAGAATGGGTACATGCTTCAGAACTTGCTATATTCTCCAGTGGCTAGTAGACAGGGATCCCTAATCAAGATGACTAATGGGAAGATCATTGTTGGAGAAGGAAACAGGATATGGGAGGGAGTATGAAAGGTGATCACCTAGGGAAGGAAGACTGTTATCTGGTAGTTTTCTATTTTAACTCATTTTTTTTTTCTTGCTAACTTGGTATTCAGTTCATTGTTCCTACCTGAAGGACTTCAGGTTCTATTTATACCCTCTAGACTTCAGTACCCAGAGACAAAGTCCTGATTATCTGAACCTTGCTTTAGCTCTGAAGATGATAAGGTACTAATGAAAGGAGTGTGCACAATAAGTATATTCTAGATCCATCAAAATATGAGAATATCCTGAGCAGCCTACCTTATATCCAGGAAATAGCATACAATGGTAAATCTTGACTCATTATCTGAAAACTGCTCAAATTTCTCCAATTAAAGACACCATCAAAATATAGGGGGTTGTATTCTTTCTATAGGAATCATTACTTGGAGGACCGTCCGCACAATGGATGTCTATTTAACCCTTTTTTCTAATGAAGGGAAAATCAAAACAAATTTTTAAAAAAGGGTCAGTCATTTTCAAGAGCCAATTGCCCTGGAAGGGGAACAGAGAAGAAGCTAGGGAAGGAAGCGCCTGCCAAGATAATAAATACAGGCCAAAATCACTAACATTTTGTGGTTTGACACTTAATTGATTAACTAATTTGAGGCAACAAGATTTAGTGTTGCTGTAGATGAGTGTCGAAGGGGCCATTATGGCGAAAGCTCCCATCTCCAAAGAGTGGCAGCTGCAGCTCCAAGCCGGCCAAACCTGCGTTAAAGCCCACATTTTACAACCGATACAAAAGGGTTTTTGGAACACGTCCCTTTACGGCTCTGCGCGCTGGGATTGCTCTGGAAAGGTCATACGGTGCCTTATCAGCATAGAGAAAATCCCCCGCCTGTAATGTATGTGTTTATTCTCAAATTAAATATATTAATGTATTATTTGTTCTTAAAATGTCATGCAATAGATAGTGAGCTTAGCCCTCCTGGCAGACCTTTGAAGCTTAAAGACTAATGTAATAATAGTACATTAATCCATAGGCTGTACAGCCATCTCCCTGTGGAGCCCCCAGACTTTGGCACGGACTCCAAAGCCCTGGATTTGCTGCATGTGTTTGTAGGAATCAGTGTCCTGAACAATGGAAGGCTTTTTGGAATGGGTTCTGCTAAAACTAAAGGGAAATGATGGTAACCTTATCTATCCATATGGAATAAAATACTAACATCGTCAACAGCAGCAATGACAATAAATAACTCAGGTTTCTGGAGTGCTTTAGGATGAACAAAGTGCTTTCTTCCCAAGTCTGTGAAATAAATAATACAAATATTCACATTCTACAGAAGAGCGTACCGGGGTTCTTAGCAGCAAAATGACCAACTTCACAGGAGTCATAAGGTCAAGAAGCCTCTGAGCTTAGATTCAGGCTGCCTTCTCCTTACCCCAGGCCCAGCATACTTGTTCAGCTATTTCACTGTTTCTCAGTTGCTTAACAGTCTTGAAAATAAACACAGGCCAAATTCATTCAATGAAGTATTTCTATTTATTACTCTGGAACCAGCCTATGCTAGGGATGCAAAGACAAAAAATAAGCAACAGCAAAAGTCTTTTCTCTTATACGCTAGTGGGTGGAAACAATGAAGGAGGTGGAAAATACTTGCAAAATAAATGCAAAGCATTTGAGAAGAGAAGACACTTGAAATAGGAGGGAGAACAGATCTAGTACATGAATGTTGGAAATGACCTGACGTAATCTTTGAAGGGAGGGTCCCAAGAGGCAGAGTTTAGGTGGGAGTGCATTCTGGAAATGGGGGACAAACTTCACAATGGCATAGAGATGGAAGGTGGAATATAAAGGACAGAGAACAGTAAATTAAGTCAGAAAGTAGAATGTGTGAAAGAGAAGAATTTAGAAATGTCAGATGCAATGCCCGGGGTCTCCAAAGTGCCAGCCAAACTCCAAAACTTGGCCCAAACCTGATTAAAATGTAATAGGAAATATTTAACAAAATAAATAAAAACACAAGACTGTATAGATAAAGCTACTTTGTGGTTTTCTAAGTCAATATAAAACAACTGCCTACTGTTCCATCTATTTCAATTTGAGATTGAGATCACTCCATGCAATAAGATTGGAAACATAGTCTGGAACCAAATTTTGAAGAAATAATAAACAGAAGATTACATTTTATTGAATAGGCAAAAGGGGGACATCCATAATTTCTCAAGTGGGAAATTAATATGCTTTGAGTCTAAAATTTTTGAGGTTAGCTTCAAGGTAACCAGTCAGTCAATCAATAAATCTTTATTAAGTACCTACTATGTGCTGGAGATTAACCTCCTTTTACTATATAATTAGAAAATTTTAGTTAGTTTCTGTATGAGCAGTGGACCCCCTGACTTTTAAATCTCAGCTGGGATGGAATCAGCACCAGGTGCTTTGCTATAGCAGAAAAATTTAATGGCAGTCAATGCCTCTTCTTTGGTTGGAAGTTTAGTCGTGTGGCATTGAACCTGAAGTATGTTGTCAATGATTTCAGCAGTCTCTGATGGGTCTGCTGAGAACCCTATGGAAGCATTCAGCCCAACTCTCCAGGATCATGCACTTATCACTGATCAGTGTAGCTTCATCAGTGATGAGTAGTTGAGATGCACCAGAGGGTCTTTGGTCCATAAATAGTCTTTAGAGGCATTTCAGAAGGGCTTTGGATTATTGCTATTGGAATAAAACTCAATCTCATCTGCCTTCTTACTGAGCCAAGAGTCCTGCATCTCTCTAAGCTTTGCTTTCACTTTACTTGTGATGCAATTAAACATTGCCTTCTTAGACATGGATAAATTGTCCTGCTAGTAAACACTGTGGAGTTCTCAATTTTTATCAGCTTCCGAATTTCCCCATCATTTTCATCAAAGCAATCCTGATATTTCGTGAGTGCTTTGACCCTGATGGATAAATGTGATGCTATATGCCAAGTCTCTCAAAACTGCACACTCTTTTTCTGTTGCACTGTTGCTGTGTTCTGACTCACCTTCCCCTCCAGGTCAGCAATAAACTGTTCATGCAACTACTTGAATTGTCTTAGGAAAATTCTGAAGATTACCTAGCTCTAAGTATTGCATTTCCTCTCTCAAGCTGAACTGTCAAGTATTCAAACTCTGCTGAAGAGAGTGCAATTCTGATGGGCTGGCCACATAGCCTGAATGCCAAATGTATATTTACCTAAAAGACTAATTTATGGAAAAGTCACACAAAGCAAGCACTCACATGGAGGTCAGAAGAAGTAATATAAAGACATTCTAAAGGTCTCTAAAAAAATTTTGCATTGACTGTGAAACATGGGAGACAATGGTGTAGGACCACCCAATACAGTGCTGGCACTAAAAAAGATGCTGTGATGTATGAGAAAAGTAGAATGACAGAAGCACCAAAGAAAAATGAGATGTAAAAATCTAGTAACATCTCCATCCCAAATATTTAATGGACTAGGTAGGCCCAACCCTTTACCCTAGGTAAAGTCTTTTGAGTTTATATCGGATTGATCTGCCACAGTCAAACATATTGTACCATTTTCCTAACTTCACAATGTCATTGATCCTCTGTGAGTATGGAGGATGAACAACAGCAGCTATGTGCCAGGAACTGTGCTAAAAGCTGGATCAGTCTACATAAAACAATATGTTCTTCTTAGCTTGGTCTCCTTTTAGTTGGGCTTTCATACAGAGAGGTGATTATGAGAAGGATATTGAGCATACGGGGCATGGAGCAGCATGGACTTGTAGAGAGAATACTGGACCTGGAGTCTAGAGATGTGGGTTTAAATTCCAGTTCTAACACTTCATGAACTGTGTGAGTATAAATCTAGAGGCAGAGGGGACTTCAGGGACAATGCAGTACAACCCCTTCACTTTACACGTGGAGAAATTTAAAGCCAAGGAGGTCACTGTGGAATGCACAGTCACAGTCATCAGAAGCAGTATTTGAAGTCAGATCCTGCAGAACCAGGGCACTTTCCCCTATACTGTACTAAATGGGCATTTGGATAATAGTCATAATCACACTTATATACATAAGTATATCCATGTACATATGTGTGTGTATGCTATCTACCTCAGACACTTGTTGGAAAGAATGTACTTTGTAAACCTTAAACGAAAAATGATTGTTTTGGGATTTTCTTTTCACCATAGCTTATGGACAGTAGAACTAGTGAAAACAAGAATAATAATGTCCCCCTTAAGCTTGGATGCTCTCTCCTGGTTTGTGGAATTCTTCCTAACTTTCAGAACTCTCTGCATGTCTCACCTGAGGATGAGGTAACTGAAGACCAAGAAACCATTGATGGAGGCAGGGAAAGTATTATCATCTTCACTTGTAGATGAGGAAACTGAGTCTACAAGGAAATTACTGAACAAGGAAATCAGGGATATTTTCTTGGAGAAAATGACAAATACAGAAAAGGTTTCTGTAGCTAGAGGACTAAGTTGAATCTAGGAGATAGGGAATAAATCTGTGATTTCACTGGGAAAGGAAAGTCCTGGATTGAGGAAACTCCCTTTACTGAGGCAAGCCACATCTTCTCTGTAATTTGTAGGATTAAAGATATAGATGTCTAGAACACTGAGATGGTAAGTTACTTGCCCTCTAAAAATATGTGTCAGAAACAGGATTTTAATCCTCTGTCTTTGAGGTCAGCTGTCTATTCAATATGTCTCCCTGAATCTAACAAGATAAAATCAAGAGAGGAGTATTCACACACTGGGTTTCACAAAGTCAAACTCACAATATAAATATAAAATGGGAGAGATGTGTAGTTTATCTGAAGAAGCTCTGGGGAAGTTAGCATACTCAAAGCTCAAAGAGCCAACATCATGAAGGAGACCCCAGAACAGCTGGTGAGTTCTTGGGCTACATTAAGAAAGTCGTAGATTGCATGAATAAGCAGGTGATAGATGCCACAGTTAAAGAAGAACTTAGACAAGAATATAAAGTGTTCAAGGCAACCAGGATGATAAAGAATCTTGTCATCCATGTCCTGTATATCAAAAGGAGCTGGGTATGATTAACTTGGAGAAGAGAAGACCTCAAAGGAACCTTTTAGTTGCATCCAAGTATTTGGAGGACTGTCACAAGGAAAAGAGATCAGACTTATTCTGTGTGACCCCAGAATACAGAACCAAGAATAACAGACAGAAATCACAAAGAAGAAAATTTAAGTTTGTTGGTGTAGGGGAAGGAGAAGGGGATTAAGCCAAACTTTCTAACCATTTTAAAAGTGAAATAGGCTGTCCCAGGAAATAGTGGATTTTTCCTCATTAAAGGTTTGGTGGGCTGACAACCACAGAGGCTTCTTCCAATTCTAAAATTCTGTGATTTGAAATTCTATAAAGCCTGTAAAATCCAAAGGAATGAAAGTGATTGCTATTATAATGCAAATACCCCCCAGGGGTAACATCATATGCAATTACCAAATAACACCTTAATGGAATTAATTGACAGCAGCTGAGGGCAAGGCCCTATGGGAAAGGAATACCAGGTGGAGGAGGGGGAGGGGAATGCTGAAAGTCAGGGAAGACAAAGGGTAGCTATAGTCAATTTGCCTACTTCTTATTTGCTCAGGGCTGTGCCCAGAAGATTCTCCAAAGATTTGTGCTTCTGAATGACAAAGATATCTGTGCCTCTACATCAATGACCCCAAGTTGGCCAGATCTAGGAACTAGACAGGAGCTTCAGGATGACTTAGTCCAACTCATTCATTTTATAGGGGAGAAAACTGGGGCCCAGAAAGACTGAAGTCATCTGGTCAATACTAGGATAGGATTTTTCCATCCTCCCTCACTTACAGTGACAGGTAGTTTAAGTAGAGCTAAGAAGCGCACATCTTCAGTTACCTTGGTCTTTACAAGTCCAAGCAGGTAAATAGGACAGCACAAACACAGCAACTCTTGTCTTGATCCAGATGTTGATAATCAAATACCATAGAGAGAAAAGTACTATAGTATCTCAACTGGGACTAATGATTTAGCATGGCAAAGAAAGGCAGGCAAGGTTTCTCCTGGGGCAGGTAGGTGGTCCAGTGGATAGATAAGAGATAAAGCTGGCATATATATGTAGGCATAAGTGTGTGTATTTATGTATGTATACACACATTATATATGTATGTGTATATATGGTAGATATGCACATATATAAGATATATAATTATATCATATATGGGCAGCTAGGTGGCATAGTAGATAAAGTGCCAGGCTAGAGTCAGGAAGACACATTTTCTTGAGTTCAAATCTGGTCTCAGATATTTACTAGCTGTGTGACTCCGGGCAAGTCTTGTGACTCTGTTGGCCTCAAGTTTCCTCATCTGTAAAATGGGCTGGAGAAGAAAATAGCAAATCATTCCAGTGTCTTTGCCAAGCAAACCCCAAATGGGGTCATAGAGTCAGACATCACTGAAATGACTGAGTAACAACAACCAATGAGGCTTTTCTCATCTTCTTGGTCAATAATGAACTTCTTCAGATCTCAAAAAGCTTTTAACTCTATAATTCACCAATCATGCATGTACTAGAACTATCTGTGATTGTGTCTTCTTCTCCCCTTAATCAGTAAGCTTCCTAAGAGCAGAGACCAGGCTTCCCCCATTGCCAAGAATAGTGCTCTGTACACAGCAAATACTTTGCCATTTCCTTCTCCAAGACTCATTGGAGAAGGTAGTAAACACAAAGGTGTCTTCTGGAGGACTTCCTTCTCCAACTTTTTGAAAGTCAATAAAGGGCATCCATATAGGAGTCATAGTTTCAAGCAAAAAGGAAGGACACAAACGATGAGGAGAAGTGAATTTTTTAATTATGGATACAAACCAAATGGCAGTCTTCCGACTTCATGGATACTTCAAAAGTGCCATGATTTCATGGGTGAGAAAATAAGGTGGATCCCAACTCTTCTGTATTCTGGAAGATGGTTTTCATGACTTGTACCTAAGTGACTGGTTGCCTGGGGAACAAGGGAGAGAGAGGGGACAAGATCATGCAGGCAATGATGGACTAGAAGCATATTAAACTGGCTCATTGGAGCCAGTTAAGGTTTCAGTGTGAACATTTATACCTGAGAAAATGGAAAATGTTACACACCAGGGCTTACTTTATGGGGTTGTTTGTTTCTTTTGTTTTTTATTTTTTTTTTGAGGGGGGTATCTAGACTTAAGAAAGTAATAAAGAATACATTAATAATTCAGATCAAACCTAAAAGTGCGCCATGAATACATATTTTTTTCCGAGTCAGTTGTTAAAATATTTACCCATGCAAACTTCTGCAGCTAGATCTTCCCATCACTAGCAAGTCTTCTCTTTGGTCAAAAAGCACACAGTCAGCCTCAGTACTTAAGGCTTTTTAACTTTGTATAGTAGGAAGGCCAAAGCTTGGGTTCTACTGGCATGGACTTCAAGAACTTGGGGCCACTTCAATGCCACAAAGAGGAAGGAAGGAAACAAGCATTTATTTGTCACCTACTAGATACTAGGAACTGTACTAAGCACTTTACAAATATCTCATTTGACCCTCATAACAACCTTGGAAAGCAGGTACTATTATTATTCCCATTTGACAGTTGAGGAAACTAAGTCAGAGAGAAGTATAGTGGCTTACTCAGAGTTACAGAGCTAGTAAGTGTCTCAAGCTGGATTTGAACTTGAGTCTTCTTAACCCTAAAGCCCAAAACTCTATTCACTGCACAAACTAGCTACCTCTAATGCCAAAGAGGCATCAGAAAAGGGCTGGGCACACAGTGGGCCCTGAATATATGCTTGCTTGATCACTGGACTACCACAAGGCTTTTTAACTTGTTAGGACCTGACAGAAATTGTGCTCCGTTGACATCATCTACTGAATTTTTAACTAGATAACTGTTTCAAATCCCATCGCCACTATTTACTATCTGTGCTGAATAAATCACTTAATCCCTTTGTGCCTCAGTTTCCCCATCTGTAAAATACAGGGGTTGCATTTGATGATTTCCAAATTCCCTTCCTACTATATATCTCAGGACTCTATAGGAACCCAGGAACACTTACAAGGCATAATGAAGCATTAATGAAAGTTAGAATCACCAAGAATTTCACAGGTCATCTACTCCAACCCATCCCTAAATATAAATCCCCTTTGTATATGTCTGACAAATGGCCAGCTTTGACTTGAAGACATCTACTGATAAGGAAACAATTGCTTCCCAAAGCAACTGTCTCTGGATGGCTCTGACTGCTAACTTTTTCCTTCTAACCAACCTAAATTTGCATCTCAATAACTTTCACGCATTGTACCAGGTGAGTCACTAAGCTCATGGAATGTTCATTCAATCTGCAGTTAAATGAAAAAGTTACCCCTGACATGGCCATGATATCAGGCTCACCTCAATCACTGCCAAACTTCATTGAAATTTCAAATATAAAGAAAAAGAAAGGGCAGGAAATGATATCACATTTAAGGACAAGAGGATCTTTTATGTGAATTAACTAAAAGCTGAGCTCTAAGAAGACATCTTAGATTTGATATAAGAGAATGCCTAGATTCCTAAAAAATGATTAAAATGTGAAAGAAGGATCCAGGAAACAGTTGTCATGTGCCTTTCAGTAGCCAATCTCCCTCTTAGGCAGATGGGAAGAGAGTCGGGACTTTCGAAGTATTCTGAGAAGGTGATGAAAAGCACCATTGAAGCAGCCTAATCTGTTTTCATGACTCAGGCAGCATAAAAACCCACACAGCAGCCCCTGAGAAACAGTATAGGTCTTTATGCTTCTAGTTCAACATGACTCTGCTTATTTGATTTGATTACTCTGAAAGGTCTGGAGATAATCTGCCCCATTCTCCTCTTCCCCACCCACACCCCATTCACCTCTTACAGGCCTACTGTTTATACTTCCAAAAGCCTGAATCCAGGTAGGTCGGTCCAGCTAGAAAGCAGAAATTGTCAACAAAAAAAAAAAAGGAGACTATGGCAGCATTTTAAAAAAGCTACAATGGTGATTTTCCCATTTTCCTCATTCTCTTCTCTGGATGTGGAGTCCACATTATAATCAAAGCTCCAGGGTAATTTCACAGATGGGGTATCTTTCAAGAAGCTTGCCAGCCCAAGCACTACCCCAGAAGAGGCTTGTACATGAGATGCTTTGTGCTCCTGCTCCCAATGAGCAAGTCTGTGATGGCGGGCAGCCCAAGAAGACTTTCCAACATGACCCTTGATCACAAACCCACACAGGTCACACAGAAAACAGCCCCGGATCTCTTCCCTTGTGCTCCTGTAATGGTATTAGCAAAGACTCTTTCTTACTCAATCGCGCTCCCAAAGGATTTTCAATAAACTTTTTATGTGCCATAACTGTTACATTAAATAAAGCTGAAAGTATTGAGTAAACCGACTGTAAATCACTTTAGATGCCTTGGAATTACATTAAGTGTGAGAATTATGGATCTTTTGCTGCTTGCAGAAAGAGAAACGACAGAGCCAGGAATTTTTATGCTGCCAGCCTTTTGAAGATTTTTAAAATTATTTCTGTATGCTGTGTGACAGACTTCCCTATAAATGACTTCTTCTGGGGAGGGGGAGCAAGGAGTTATTGTGGGAAAGGATGTGCCCTTTAGACCCATAATTCCAGTAGCAGTCCTGGTGTTAGGGGCCCAAACCCTAGGTTTGCTATAGGTAGGGGTTCGTCTTCTGATGAGAGTTAGAAAACTCTGATTAGATGTTGGTGGATGTAGTCAATCACAGTGTGTGAGTGTGTGTGTGTGTGTATGCATGTGTGAGAGAGAGAGAGTGTGTGTGTGTGTATGCCTGAGCATACATAGACTTTTCAAGACCCTTTTCTGTTCTAGACTCAACAGCTGTTATTTCAGTGAAGTTAAAGCCCATGTTATTATGGCATTCGTGTTCAGTAATCTTGTGAGGTCTTTGCAGAGTCAGCTTTGTGTTAAAGAAGAATTTCACACTGCAAAAAATGGAAGGAATAAGGGTGGGGAAAGGGATGGATGGTGTGACCTGAAATCTCCACAACTGATTTTTCGCTATATACCTTTTGATGTGAAAGAAATCTTACTTTGTACTTTGGCGAAAGGGCAGCGGGGAGGAAGGCTTAGTGTGTGATCCACACACACAGACTCAACCTGACCCAAGCCATCAAAGGCTGTTATCTGAACTGAACTGAGTGGCTTTCTCAATGACCAGGCAACAAGAAGTTAAATTATAATCAGAGAAGTGTGACATCAAATCTTGTCACCATGGTGACTTCAGTGATAGCAGAGATTTTCAACCATGATTTCCCTTGGAGAGGGCAAAGGATGATGCGCTATGTTACCTTAAACAAGATGATTTCCCTCTCTGAGTCTCAGTTTTTTCATCTTTCATATGAGGGGATTGTACTTGATGACCTATAAGGTCAATTCTAACTCTAATATTCTAAGGTTCTGTGATACTATAAAAGAGAGACTGAACTCCAAGTTCTGTGGTCAACTAGGCAGAGTTAAGGGTCATTTGGTAGAAGAACAGCTTCTATGTTTTGCATGATTTCACATATAAAACTGAGATTACCTTCCCTACCTTCTCAATGGGTGGAGGAGGGGAAGGCAGGAGGGAAAGTATTTGAAAATTAAAAGAAACTTTAAATGAATGTTAAAAATAACTAATAAATAATCAATTTGAAAAAAAGATCAAGAATAAGAAAAGTGACCAATGAGGTGGGGTTGCAGTTAGAGGTGTTCATTTCATGTCTCCAGAATATCCAAATAAGAAGTGAAAAGACCTAAAGGGGTTTAGGGATCATGAGAAATCATCTGGTATACATTATAATTTCTCTAGGAGTTCAGAAAAGGGAACAATCAGTGTGGGCTGAAATAGTCAGAAAAGACTTTATGGATGAGGATAGGATCATAGATTAAGATCTGCAAAGAACTTTGAAGTTATTTAGTCCAAACCACCAACCTTCCCCATTTTACTGAGGAGGAAATTGAGGCTCAAGGCAATTAATTGCCCACGATCACACAGCTGCTAAGTGTCAGAGTTAATATTTAAACTCAAAGTCTAGCATTCTGTACTCTGCATGCATTTACTCATGGCAATAGATGTATAAGATCTTCACCAATGGAGAAGGCATTTTCTGGAGGGACAGTCTGTGAAAATGAGAAGAAGAGAAGAAAAGATGCCTGAAACACAGAGTGTGTGATAGAGAGTGGGAGAGATTAGGATGGAAAGGGAATAGATGAGAAAGATGGAGATAAGGTGGGGAAGTAACAGGAACTCACTTGAACTTTCCCAGATTTCCCTCCAAACAACTTCAAATAGTGACTCAAATTGAATTCTAGAGCAATAGAACCAATAAAAAGTTGAGGTGAAAAAATTTTCAGCCCAACACAATTTAGGAAGTCAGCCCCAAAAAAATCTGTCTCACTTTAATGATGGTTGTCCCAAACCTCCCAATCCCTAGAACAGGGATTAACATAAAACTTGCCTTGGGGATGGCTGCATCAGTGAGGCAGAAGCTTCAGGAGCTCTCAGTACACAGACCATAGTGGGTACAAGTGATCAGAAAGAGATAATAGTGGATGCTTTGCTGGCAGTGAGGACAAGACCCTGTTGCATTCCCCATAGACAGTTCTGAGTCAAGGTCCCAAGATGAAAAGAAACTCTAGGGCATTGACACTTGCAGTCACAAGGGAGCAGAAGCCGTTGTCTCAGGTCCAGGGTAGAAAGGACCTTCTGTTGAGAGAGCAGTGGGGCAGAGCAGAGAGGAAGGGAGGGCATTGTATTTGTAGGGCCAGAGAGAGCAAAAACACTCCATAGGTGAGTAAGGGCCCTGGTTGGGTTCCTTGGCATAGAGTGCTTGTGGAGGCTATTGGGTTAGAGTATTATCCAGGAAAGCAATAACTACATTTTTCCTCAAATTAAACAACCTTGGAAGAACTGAAAACTTTCAGACCCTCAGAACTAGCTCTGAAAACAACATAAAAAAATTTGAAGCTCAGGACAGTGCTCCCTCAACCTCAGAAACAGAATCCAGTTTTAAAATTAAAAAGTGGGCTAGAAAAATGAGCAAACAATAACAAAAGAACCTGACCATAGAAAGTTACTATGGAGACAGGGAGATCAAGAAACAAATCCAGAAGAGGACAACGAAGTCAGAACTGCTATACATAAAGCCTCAAGAAAAATGTGAATTGGATACAAACCCAAACAGAATTCCTGAATGAGATCAAAAAGGATTTGAAAAAACAAATAAGAAAGTTAGAGGAAAAAATGGGAAAAGAAATGAGAGATACAAGAAAATTATGGAAAGAGCATCAACATACTGGTAAAAAGAAAAAAAGGCACAAAAAACACTGAAGAAAATAACACCTTAAAAAACAGAATTGTATGAATGGCAAAAAAAAAATGAGGCATACAAATCCACTGAAGAGAAGACTCCTTTTAAAAGCAGAACTTGCCAAATGGAAAATGATATACAAAAATTCACCAAAAGAAGAACCCCTTAAAAAATAGAAGTAGCCAAGTGGAAAAAAGAAGAACAAAAGCTCACTGAAGAAAATACTTTTTTTTGGAGAGGGGAAGAGAGGCAATTGGGGTTAAGTGACTTTTCCAAGGTCACACAGCTAGTAAGTGTCAAGTGTCTGAGGTTGCATATGAACTCAGGTTCTCCTGACTTAAGGGCTGGTGCTCTATTCACTCCATCCCCTAGCTGCCCTGAAAATAATTCCTTAGAAATTAGAATTGAGCAAATGGAAGCTAAAAGTTCCATGAGATGTCAGGAAGCAATAATAAAAATCAAAATAATAAAAAAATAGGAGAAAATAAGAAATATCTCATTGGAAAAACAACTGACCTGGAAAATAGATTGAGGTGAAGTAATTTAAGAATTACTGAACTACCTGAAAGCTCTGATCAAAAAAAAAGAGCCTAGACATCATATTCAAAAAAAAAAAATGTAAAGGAAAACTGCCCATTTGTCTTAAATCCGCAGGGTAAAATAGAAATTGAAAGAATTGATTTATCACCTCCTGAAAAAGAGCTCAAAAGAAAAACTTCCAGGAAAATTATAGCCAAATTCCAGAGTTCCCAGGTGAAGGAGAAAACACCCTAAACTGCCAGAAAGAAAATTAATTATCATGGAGCCATAGTCAGGATAATAAGATCTAGCAGCTTCTACATTAAAGGATCAGTGGTCTTGGAATGCAATATTCTGGAAGGCAAAGGACATAGGATAACAAGCAAAAATTACCTTCCCAGAGAAATTGAGTGTAATCTTTGAGAGGAAAAATAAATAGATATTCAATGAAATAGAAGATTTTCAACCATACCTAATGAAAAGACAAGAATTAAATAGAAAACTTGACTTTCAAACATAAGACTCAAGAGAAACATGAAAAGGTAAACATGAAAGAGAAATCATAAGGAACTTAATAGTATCAAACTCTTAACATTCTTTTGTCTGAAGATGATACTTGTAACTAGTAAGAACTTTATCATTATAAGGACAGTCAGAAGGAATAGAAACAGAAGGCATGAGAGTAAATTAACCAGGATAGGATGATTTCAAAAAAATAATAATAAAGAGTGAGGAAAAAAGGATCACTGGGAGAAAATGGAAAGGAGTGGAAGAATGGAGGAAATTATCTCACATAAAAGAGGCAAGAAAGGAAAAGCTTTCACAGTGGAGGGAAAGATGGGGGTGGCAGGCAACACTTACCATACTCTCATTAGAATTGATTCAAAGAGGGAATAACATACACATTAAATTGGGTATAGAAATCTACTTTACTCTTTACAGAAGTAAGAGGGGAAAGGGGAGAGCCTATAGGAGGGAGGGCAGATTAAGGAAGGCAGTGGTGAGAAGTAAAATACTTAAATAGAAAAGAAGTAAAATACTTAAATAGAAGAAGGATAGGGTACATGGAAAGATGATAAACAGGGGTGGGGAAAGCAACACAGAGGGAAATACATAGTTAATAATCATAACTGTGAATGTGAATGTGATAAACTCATCCATAAAATGGAAGTTCAGAGCAGAATGAAATAAAACTAGAATCTGATTTTGCTTACAAGAAACACATGTGAAAAAGAGTGACACATACAGAGTAAAAATAAGGGTTGTGGCAGAAAAGGGTCTGGTTGGGGAAGCAGGTTTTGGGCTGTACATGCCATTAAGGCCTGCGTTATTGGACATGGCAAGTGTGCTCATTTGTTTTACATCACTGAAATTCTTTGTTGCAAAAGAGTCTTCTATGTACTAGGGATGAGGCCCCAAGACTTCACTGGGGAAAAGAAGATAGATAAAGCATAGGTCTGTGCAAAAGGAGTTTCTGTCTTCAACAAGAGGATGTATAAGTGACTTGGACAGCTAGGTGGTGTAGTGGATAGAGCACCAGTGCAGGAGTCAGGAGGATCTGAGTTCAAATCTCACCTCAGACACTTGACACTTACTAGCTGTGTGACCTTGGACAAGTCACTTAACCCCAATTGCATCATCCTTGGTCATCTCCAGTCATCCTGATGAATATCTGGTCATTGGATTCAGACGGCTCTAGAGGAGAAGTGAGACTGGTGACCTGCACAGCCCTCACTCACTCAAAACAAAGTTATGCCATTATTTCTCTAATGGTATGGTCTTCAGAAACAAAGAACAAACACACATAAACATGCACACATACACACACAAGGGGCTGGAGCAGAATCTATTATACTTCAGCTGAAGTAAAAAAGGTAGGGGGAAAAATTGCTATCTCAGACAAAGCAACAACAAAAATAGATCTAATTAAAAGAGATAAACAGAATTGCATTTTTCTAAAAGGTACCATAGACACTGAAGTAATATAAATGCTAAACATATAGGCACCAAATGGTATAGCATCCAAGTTCTTAAAGGAAAAGTTAAATGAATTACAAGAGGAAACAGACAGTAAAACTATACCAGTGGGGGACCTCAACTTTCCCCTTTCAAAACTAGATAAATCAAACCTGAAAAATAATTAAGAAAGAAGTTGAGGAAATGAACAGAATTTTTAAAAGTTAGATGTGAGAGACTTCTGGAGAAAATTGAATGGGAATAGTAAGGAGTTTATCATTTTCTCAACCTCACATGGTACCTTGACAAAAACTGACTATGTAGTAGGGCTTAAAACCTCACAAGCAAGAAAAGAAAAGCAGAAATATTAAATGTATCCTTTTAAGATCATAATGCAATGAAAAATTACATTCAATAAGGGACTATGGAGATACAGGTTAAAAATCAATTGGAAACTAAATAATCTAATCCTAAAGAATGAATGGGTCAAGGAACAAATCATACAAACAATCAATAATTTCAATAAATACAACATATCAACATTTATGGGATGAAGTCAAAGCAGTATTTAGGGAAATATTTATATCTCTAAAAACTTACATCAATAAAATAGAGATTTAGCAGATCAACTAATTGAGTATACAACTAAAAATAAAAACTAGAAAAAAAAACAAATTAAGACCAAACTGGAAATCCTGAAAATCAAAGGAGAGATTAATAAAATTGGAAGTAAGAAAACCATTGAATTAAGAAAACTAGGAGCTGGCTTAAGGAGAAAAGACAACAAAATACGTAAGCATCAGTTAATTTTATTTGCAAAAAAAGAGAAAATGAAATTACCAGTATCAAAAATTAAAAGAGTGAATTCACCACCAATGAAGAAGAAATTAAAACAATTATTAGGAATTTTTGCCCAATTATATGCCAATAAATCTAACAACCTAATTGAAATGAATGAATATTTACAAAAAATATAAACTGCCCAGATTGACAGAAGAGAAAAAAAAATACTTAAATAATTCTATCTTAGAAAAAGAAATTGAACAAGCCTTAAACGTAGCTAGGTGGTATAATGGACTAGAGTTGAATTTAGGAAGACGCATTTTCCTAAATTCAAATCTAGCCTCAGAAACTTACTGTGTTACCCTGGGCAAGTTACTAAACCCTGTTTGTCTCAGTTTTCTTATCTGTAAAATGAACTTCAGAAGGAAATAGCAAGCCACACTAGTATCTTTGCCAAGAAAACTCCAAATAGGGTCACCAAGAGTCAGATGTAACATAATCAACTATACAACAACATCAATGAGTTCCCTGAGTAAAAATCCCCAGGACCATCTCCACAAGTGAATTCTACTAAACATTAGAAGAATAATTAATTTCAATACCATATAAACTATTTAGAATAAACAGGCAAAGAAGGAAATCATATGCCAAGTTTCCTCTGATAAAGGCCTCATTTCTCAAATACATAGAGAACTGGGTCAAATTAACAAGATTATGCATTAATCTCCAATCGATAAGTGGTCAAAGATATGAACAGGAAGCTTTTTAGAAGTACTCAAAGCTATCAATAGCCACACCAAAAAAAAAGTTCCAAATCACTATTAATTAGAGAAAAGCAAATTAAAACAGCCCTCAAGTGCAACCTCACACCTGATTAGCTAATATGAGAGAAAAGGAAAATAACAAATGTTGAAGAGGATGTGGGAAAGCAGGGACACTAATGCACTCTTGGTGGAGTTGTGAACTTCTCCAACCATTGTGGAAAGCAATTTGGAACTATGCTCAAAGGGCTAAAAAAAATTATGCATACTCTTTGACCCAGCAATACCACTACTAGCTCCATATTCCAAAGAGATCCAAGAAAAAGGAAAAGGACCTACACGTACAAAAATATTTATAGCAGCTCTTTTGTGAGGGCAAAGAATTAGAAATCAAGGTGATGCCCATCCATTGAGGATTTACTGAAGAAGTTTTGGTACATGACTGTGATAGAATGGTATTGTGCTCTAAGAAATGATGAGGAAGATGCTTTCAGATGCTGGGAAGACTTATATGAACTGATGCAGTGAAGTTAGCAGAGCCAGGAGATCATTGTACACAGTAATAGCAATATTGTATGATGATCAAATGTGAAAGACTTGGCTATTCTCAGCAACACAATGATACAAGATAATTCCAAAGTATTTATGATCAAAAATGGTATCCACCTGCAAACTGATGGAGTCTGAATGCAAATGAAAGCATACTTTTTTAAATTTTATTTTTCTTGGTTTTGTTTTGGTTTTTGGTCTGTGTCCTCTTTTGCAAGATGGCTAATATGGAAATATGTTGTGCATTACTACACATGTATAATTTATAGCAACTGCTTGCTTTCTCAAGGAGAGGGGAGGGGAAAGAGAGGGGGATTTTGGAACTCAAAAATTATTTTAAAAATAATGTTAATGATTGATTATTTTTACATGTAATTGAGGAAAAATAAAATAAATTTTAAAAATAACAGATATGTCTTAAGTACCTGCCAGGAGGAAGTCGCTGTTTAGAGTCCTACTAACTATTATGGGCAGTTAGGTGGCACAACAGATAGAGTGCTAGGCCTAGAGTTAGGAAAACTTGACTTCAAATCTAGCTTCAGACACTGTTTGCCTCAATTTCTTCATCTATAAAATGAGCTGGAGAAGGAAACAGCAAATCACTCCAGTGTCTTTGCCAAGAAAACCCCAAATGGGGGTCACGACCTGTGAGAACTGAAAAACAACTGAACGAGTTTATTTCCCCATCTTGCCAAGGGCTGGGGGACACATTAAAGGTTACTAGAAGTTACCAGGTTAAATAAGAAAGGACCTTTGGAAGAACTAGTAGTGAAAGAGCCTGAGAACTGAAAGGAACAAAGAGTGAATGAAATAAAAGGTAGAGAGTAGACGGTAGCCAAACCCACCCTCAGTGACTCAGCACCTTTAACACTTCATAGGTTTTCGTCCATTAAAGTCCTCCTCTGATCCCCACCCACATCCGAGTAACCATGGGTTCTTAGAGTCTATGCCAGCACTATATCAACTTGGGTAGGCCCTACTAACCTTGAAAGACTTTCAGAATAAGAGTGTGCAGAGAGGCTCCTCACAATAGTGGTCACTCTCATATGGTGAATTCTGTTGGGCTATTAGCCCATCAGAGACCAGCAACTAAGGCATGGAGGGAAGTGTGCAGACCTACATTTGTGCATATCTAAATCAAGTAATAGAATTAATGAATTTCTTATTGCAGGCCCAGTTCCATCTTAGGTACTTAGGAGAAGAGGGGAAAAAAAAAACTCTAAGAAAATCTCTGCCTTCAATAAGTTAACAATCTAGTTAAAGAGTAAAGACATTTAAACTATAATTAAAATATGTAAGCTTGTGATACTACCTACATAACATGAGGCACATCACTTAACCTCCTTTAACTTCAGTTCTCTCACCTACAAAAGTGATTTGAACTAAATGAACTCTAAGGCCCTTCAACTCTAATCTAGGTTTCTATGACCATATACTTCAATACTTAGGTGTACCCCAAGTAAGATTATTATCCATCATTTATTATCCATTATCCATCCCCATTAATGTGCATAATTCCTGCTAGGACAATGCTCATGTCTCACTCATGTCTTCCCATCCTGGAAGATTTTTACTCATGTTCTCCCATATCTCCTCCATACAGAGGGTGCCCAGTATACTTCTAGATCAATCACTACTAAGTCCTATAGGTCTTTTTTTACACTTCATGAATTATTCTCCAGCACTGGGCTGTCCATCTGTCATCCTTTTCTCTTGCTTCATGACCAGCCCTCCTTTTTTGTCCAATACTAGATGGTATCTAGTAACACTAGACAATTAATTGATGAATACCAAACCTCCATGACAGGAAACTGATATCTGTTC
This sequence comes from Bettongia penicillata ogilbyi, assembly GCA_023548195.1. NCBI lineage: Eukaryota > Metazoa > Chordata > Mammalia > Diprotodontia > Potoroidae > Bettongia > Bettongia penicillata. The sequence continues at coordinate 533,752 of JAJHZJ010000171.1, read as the reverse complement.
CTAAAACTCAACACGCCCTTCTTCACATTAGGGTAGCTCATCTTCCATTTCTCCATTACACTCACTTCTCCCTTCCACTTTTCTGAAGCCTTATCTTACCTTGGGCCACCTCCCCTTGTTATTCCCTCTGATTAACCATTCTAGACTAAGAGTATTCTTTCCCTCCTCAAATTTTAAGAGCACTTTGTCTTGATCTATTTTTCACCCTCACTATTCCATAATTTGTATTATGCTGATCTATGTTTATCTACCTTTCCTAAACAATGTAAGCTTCTAGAGGGCAAGAACTGATTTTTTTTTTATCATTTACTATCAGTACTTGGAATCTTGAATAAATGAAAAAAGAATGAATGAATGGGTTGATTTTAAAAGATCATATGCATTTCTGAGTATGGTTCACTACTATATTCTTCATAAATAGGCAATACATTTTTAAAACTTGCTTAAATATATCTAGTCAGGGAGTTAAGACATAAAAATATAATTTATATATATATATATTTAAATAGTTTTTGCCTCAGTTTCCTTACCTGGAAAAAGAAGTAAGAATAGATGATCTCTAAAGTCCCTTTCAGCTCTAAATTATATATATATATATATATATATATATATATATTCCTAAAATCTTAATTCTTGGATAGATCCACAATTCCATCTCTGTGGATACTCCCAAAAGATCCATTGCCCAAAGACTCATTATTTCACTGGTATGGGTGCCCCATTCCTCAGTGCAGATTCAAACATTTCTCTACATTAACAGATGACTTAATTATGTAAAAATCTGTCATCAGGTGGTAGCCAACCTTCTAGTGATGAGCCTCTGAATTTAGGTAAGCTGGTCCTTGGAATAAAATTTAACATTCCACTTATAACAATAATACTAACTGCTAATATGTATCGATCCCCACAAGGTTTTCAAAGTTCTTCACATATGTTATATCATTTCACCCTCACAACAGCCCTGTGGGGCAGGAACTATTAGACAGATATATAGATAGCTAGATATAGATATCATTATTATTCTCCTCTTTTTATAGGTAAAAAAACTGAGGCATAAAGCATGTAATTGACTTGCCCAGAGTTAGACAGCTAATAACTATATGAAGCAGCATTTGAACTCAGATTCTCTTGGCTCCCAGTCCTGTGCTCTAGCATCTGTGTCCACCTGGGAACAGCAGAAAGAGCACTGGATTCAGAGTCAAAGGGATGAGGTTTGAATCTTGGCAATGCTGCTTATTACCTTAGTCGATTTGGGAAAGTCACTTAATCTCCCTCAGTCTTATTAACCTTATCTGTGTTATAAAGTGGTGGATAAATGGCTTACAGTGTCCCTTCTGGATATGAATTTATGACCATATCACATCCTTCCAACCTGGTAGGACCTACTAGAGCTTTTGCTCCATTGGCAGAGATGTAATTAACCCTCAAAGGTACAGTTACTCACCAACACATACTCATTGATGGAATGACACTAGCTTCCTGGATTGTTCCATGAACAAGGCAATCCTTCTCTCATCCCCAGGAATTTTCTGTGGCTATTCCCTAAGCCTGTGGTGGGTCTCCCTCCTCTGCTCTGACTACTGACTTCCCTGGTTTCCTTTAAGTCCCAAACTGAAATCCTTTCTTTTATTGGAGGCCTTCCTTATCCCCTCTTAATTTTAGTGACTTTTCTTAGTTATTTTCTATTTTACCTGTACAAACAATACACACACGTACGCACACACACATACACATGTGTGTGTGCGTACGTGTGTATGTATGTTTTGTTTTCAGATTTCCTCTCCTATTAGATAGCTTCTTGGGGGCAGATACTGTTTGGAGGAAATTGAGGTAAACAGAGTTAAGTGACTTGCCCAGAGTTACAAAGTTTGTAGGTGCCTAAGACCAGATTCGAACCCAGACCTTCCTTGACTCCAGGACCAGAGCTCTAGCCACTGTACCATCCAGCTGCCTACCTAGAACACAATAGGTACTTGATAAGTGTTTATTGATTGATTGGTTTATATTTTGATGGAGGTATATCCTTATGTTTTTATTACAAATAAGAGTACTGTATTGATTTTAAGGAAAGGGGAATTTTTACTTTGAAAAATTAATAAAATGCAAAATACTAACAATAAGGCAACCTGTCCATTTCCTAAGGGGGAACTCCATGTCACTATTCAGGCACACCGTAAAACCCCCCTGCCCACAATTGGTAAAGAAAATGGTCCAGAAAAGCCAGACATTGTTCCTAGCAAGAAGCCTTGCAAATCCCCAGGCTGCACTGAGTTACATTCTGATGAGGAAATCATTAGTGAAAAAAAGCTCCCAATGGGGAAGCCCTTCAGTTTTGCTGATCTTGTAAATTGTCTGAATTCAATGTGTCACAAGCATGCCTTACAGTACACAAGATAATGCCCAGATTTTGGAGTGCAAAAGCATATTAACCTTAGGGTACCCTAGCAGGATTCCAACAAAGAATGTCTGGTAAGAACGGCAGGGCTCATGGTAATTGCTCACCATGTGGGTAAATGATCCTGACTTGTGCTAAGATAAGGGGAAACTATTAAAGGTAAGTCACCTGGGTTTTATTATGCTTGCCCTAAAAAATAATTAGCATGGCCTATGAAATCTTACTGTGAGGGGTTTTGTTTTGAGGGAGGAAGGGTCCCCTCCTATAAGGAAACTCATGAAGAGACATATTTGTTTTCTGTACAGGCTCTTTTCTTTTCCTTCCCCAACCGTCAAACACAAAAGACAAAGTTGGTGTTACAAAGAGTGATATGTCAAAACCAAGCAGGTATGCTTGTTGTGAGAGTCCTGCAACACCAGTTATTTCCCATCATGCTACTGCAGATGTGGTCCCCTGCAAATCTAGAAAATGAAGAGTGAATATTCACAACCTCACTCCCTGCTCTGACAATTAATGAGTTTATCAATTTTGCAGTTTTGGCAAATGGGCATTAGCCAGAGGTCACTGGTCTCTTCCTGGCTATTTCTAATCAAAAGGATTGCAGAGTTGAACTTCAGTCTACTGCAGTGAGAGCCCATTAGAAACAGGAACTTGGAATGGCACATCAAAAGAGCTAAGCTCCAATGCCCAGTGGAGCTCCCAAGCTTGCTGAACATGAAAGAATTGGGCAAATTCTTTGGTAATAGTTTCAACTTTTCCTTTGAGCTACCCTGCAATTGTTGCTTTGGCCTTGGACTGCTGAATCTCTTTCTGCCACTGGAGCTCCATCATTCACTGCAGTACAGGATATGGGCATTTCATCTTCCCCTGATCCTTTTCATACTCTGTTGAAAACCTGGTAGTAATCTCTTCCACATTTTGTAAATAGTGCAAAACTTACTGGTTCTCCTATAACAAGACTTAAGTTCAGATCGCCTCTCTGAAATTATCTCTATGACTTTATTTCTGTGGGCCTCAGTTTCCTCATTTGTAAGATGAAAAGGTAAGCCTAGATGATCTCTGAAGTCCCTTTCAGCTCTAGAGCTCTGATCCTACAACTTGAGTTTGAATCACTTCCTGCTACTGTGAATTTGGGCAAATATTTAATTGTTTTGGGTCTCAGTAAAGCGTAAAGTGACGAATTTGGACTAGTTGTATTTTAATGTCCTTTCTAACGGGTACTTTTTTCTCTGGCCTTTTACAAAGTGTTTCAGCATGTGTCCATAAATTTAAGTTGACCTTGGCCTATTGTATCACATTCCATCAGTGCTGTGGAAGACTGCTAGATACACCATGGAACCTGATCACAAGTCAAGTCCAGGTCAAATAGCGTACTTCATAAAAACGAGGCCTTTCCCAGTCTGGCTGGAGAGAGAAAACTCTTCCCAATGTCCAAAATGAGGACCAGCACTCAAGAAAGAATTCTCTATTGACCAATCCTCATCTTCTCAGGGTCATATACATCAGAGCTCTCACACATAGCATCTGAACCAAACCACTATTTTGGAGGTGGGTCATCATCCATGACTCCAGGCTCTGCTGGTTTCAAGGAAGGCAGAAGGCAACCCTTTTGATGATAAGTACCAGCCAGAATAAGATAATAAAGAAAAAGAAAAAGAAAGGAGCATCTTCTTTCATGGAAACATGAAAAGAGATTGAACTGACCTCTTAAACAGATGAAGTTTTTGGTACAATTTGAGTCACCAAAAGGTCCCACTTGACCCCAGACTATCTCTCTATTTCAGGTTAGATATGATGCCTGAGTTTCCCACTATTAAAATATATTCCTCTGAGTCCAAGAGAAAGGTAACGAGGATGGTGAATGGCCCCAAAACCACATGTAATCTACTCAAGGAACTGAAAATCTTTCATTTTGAGAAAAATCTTAAGGAGAAACACCATTGATGTATTCAAATATCTGACTACAATGTAGAGAAGGAGCAGAGTTATTCTCCTGGGTCCCAGAGTCCAGAACTTAGAGTAATTCAGATTTGCATTTCATATAAAGGAAACACAATTAGAGTTACCCCAAAGGGAAGTAAAAATATTTCCTTCAGAGAGAGAGAGAGAGTTTTAGGTTTTCAAGAGGAGATTAGTTGGTCATTTATCAGTAATGCAGTAAAGGTATTTCATGATTTTTATATGTGTTGTGCTGGATGAGCTCTAGATATGTTGTGCTAGATGAGTTCTCTTACATCTCTGAAATTATTCTATGGCACAGCAAAAATATTATTTTCCTCAAGTCCATGAATTGTTTGATCTGAGATCTAGAAGGAAACTTGGAAACCATCTAGAACCTGATATTTTGGATAAGATGAAATGAAAACAAGCAAAACAAATAAAACCCAAAGAAGATGAAGGATTCAGAACTGGAAGAAAGTTTAAGGTCATCCACTCCAACCACTTAACTTTAGAGATGAGAAAACTAAAGCCCAGAGGAATTGATTACTCAAGGTCATACTAGTAGTAAATGACAGACCTGGGAGTCAAGCTCAAGTCTTGTCCCTTGACTCCCAAGTTCAGCATTCTTTGTCTGGTTATCTACCTACACTTCCCCTTCTTCTTCCCTTCCCCTCTGCCATCACATGTTATCATTCTATGCCAGAATATAAACTCCTCAAAAGCAGAGACTCTCTTATTTGTTTATACATATATCCCTATGCCTTAACACAATCTCTGGCTAATAGAAAACATTTAAGTTCACGACTATACAGTTAAATGTACTTTTCTTTAATTTGCTAGTCCTATGCCTAAGGAAGGTGAGTTATGTGCTAATCGGATTCTTGGTGAGGGAAGGGGAGATGGTATCCCCATGTTTAGTGAAAGAAGGGAAGAATTGAGTGGAGTTGTAAAGAAAAGAAACCTGGTAGAAGGACGAAGAGAGAAATTAAGAAACACTGATCAAAGTAAGAGGCTTGTATCAGAGGAACTAAGAGACTGAGTGTTTAGAAGTGAATGGAAATCTAGTCACAGTATACCAAAGGGTAGAGCCCAAAGGATATCTGCTAATTTAATGGATAATAAATGATAGGAAGAAGTGATAAGTGATCAAAAGAGCTCTTTCTACCTGAGATCAAAGGCAGTGATCTCAGAACAGGGACAGAAAAGACCTATGTTTCTCCATGGACAAAGGATATTAATAAAAGAAGATTTCAACAAAAGCCTAAGGCAGACTATCAAAAAAGGAGAGTGGAAGATGGCAGAGTAGAAACAGGGACCTGCTATAGCTCTTCCCTTAAATCCTTCAAAAAACTTGTAAAAAAGACTCTAAACAAATTCTAGAGCAACAGAAGCCACAAAATGACAGACTGAAACAAATTTCCAGCTCAAAAAAATCTGGAAGGTCCGTGGGAAGGGTCTATTGTACCAGGCTGGGAGTGGAGCAGAGTTCAGCATGGGCCAGACTGGTGTGGACAGAGGAGCAGGACTTAGGAGACTAAATCACTGGCAGCTGCTGCAGTTCACAGACTTCCCAACCCACAAACACCAAAGACACATCCAAAGGTCACTGGGAAGTGTGTCTCACCTGGCTAAGAGGGGAGCGTGGTCCAGCCTTTGTCCCAATCCCAGCCCCAGGACCGTTGTAGTCACTACTGAAGCAGAGGTTGTTGTTTCTGGAGACCTCCACTTAACAAAGCTCAAAAGTCAAGTAATTGGCTGGAAAATGAACAAAAGGAGAATAAAGAAGCAGACTATAGATTTATACTTTCTCAGTGAAGAGGTATTTTCTTACATCATTGGTGATGAAGAAGATCAAAATATACAAGTAGAAAAAGACAACAAAGTTAAATATCCTACATCCAAAGCCTCCAAGAAAAATATGAATTGGTCTCAGGCTATGGAAGAGCTCAAAAAGGATTTTGAAAATCAAGTAAGAAAAGTAGAAGAAAAATTGGGAAGAGAAATAAAAGTGGCCCTAGAGTCAGATGATCTGGGTCATTTTCTCCATATAACCCCCATTAATGATGTGGCTGTGGGCAAGTCATTTCACACCTCAAGTTTCCTCTTCTTTAAGATTCAAATAGTAATGCTCATATTCATTACTTCAAGAGACTATTTTTAGGGAAATGCTTTATAAATTATAAAGTGATATAAACATATGAGTTATTATCATTACTGGTGGAAGTAGCAGCAGTAACAGCAGCAGCAGTAGCAGCAGCAGCAGCAGCAGCAGCAGTAGGAGTAGTAGTAGTGGTAGTAATAGTGGTGGTAGTGGTAGTGGCAACAGCAGCACTATGTCAATCAACAAGCATCTAAGTGCGAGTAGCACAGTTGATAGAGTGCTAGGTCTGGAGTCAGGGAGACCTGAGTTCAAATATGACCTCAGATACTTCCTAGCTATGTGACCCTGGACACTTAAACCCTGTTTGCCTCAGTTTCCACATCTTTAAAATGAGCTGGAGAAGGAAATGAATGGCAAACCACTCCAATATCTTTGTCAAGAAAACCCCAAATGGGATCATGAAGAGTTGAACATGATTGAAACAACTGAATAACAACTATATGCCAGGAACAATAACTGCTGGGGACATAAAGAAGAGTTTAAAAAAAAATGGTCCCATACCATACCTATACTGCCCAATGTGAAGCTGCTCAGTGGATAGAGTACTGAAGCACTGAATCTACCATTAGAAAGACTCAAGTTCCAATTTTGCTTTAGATATTTACATGGACAAGTCACTTAACCTGTCTGCCTCAGTCTTCTCATCTGTAAAATGAGGTTGATAATAGCACTTGCCTTCCAAAAACTAGATTATATGGATAAAAGAGAAAACTGAAGTGTTGTTTAAATATATAAAATAAAAAGTTTTGAAAACTTAGAGTATTGAAAATCTATACTTAATCCAAATTCTAGAGGTGCTACCTAACAACAAAATAGATGGCAAAAAAAAAAAAAGCCATGAATGATTTTGAAAAGGAGATGAGAACACTTCCAATGGAATTTCAAAAATCTTTTTTTGAGTTTGATCACATGCATGCATCCAACTAATAGACCAATTATATGAAAATGGCAATTCTAAAATCTTTCTTCTACAATCATTATGAACAAATTTATTCTCTTACAATATTCCATGGACATTACAAAAATATTTCAAGACCAGTACACCAAAAAAAAAATACTGATTGCTGCTTAAGTAAGGATCACAGAAAGAAAGATAAATTATCTAAGGATACTTTTTTTTTTAATAAAAAATTTATTTATTTACCTTTTTACATTCATTTTCACAAAATTTTGGGTTCCAAATTTTCTCCCCTTTTATCCCCTCCCCCCACCCCAATACACTGAGCAATCTAATTTTCCCTATCACCAATCTGCCATCTCTTCTAACATCCCTCCCTTCTCTTATCCCCATCTTCTCAGTTGTCCTGTAGGGCCAGATGACTTTCTATTCCCCCTTAACTGTATTTCTTATTTCCTAGTAGCAACAACAATACTCAACAGTTGTTCCTAAAACTTTGAGTTCCAAATTCTCCACATCCCTCCCTCCCCACCCATTCCCTTTGGGAAGGCAGGCAATTCAATATAGGCCCTACCTGTAGTTTTGCAAATGACTTTGATAATAGTCGTGTTGTGTAAGACTAACTGTATTTCCCTCCATCCTATCCTGCCCCCAATTGTTTCTATTCTGTCTTTTGATCCTGTCCCTCCCCAAGAGTATTGACCTCAAATTGCTCCCTCCTCCCATTGCCCTCCCTTCCATCATCCCCCCCATTCCTTATTTCCTTCTCCCCCACTTTCCTGTATTGTAAGATAGGTTTTCATACCAAAATGAGTGTGCATTTTTATTCCTTCCTTTAGTCAAATGTGATAAGGGTAAACTTCTTGTTTTTTTCTCAGCTCTCCTCTTTTTCCCTCCACTAAAAAGTCTCCTGCTTGCCTCTTGAATGAAGTATAATTTACCCCATTCCATTTCACCCTCTTTCCTCCCACTACATTTCTCTCTCACCATTTACCTTAATTTCTTTCAAGATATGGTCCCATCCTATTCAATTCACTCTTGTGCTCTCTGTCTCTGTATGTGCGTGCATGTGTGTATGTGTGTGTGTGTGTGTGTGGTTCCACCAACTACCCAGATACTGAAAAGATTTAAGAGTTACAAATATTATCTTTCCATGTAGGAATGTAAACAGTTCACTTTTGTAAGTCCCTTATGACTTCTCTTTGCTGTTTACTTTTTCATGCTTCTTCTCATTCTTGTGTTTGAAAATCAAATTTTCTTTTCAGCTCTGGTCTTTTCATCAAGAATGCTTGAAAGTCCTCTGTTTCATTGAAAGACCATATTTTCCCCTGAAGTATTATACTCAGTTTTGCTGGGTAGGTGATTCTTGGTTTGAGTCCTAGTTCCTTTGACTTCTGGAATATCCTATTCCACACCCTTCGATCCCTTAATGTAGAAGCTGCTAGATCTTGTGTTATCCTGATTGTATTTCCACAGTACTGGAATTGTTTCTTTCTAGCTGCTTGCAAGATTTTCTCCTTGAGCTGGGAGTTCTTGAATTTGGCCACAATGTTCCTAGGAGTTTCTCTTTTTGGATCTCTTTCAGGTGGTGATCAATGGATTCCTTCAATACTTATTTTGACCTCTGGTTGTAGAATATCAGGGCAGTTTTCCTCGATAATTTCATGGAAGATGATGTCTAAGTTCTTTTTTTGATCATGACTTTCAGGTAGTCCCATGATTTTTAAATTGTCTTTCCTGGATCTATTTTCCAGGTCAGTTGTTTTTCCAATTAGATATTTCACATTCTCTTCCATTTTTTCATTCTTTTGGGTTTGTTTGGTGATTTCTTGGTTTCTCAGACTCCATCTGTTCCATTCTAATTTTGAGAGAACTATTATCTTCAGTGAGCTTTTGAACCTCTTTTTCCATTTGGCTAATTCTGCTTTTGAAAGCATTCTTCTCCTCATTGGCTTTTTGAACCTCTTTTCCCAATTGAGTGAGCCTATTTTTCAAGGTGTTATTTTCTTCAGCATTTTTGGGGTCTCTTTTACCAAGGTATTGACCCATTTTTCATGCTTTTCTTGCATCTCTCTCATTTCTCTTCCCAGTTTTTCCTCCACCTGTCTAACTTGATTTTCAAAATAGTTTTTGAGCTCTTCCATGGCCTGAGCCCACCGGACATCCACCTGGGCTGTCTGGGATAGAGAGGCCCCAACCTCCACATCCTTCCCTGATGGTAAGAATATTTCCTTGTCATCAGAATTGAAAGGTGGGAACATCTGCACCCCATCAAAGTAGCTCTCTATGGTCTTATTTTGCTTCCTTTTTCTGGGCATTTTCCCAGCCAGTTACTTGACTTCTGAGATTCCTGTCCACCCCCACTGAGATCCGCCCAGCTAGTGCTTGGGGTCTGAGATTCAGATGGGCTTTCCGTGGCAGGCATGGCTGCTATTCAATGTGAGCTTAAGTTCTGGTGCTGGGGTCGGGGCAGCGCCGCCTCCCAGGCTCAGTTCCCTCAGGGGCTTTATGCAGAGACCTTCAGTAATGGAGCGGGTGGGAGCAGGGCCATCTCCCAGGCTCAGCTCCCTTAGGGGCTTTATGCAGAGACCCGAACTTCTGCCTGATGCTGCCTGCTGTCCCAGGCCGCCACCACTGCCTCTGCCACTGCCCCCGCTGCTGCCTCTGCCACTGCCTCCCAAGGGGGCCCGAGTCACAGAGACACCCCGCTCGCCTCTCAGCCAGCCCAAACGTCTCTCTCGCTGACCTGTAGCGTCTGTGGGCGGAGGGACCTTCCTGGCCACTGGAGGTTCCGTCCTTGAAGCCTGCTCGGATCTGCTCCTCTTGGCTGCGCGGCCAGGGCAGCACAGGGGTGGACTCCGCTTTCCGGGGCACAACGGACCCCTGGGGACGGCTCTCCAGGGCTCTCTGGAACGGAAATCTTTTCCACCATGTTTCTTCATGCCTTGCAGTGATCCAGAATTTGTGGAGAGTTCTTCTTGCAGGAAATATATGGGCTGTGGGTTTGGAGCTAGCACACGTGAGTCTTTCTACTCAGCCATCTTGGCTCCACCACCCTCCTAAGGCTACTTCTAAAGACAGATGTCAAGTACTACGATAGCAGGCATAGCTTAAGAAAACTATTGAAGATCTGTGAAAAACTATTGGAGCATTACGTCAATATCTAGCCATTTTGTACAATAAAGAGTTAAATTCCATATTGTTTAATTAAAAGCAATGGGAAAAAATGAAGAATGAGATCTGGAAGAGAAAAATATATCAGAAATTCGTGATAACCTTAGCCAGTAATTGAAAGCAAAAGTCAAGAGAATAAGACAGAAATGGAATCAAAGAAGTACCTCCCCTTCGAAAAACAATGAAATCAATATTAATACAAATTTGTACTATAGATATTTCAGAAGAAAAGAAACTAAAGAAAAGGGACTCTCCAAAGAAATATATTCTGGTCAATTGTTTGGTTAAAATAAGTCCAACCCAAAAAAATCATACATTGCATCAAATATGAAGTTAAAAGTCTATATATTATTAATATAATGAATAACAGAAAGGTTAAGTCAAGGAAAGTGATTGAAACTCTAGCTTCCCTACAAAATAAAAATGTATGGGGATTGGGGAGAGAAGGAGTAGAAAAGAAGCATAATGTTAATTCAAATGTTTCACAGTGGCACACATGTTGCTAGGAAAGTACTTCTTCCACTTTTTCTATGATGTGATCAGATCGCATTTTTCTCAACAGAAGGTATCATAGTGCCAAAGATGAGAATATCATTGATTTCTCTAAATACAGGCCAATTATGTGATTATGTATTTTAAGCAAAGTATTCATAGCTTGTCTCATACCAAAAAATTTATAAACAAATACAAAAAAAAAACAAATGCAAAAAACATAATACTAGCTGGAGCAAAAACAATGTATCAAAACACCCAAGGGTGGGGTAAAGAGCAACTGATTATCAGTTTGACTTGTTGAATAAGCCACCCCAAAGTGCCAAAACATCTACAATGGTTTGTTTTGATTTCACAAAGCTTTTGACTCAGTTCTGCACTCATGACTCATAGCCTTGTATATATAAATTTATAAATATAATATATATTTTTATAAAATATATACATTTATAAAGTATATAAAATCAATTAAAACATAGAATTATGAAGAATTTGCTGCAAATAGGCAAAAAATGTTCTCTATTTAAAACATACCACAGACAAGATAATTTCAATGTGACATTTTCCCACGAGGTAGTATAAGGCTGCTATTTTTCTGCCTGGAAAAAAACCTGTCCTAGCTTGAGAACCGTTAGTCATAGAAATGAGTATGGCTTTCAAGACAAAGAAGGAGTCATAGATGTATACGAATGACATCAAGTTGGATGACTCCCCTGAAAAGCATATTAAATAGCTATGATATCTATTGAGTAATCTTTCCAATCATATCAAAATATAATTTGGACTTAGTACGTGGACAATTCTTAATGCGTGCCAAGGAAAAATGAAAACTGAAGCCTTTGAGTTAAGATCTGGGGGGTCAAATTGAATCAAAGGATGAGGGTGAAATCTACAAGTATCTTGGTCTTCCTAGGCAAGATTCATCAAGGAGAAAGTTGGGGTTATGAATATTAAGAGCCTGCCTTGTTTCCCTTAACGGGAAGAACATAGGTACAGCATTTAACACCTACACACCATCACTTTCAGCAAATATTTTGGCACAGTAAAAAAGAAAGCAAATGCTCCAGAAAGTATCCAGACAAAAATCTAAGCAATGATAACAACAAAACACAAGATACCTCACCCTGTCAGGTGGAGAAAAATGAGCATAACACCATTAAGAAGAGGAAATTGATAGGTGATCTCAAAGCACACAACAAACACATTAAAACTTTAGAGAAATGTTTGTATGGAACAAATAGATTTCATTTCACAAAGCAATGGCAAAGTCTGACAAGGCTTTTGGTTTTTTATTACTAAACTTGTCAAATATAACCAAAGTTGGTCTGTATCCAGAGGGAGCTAATGAAGTGGCTAAGAGGAGAATGAAATCAAAAGGTGTTCTATGGGTAATATCCATATAAATGGAAGGAGAAGGGAACAAGCATTTATGTAGAGCCTACTATGTGCCAGGCATTGTGCTTTACAAACACTTAATCATATTTATCACATTTGATGTGAGCACTGTTAATGAGGGAAGCACTTTATAGTTGAGGAAACTGAGTCAGATAGAGGTTAAGTGACTTGCCCAGAGTCACACAGCTACTAAGTATTAAGTCTTCTTGACATCAGCCCCAATGTCCTATCCAGCGTATACCCAGCAACGTGAAGTCAACTAGTGACATCAACAAAGCAATAACAAAGGACTGAGTCATACAGATATATTTAAGAAACTAATGAGGTTTAAGATGGTGATTCAGGATGACATCATTGACACCAAAAATTACAGGAAGGTTATCTTTAAAAAGCCTTGACTAATATATTGGTTGATGAAGAATAATTAACTGAGTGATAGAAAGTCTTCAACCTAAAACCATAGGGTGTGAAAATTTAGCATCTGCCAAATACCCAGACACAATGAGATGGCTAGAATTATAAGCCAGAGACCCCCTCTCATTTATAAACTAAGAGATAAACAATTCTTGTATTACAAATATCAAACATCCTTGAGAATTGCGTCAATAATCTGTAAGGAAATAGAGCATTATTACAGACATACTCATTGCTCACTGTAAGTTTAATAGATGTCATATCAGATACTTGTAATTTCTAAACAACATGGAATGAAAAACTTTTAGAATATAGAAATTTAGTGGATGAAATTAAAACAGTGAGGGAAAAGGATGAGCTACATGTTCATCCTTTTCTTTCTGTATACTATGGGAGTTACCTTGAGATAGGTAGATAATGCAGTTGCCAGAGCACTGAGACTAGAACCAGGAAGACCTAAGTTTCAACATGACCTGAGAGACTAGTGGTGTGACTCTCATTCAGTCACAAACTTTGTTTGCCTCAGTTTCCTCTGCTATGAAATGAGAATCATAACAAGACCTCCCCTGCAGAATTATTATGAGAATCAAGCCTGGTACCTAGCAGATGTTGTAAAAATACTTACTCCCTTTCCCTCCTAAAGATGCTTTCTGTGAATCTGTGGAAAACGCACTTACAACAAGAGAATATTCTTACTCAATTACAAAAAATAAAAATTAGTCATTTTATCCACCTGTCTAATAGTCCATAGAACTTTGAACATGTAACAAGACATTGACTTGCTCCTAGTTCAATTGTATCTGAATTCCATGGAAAGATGAGAAGGAGATAACGGCAACACTTACAGCAAGAGAAATATGTCAGATCTAAGAAGGGAAACAAAAGTGCCTCCAATTGCGACATGTACACACATTCAGGCAATAATGTATTGATAGAGTTATCAAACAAGGGGCTGAATCAAGTGAATATTTATAGAAATGGGGACATTCCTGATAATATCCAGAAACTACATAAAGCTCATTCTTAAGGATCCCAGAATAATGGAAAAGTGCAAACTTTTAAAATAAACTGAAGAAACTATAGAGCATCTCTGTAGATTGTTAAAAATTAGAAGGTATTCTGAAAAATATGTATACAGATACGATTAAGTAGCCAGAGCTATATACCAGAATATAGCTAGTCTTCATAAATTAATATGTAACAAGTTCCCATACTGAAAAATGCAAACCTCACAATTACTTTGAAAATTCGGTAAATGAAATATACTAATCCTGGAGCATTATCATGAGTAAACTATTGCCCATACTTACCTGAACATGATAATGACTCATAACATTTTCAGAACAATGCTTTAGTAGATGTTGACATACTAACTTCCAAATTATGGGTAACAAAATGCTCTCAAGATATAGAGATCTAGTGGAAGAAATAAAAACCATGTGGAAACAGGAAAGTAGCCGTGATTTCCATCATTCTGTTTGAGGCTAGAGTTGTCCAAAAGATACTTTCAGTGAGCTTACAGGAGATGAGCCTGCAATTATTCATTTTACCCACCTCTACAGTTGTTCACCAAACATTTAATGTTAGAATAATGATCTATCCCAGGATTGTTTCCAAATGAACTCCATCAAACATCAAAATTTTAAAAAATTGAATCATGACAGTAATAGTTTACTAAATGAGAAGTTGGTCAGTCAATAAATAAAAAACATTTAAGTGCCTATTTATGTGCCAGTCACTTTGCTAAATGCTAGATTATAGATATGATTGTGGCAGATATCTAAATGGAGGTTTTACTTGAAGCCAAAGATATTGATAAGATTAATAAGAAGAAAGAAGTTGGAGACAGGAAGACTGAGAAAAGGCCACTAAATATGGCAGTTAGGAGGCCTTCAGTTATCTTAGACAGAATAATTTAGGTAGAGCTGCACAGGTATAAAGTCAGCCTGCACAAGGATGAGAAATGTATTAGTAATAAGTAAGTGAAGTCTTTGCTTGTTGAATATCCTTTCTATAGGTTTGGTCGTTAAAAAACAGAAGATAGGTGGGACAGTAGCTAAATAGAGTAGCCCAGAGTAGGTTATGATTTTTCTGGCAGAGTAGACATGAGCATGTTTGTAATTAGAGAAGGAGAGAATGAAAATATACGTAGTGGGGATAATTGAAGGTGAAAGTTTCAGTTGGAAGACAGAAAAGTCAAGATCACAGGCAAAGCTGAACTTGGCAAGGAAGAAGGCCATCTTTTTCTCTGAGACATGAGGGAAGGAAGAATGAATGGGAAAATGAGAACTTTTGAGTGGTAGAGGAAAGAAGTTGAAGGAGGTCAATTCTGATGGCTGTAATCATCTCCAAAATATAGAGGCCACGTCAATGGCTAGGAGTGAGTGTTTAAAGTAAAAAGGAAAGAATGGAACAATCACTATGAAAAGATTGATAGGGAAGTAATGAGATAAATTCAACAGTAGAAAATTCACTGTTAAGGAGAGATCTGAATTCAAAACCTGTTTCTAGTGTCTACAATGTAACCCTAAGGAAAGCCCTTAAACTCTCTGACCCTCAGTTTCTTCATCTGGAAAATAAGGCTAATGATACCTATAATACTTACTTCATGGGAAGAGTTTAAAAAACTTTTAATCTGTGATTTCTATAATGTAGGAAGTGCCTGGTCAGGACAGTCACCTATCAACGCAGATCATCATATTCAAGGAAATTTGCAATCTTACAGAGTTTGCCAAGAGGATGCTAAGCAGCTAAATGACTATCTTTAGGGTAATATAAGTATATAGTAAGACAAAGAATCTAGACAGCCCTAACTCCTAAGGCAGTTTTCTATCCATAATGCCAAGTGACCTCTCTGGATCTCCAGCTTTATTAGTCACCATGCCTCAGATGCTTCCTGAATCTATTCCTTTGGAGCCCTTCTCCCATTGGTGAGTTCTTCCAACAACTTCCATTTTGGGAAAAGGCCCAGCCAGCCATCTTTCATTCTCTAGACTAGCCACCATTCCTCTCCCCTCTAATATCCTCTTTTTCTATCTCTCCCCATGTTTGTTTTTCAGTTTCCCTTTTATGTACTGTCTTTCTTCATGAGAATGTAAGCACCTTGAGGACAGGAACAGTCTTCCTTTTTTGCTTGTAGTTTTATCCACAGAGCTTGGCAAAAGTTAGGGCTTAATTAATGCTTAAATGACTTGCCAATGGCCATGTAAACTATTTTGCATGAGAAACAGGACCCTAATCCAGGTCTCTCCTGATTCTACGTACATTATTCTTTCTAACAGATACCACATTCCTAGGAGAGGAATAAAAGAATGGATGAGGAATAGGAGTTCTACCTCCAGCTCCATCACTGACTATAGGACCAAGTCACTTGATTTCTGTAGGCCTGTTTCATTCTCTGAAAATGAAGTGGTTTGATTAGGTAGCCATGGAGGACCCCTCTAAATCCTATGACTCTAGGAACATTCTGAGGCCCCTAAATTCATAGGATCAACCATCTAGAGCCAGAAGTCACCTTAGAGGCTTTCCAGTGCCATCTCCTAATTTTACAGATGAAGAAACTGAGATCCAGGGAATGACTATGTCTGCTGCCTGATGATAAGCCTAGATAACTTCAGAAGACTCATCACCAAGTTGACCGCTGGATGGTGATGTTATTACCATAATCATCATTGTGGTTGCTGTTGGTTATGGAGATCACCTGTCTATTTAGGCAAGGACTGGAATCTAGGTCAACTGCTGAAGTAGCCACATTGATAAAACTACGGATTCTTTGGGCCTTGACAGTAATGAAGTCAGACCATAGCCATCAGTCCACATTCTTTGAGAGTCAGAGAAACAGCCCCAGGTGTAGACATTTCCACCCCCAAAGTTAGGAAGGTGAAGAGGGTAATTGGCATAATATCATCTCTTAGCTCCTTTTCCCCTAGAAGCCCAGGCAGCACCCCCAACACTCCCCTGTATGACGAGCACTATGGATTCGTCTTTATGACTGCAAGATTCCCCTGCATTACCCTGAGAGAGCAGTTCTTCATGGCTGGGCTGATAATTTATTTAGTTTTGCTAAGTGTTTCCTTCCAGAGAAGGGAAGAGGAGGGGGAATGGGGGACGGGGGAGAGGGTGGGGAAGAGGAAGAAGGGTCGCTTTCTTTGAAAAGCCGACTCATAAATGTTCAGGTACGTTCCCTTTTCTGTCGGCTAAGCAGCTTTCCCAGCCAAAAAAATAATCACACTGCAAGCATCAACCAGGTCTTAAGAGAGCAGACGTATTTTATCCCTCTTCAGTGACAGCACCGAGGAGCTAATGCCCCTGCATTTTTAGCTTGAATAGATTTTTTTTTTTTCTGTCCAAGTCAGCTTTACTCTGTTGCAGGTCTTTGCAGCCTTGGATTAACAAAAGGAAACCTGAGGCAAGGTGGGTGAAGCCAGGGCCAGATTCCAGACCCAACTAGGGTGAGTCTCCTGATGGTCTGGCTATTTCACCACAATGTAAGAAACTCCCTTTGGGAGATTCTGTTTCCCAGTGAAACTAATCTTGGCAACAAGGCCCAATTTTCCACTCTGGGGAGCCAAGGTGAACTAGTGAGGCTTAGAGACAACCACGTACAATAGCTGACTTCAGCATGCCACACAGGGCCCTGCACAACCCTAATTAACTGAAAGATATGTAGGCTTTGCCTAGCCCTTAAATCTTAAGCTTACTTTTCCTTCTATCTCAGCCATGTCGGAGGCTTGAGAGCAGGGCTTTTAAAGATGTTTGTGAGATATATTTTTTAATATGTTGATTACTGTATTTCATTATATTTGGTTTCCGGTGTAATCCTATGTGTTCAATTTTATGAATTTAGAAAGATTCTTCTGAGAAGGGGTCTATATTCTTCATTAGGCTGCCAAAAAGAGTCCATAACACATAAAAGGTTAAGAATCCCTGATTAAAGGGAGAATCCAATCTAGATGACCAACATTCCTCCCCTGCCATATCCCTAAATAGTAACTGCCCACTTCACCTCCTGAGATGCATTGCCCTGCAGGAAGGGCAGACAAAGGGCAGTACAGTGACTCCCAGGATGAGCAGTAGCTTCAGGAGGGGAGAGAAAAGGACCTGGGAGCACAGAAAGGAGCATAAGACCGGCCTCTGTGGATATTATGTTGAGGAGAGAAAGAGAGATTCAGAGAGAAAGAGATGGAGAGATAGGTGTAGGGTAGATAGAGTCTTTGTCCAGCACTTGCTAAATTCCTGGAAGACTATGCTCAACAGGTACCATCTCTAGTATTTTGCAAGCCCTGTGTTTCAGTGCTAGAAGTAAGGGGGATAGACTGGAGGCCAGCAACATTTTCAATCCTGAGGGAGATGAAACAATGAGAAGTTGCATAGTGCGACCTCAATTCTAGAAGTCTGTAGAGTTATATCTAAAAAGTCTAACTTCCATCTGGTGCTAGGTGAGCATCTGACACTTTCTTCTCCTTATGGCAAGAGCCAGAACATATATCATCAGATACCAATTCCTTACCATCTCATTTCCCAGGCAGATAGATCTTAGACCTCAGAGAAGGCTCTAGCCTTCCTTCCCCTCCTTTCCCCTCGCCTTTTTATCTTCTTTCCTTCCCTCCTTACTTCTCTGCTTCCATCCTTCCTTCCTTTTGTACTTCCTGTCCTCCTTGGGGCAGCTAGGTGGTGCAGTGGATAGAGCACCAGTGCAGGAGTCAAGAGGACCTGAGTTCAAATTTCACCTCAGACACTTAACACTCACTAGCTGTGTGACCTTGGGCAAATCACTTAACCCCAACCACTTCATCTTGGGTCATCTCCAGTCATCCTGATGAATATCTGGTCACTGGATTCAGATGACTTTGGAGGAGATGTGAGGCTGGTGACCTGCACAGCCCTCCCTCACTCAAAACAAAGTCAAGTGCAAGTCACGTCATCATTTCTCTGATGGCATGGTCTTCTTTGGCAACTAAAGACAAACACACACTTCCTCTCCTCACCCCAAAATACCAGCCCACCAAACTTCTGATATACGATGATGCAGTGCAGAGAATTATGGAATGGAGTGGGGGTAGGGGTGGGGGCCAAGAAAGAGAGGAGTTATGCTAAAAGATAGAAATGTTAAGTGTCACAAGTTACAAAGATTGCGATAGTTCATCCTGGCCCACCTGTTTTCTTGTTTTCTCCTGCCTGATGATTTTTTTTTTTCCTAATCTCCACTTTCATTTTAACTCATCTCTTTACTGTAGATTTATTTGGCTGGGGCTTTAACTCTCACAGATGGAATCTGCTTCTCTAGCTTAGAGTCATGGGGTATAAGACTCTAGGTCTTAGGTCTTCCTATAACCACCCAACTTAGTCTCTTGGAGACAGCTCATATTCAGTTGTGCCTTAGAATGAACCTAGAGCCTCCCTTGCCCCCAAATTCCCAGCAAGAGAGGATCTTTTTTTTGTTATCTGGCTTCACTGCATTTTAGGTCTCTCACACCATGATATCAAGGTCTCTGTGTTCCCAGACCTTTAGAAATCATTTACACTCTCATCTTACTCTCCATCTCTATGGGGATGGAGAGAGGAATCTACTGAAACACATTCTACTAGCTCCATCTTTTTGGCCAGTTCTGCCTTTGGGAGTCTAGTTACTTCTTCTACCTTTGCCCAGAAATCCCCAGAGCCAAAAGATTTCTACCATTGTTTCCATTAAACTCAAAGCTTGACTCTTCCAGGAAAAGTTGCTCTCTGGTCTTCAACTTGAACACCTAAGGATCCATGAATCTAACTTCCCACTATTGACAGAAGCAAGCTGTTAAATATCATAGAGACAGTATTAACCAGAATTTGTTATTTTCTCAGTGAAGGATTTCAACCACTTTCCTACCCCAGGGTTATGTGTCTTTGACAAGCCAGGACCCTCACCCCTGGGTCCTGAGGACCACATGATTTTTACCATAACAGTCGTTTATGGTATATGGTATATCACCTTCCCTCCAAATAATCAGAAAAGGTCTGTGTGTTATAATTTGAAAGCAATTTAAGTACTTTAGGAACAACTGACCCACTGGCTGTTGCATGCAAAAAAAATGATAAATATTGCTGATGTCTCAGTCTTTGTATCTAGCTTATCCCTTATGACTGAACGATGTTCCTACTTTACCCTCACATCTTAGTACATTTTGTTTCTTTCAAAACTCTACTTAAGTGATATCTATTACAGAATCTTGGATTCCTGGTTTTCCCAGGTATCAGTTGCCCTCCTAAAAAAAATATCTACCCTCTATTTATTTGTATATATTTACTTATGTATATGTTATCTCTTCTGATAGACTATACACTCCTTAAGGGCATCTTTTTTTTTTATTTTTGTCACTGTATCTCTACTACATAGCACAGTGCTTGGCAGGTGGTTAATTACTGTTGTTGAATTGATCACACCATATAAAATCTTAAACAGATCATTTCCTCTTTTAGGGTCTCATTTTCCTTCTCAGGAGGCTGAGCAAGATGAGGCTAAGTGCCTTCATAGGCCTAAAATCACAGATCTAGACAGTAGTGAAACAAAGACGAGGAACAAAATTTCTCGATTCCAAGCCCACAGTATTCTCACTGTATTCAGTACAGCTTTTGTGGGGCAAGGAGATAAGACCTCTCACCAGCCATAGATCAGTGAGCTACTTGTTCTCATATTAATGCTGTATGTAATACAGCACATCAAAGATCTTGGTGACTAAACCACAGGGCTCCTCACCACCCTTCAATTCCTTATCTAATGTTCAGCAAATCTCCTTCTTGCTCAAAGCCCTCTGGCCCCTTTACTTTAATCCCAGTGATCCTAGCTGTGTCTACAAAGCCATGTTCTCCCTGCCTTTCTGTGCTTTGTGCCACTGTGTTCTTGAGGTATCATGTAAAGGTCAGAGGGATTGATTTTGAAGGGGAAAGAAAGTTACATATTTAAAGTAAAATGAGTGGCTTTTGGATGGGTAATTGGAGAAGGGCCTGATGTTGTGCCTTTAAAATAAATAAATAAACGCTGCTGGCAGCAGATTACACCAAGACAAATTCTTTGTGTAATTAGGAATCCCCAAGGTAGTCATTATAATAAAAGAAATCTGCTTCACTGTATTCTTATATTAAACAGGAATAACAAGAACATGTGAAATGCAATAAGAATCAGTCCATCAAAATAGAATCGTTGCTTGCTTTGTGAAGAGCCCCAGATGTTTCCGGAGTTAGTGCCCTGCTCTCCTTCCCAAGCACCTTTGGCCCACTCCTTTCCAAAGGTGTGTTTGCACATGCAGCCAGTGATGCCTACATATCTAGCATATATGCTTTATTTACTCTAAAGGATTACAAAATGTTCTGGCTTCGGGGCTCAGAATCAAGGCACCAGATATACAACCCAGAAAAAAGGGTGTGGACCCAGGGCTTCAGCCCAAACTTAGCAAAGGTGAACCACCTTTCTTTCTTAAATTTGTTATTTAATATTTTATTTTTCCCCAGTTACAGGTAAAAACAATTTTTAACATTCGTTTTTTAAAACTTTGAGTTCCAAATTCTCTCCTTTCTATGAACCACCTTTCTAAGTGCAACCTTCAACCCAGGGCCCCTCTCACACTCAAGTTTCCAGAAAAGCTCCCCCAGGTACTCCCTAGACTATATTCCGTGAGTCCCAATGGACTTTCTACTAACCACCCATAAAGTCAATGCCACAAAGTCC
Organism: Bettongia penicillata ogilbyi; assembly: GCA_023548195.1. Lineage (NCBI taxonomy): Eukaryota > Metazoa > Chordata > Mammalia > Diprotodontia > Potoroidae > Bettongia > Bettongia penicillata. Next base: position 512,181 of record JAJHZJ010000171.1, on the reverse strand, counting down.
TTTTCTGTTGCCATACTATGATGTGGAACTGACTCTGTGCTCTCAAAGGCAGATGTTTAGGTAGGGTTTACTCTGCTGAAAAGGATTTCACTATGATCTCAGCAATAGGTTGAGCTGTTTTTCTGAGGACTGGTCTAGTTAAGTACACAGAGGCTCTTCGCCAATAGGGTGGGATCATGGGGTCTTTGGCAATGGCTATCAGCCCACAAACAAAGCATATCTGGCCTTGATTCTCAGGCAGAATTCTTCATTGAAGGTTACAGTGGTAAAAGAATTGTCAAATGGTGCAAAGAATGAGTTTTTAGAATGCCTAAAAATTTTGACTTAGTTATTGGTACTTTACATACGAGATCCTTGTTAAATGATAAACAAATGAACATACTAGTGGGGGACCTCAATCATATCAACCTTGACATTTTGCTATAAATAAAAGTAGAAGACAAAAGGAAGTTGCAACTAAATGAAAGGATATGACACACATGTTCTCCATGGGGAAGCAAATAAAAAAGTTGATGGAATTGGTTTATCACAAAGAAAACAAAAATATATATTTCATGGAATATTTCATATTACACTGCTCATAAGTATTGTAGGAGCAATGTCCTAACCCCTGGCTCCATGTAAGTCAGGCTAGTTTTTCCTTGAAAAGTATTTAGACCATCCTCCAAGACTTGGTTAGGTAGAGGAACTAACAGCTTGAGCTATTAATGGCATTTCCTGGGTACAAAGTGCAAAAGAGTACAAAACAGTAATAAAATGGTCCAGGATAGCCCTCTCTGATTCTTGGCTGGTACATCACAAAAGGCAATTCAGGTAATGGATTCCACTCAGTTGAATCAGCTCAAGGTGTCCTCAGTGCCTATCCTTGTTGCTATCCTTCTTCTACGCCTAAATAAATCTCCTTTTGTTAATTACCGAATGACTTACATGTGTCTCATTTTGTTCCAATATTGAACCTAACCTACCAAGGCACTGTCCTGAGTCAGACCTAGCCCATGAAATATTTGCAAAAAGACTACCATGAAAACAATTCTGGCTGATGTACCAATATCTATTGTAAACAATGAAAAGGTAGAATAATTTCATGAAAAACTCAAGTCCTTCCAAATTAAAGGAACGCATATTATGATGCTTAGTGACTTTATCATAAAGGTGGCAATGGAAAAATAGAAGAAAAAATGTTGAAATAGCCAAATATTTGTGGAAAACACAGAAACTTCACAATGGTATGCAATAAATACTTATTTTTTTGAGAAATGAAATGAAAGGAGCTAGATGTGGTAAGCATCAAAATCAAATTAAACCAATTATATATCAACACACACACACACACACACAGCACACACACCCCTTATTAACTTGGTGGTCATTCCTGTATTCACACTTTGTGTACAGAAGGTCACTGACAAAGTAAAGATCAAAATTAATGCAAAAATAGAAGAAAAATGAGAAACGAATATGACATGGAATTAGAACAACCCCAACCTGACCTATTTAATGAAAAATTAGATATGAATACAAGAAATGACACAAACCATCAATAACAATAATCTCATTTATATGTGATGTATATCACATGCCATAACAGAGACCAAAAAAAAAGATCCTAATAATCACTTTAGTAAGCAAATGCTTTAGCAGAGACAAATGACAGCCAAGCACAACACCAGCTTAAAATGTAAAGTCATATATAAAATCTTAGAAAGACGTTGGAAGATTAAAACAGAAGGTAGTTGTAGTAGAAGATAATATCAGTTAAAGAATTCTTGGTAAGCCCAAAGACCCCAGATACTGGGATAAGAACTCATTACTTGAAGAGAGGAAGCTATTGGAAAAGCTGAAAAATAGTCTGGCAGAAAATAGATATAGAACAAAACTTCACACCACGTAACAATATAAGCTCCAAATGGCTACATGACTTAAACAAGAAGGATGCCATCATAAAAAAAAAAAAAGAAGAAGAGTAGAGTGGAAATAATTTTTCAGGTTGTTGAATAGAAAAAAGTTTATGACAAACAAGGGATAGTGAGAACCACACAAAATAGACAATGTCAACAGCATAAAATTAAAAAGTAATATAACTAAAATTAGATCAGGCAAGTGGGAAAAAGAAAACAAGAACTTTGTAGTAAGTCTCTCTGATAAAAGCCTCATTTATAAGAATTTGTTTCAAACTTTTAAGAATAAGTGCCATTCCCCAATGAACGTGAATGTATATGAACAGGTAGTTTTAAAAGGAAATCCTAGTCATATTTTTTTTCTAAAACAGAAGCTTCAAACCGCTAATTAGAGAAATGCAAATTAAAGTAACTCTGAAGTTTTCGCCTTATACCCATCAGGTTGGCAAAGTCTATGAAAGAGGAAAATGACAAATATTGAAGGGGCTCTGGGGAAAAAAAGGCACATCAATCACTGTTGAAGCTGTTAACCGATACAGGCACACTGTTAAGGTATTGGGAACTATGCTCAAAAAGTTACTAATACCCTCTCACTCAGTGATAGCACTATTAGGCCAATACCCAAAAGAGATCAAAGAAAGGGGGAAAGGGCATACAATGCACAAAAAAATATTTATAGCAGCTCTGTTCAAAAGTAACAGAGCCTTGGAAACTAAGGGGGTGAGCACCAACAAATTATGGAGTATAAACATAATAAAATACTACTGTGCTACAAGAAATTATGAAAAAGGTCATTCCAAAGAAACCTGGGAAGACTTGAATGAACAGATGCAGCTGAAATGAGCTATGTGGGATCTAAGCTTCATGTTCTGTAATGCCTTCCCTGACTGGAATACAAATAGATTTAAGAGCAAGAATAAAAAAGCTAGATAAAGCAGTCCAGGCTTGGTGCACAATCAACCTGCCTTTATTATATACTTCTTCCCCAACAAAATCTCTGGTGCCTTAGCTTTGCATTCTCCCTAGTCCAAAATGTGCTCTTTCTCTGCATAAGGTCTTCCTATAACATATGTGCAAAAGTAGGAAATCCTTCTGGTAAAGAGTATCCAATAATAGTTACTCACATTTCTGTTGTGCTTTAAGGTTTTTAGAATGCTTTCCCCAAAACAACCCCAGTAATCACTTAGTACAAGCATTATTCACACAGGTCTAACCATTTTAATCACTTGCTCAATAAATTTTATTGGCTTCCTATTGCCTCTAGGATCAAACACAAACTCCTTTGGCATTTAAAGCCCTTTTAACCTGGCTTCAACCTACCTTTCCAGATTTATTACACATTATTCCCCTTTTGTGCACTCCACAATTCAGCCAGACTGGTCTTCTTACCATTCCTCATGTAGGACGTTCTGTCTCTTATCTCTGCCTTCACATACATTGTTCTTCATGCCTGTAAGGCAGTTCTTCTTCAATTAGAACAAAGCAGAAACAGAATCTGAGCGTTAGAAGGGACCTTACAGGCATCCAGTTCAAACTGTATCCAATAATCTAATCATTAGTACAGTGCCCAGCAATTATTTGATTTGACTCTCCTGGTCAATAAACTGCAGTGCCTCTACCTCTTAGTATTCCTAGGTTCCTACAAAGTTCAACTTCAGGGATACAAAAGGCTGTTAGTGAGTTCCCAAGGGGATGGTGTATCCCTGCTGAAATTATCTTTTATTTATTTTGTAAATATTTACACTTCTATATGGCTATGATGTTTCTCTCCAGTAGAATAGAAGTTCTTTGAGGGCAGAGACTATTTCATTTTCTCTAGTACCAGATGCAGTGCCTGACACATAGCAGATGCTTAATAAATTTTGTTGGATTGTCTACACTTTACAAATTAGAGAACTGAGGCTCAAAGAAATTGTATCACTAAGACTACCCAGCTAACAAGCAACGGTAGTGGGAAACACACACACACAAATACATGCATACACAATGTAGATATAACATATATACAATTTACATACACACATATACAAATATATATATATAGCATAAATGTGAAGCATGTATGTATACATGTGCATATATGTATACACACATATATAATATTTATATATGTATCCCAACTGTGATATATACACATACACAGACCCATGCCCCAATAATCATATACAAGTTAGTTTAAAAAAGAGGACACTAGCAATTAGGAGAAGTGGAGAGGGGTGGATCAAGAAAATCTTCATGCCAAAGATGGTACCTAAGCTGTATTTTAAAAAGAGATGACTCTATGAAGTGGAGGTGAGGAGAGAGTGCGTTCATGGAAGATGTCTAGTGCAAAAGCACCAAAAAAGGAACTGGAACCTCAAGAGTGAGGAATAAAGAAAAGTTTGACTGGATCACATAGTACAGAAGAGAGAGTAATGTTCAATGAAGTGGGAAAGGTAGATTGAAGCCAGGTGAATAGAGCTTTAAAAGCTAAATGGAGAAGTTTACATTTTATACTAGAGGCAAAAGTGAGTCTAGAATTGGTTGACTAGGGGAGTCACATGATCAGATCTGTGCTTAAGAAAAATTACTTTGGAAGCAATATGTAGAATGGACCAGACTTGTAAGATACTTGAAACAGAGAGATCAATTAGGAAGCTATTGAAATAATCTTGGCAAGTCAATAAGGGTCTGAAGTGAATTGATATCTACAAGAGTGAAGAGAAGGGGTTCAACTTAAGACATGTTGTAAAGATAGCAATGGCAAGATATGACAACTGATTAATAGGAAGGGGTGAGAAAAAAGTAAGGAATTGAGGATGATATTGAAATTATGAAGCTAAGACACTAGAAAGTTGGTAGCAACTTTGACAGAAATAATGAAGTTTGGAAGAGGGAAGTGTTTAGTGTGAAAGATAATGAATCCAATTTTAGACATGATGAGTTTAAAATATTTCTAGTATGTATCAGATGAAATGGTAGTTGGTGATAAGGGACTGAAACTTACTGCTAGGTGGGGTGTAGAACAGAGGTGGATATGTGGATGTGAGGATCATTTAAACAGAAATGAGGTATAAGTCCATGGGAGCTGATGAGGTTACAAAGATAGAGAAAATATAGAGGGAGAAGAAAAGAGATAACCGGACAGAACCTTTGGGAATGGCCAACTGGCCAAAGAGTAAATGATGTAAAATAGATCAGAGGAGAACAAGAAGTGAATATTGTCATGAAAACATAGAGAAAAAAAGCATATAGGAGGAAAGGGTGGTCAACACTGCCGAATGCAGTAAATAGGTCAAAGAAGGACTAAGCCTGAGAAAAGATCATCCTATTTGGCAATTGAGGAGTCGTTGGTAACTTTGTGGAAAGTAGTTTCAGATGAGTGATGAGATTGAAAACCAGGTTGCAAATGGCTGCAAATTAAGAATAGAGGAAGGGAAGACACTGAAGGCAGACAACTTTTTCAAGGAGTTTGACAGAAAAAAGAGAAAAATATGGAATTATGGTCTGAGGGAATGGTAGGGTCTAGTGAAGGCTTTTTAAAAAAGAATGTTAAAGAAGATCTAGGGGTATCTGATGGCAGTAGGAAAGGAACCAGTTGATAGGACCAGCTGAAGGGGAAGAAGGGAGTGATGGAGGATGCAATCTGCAGGAGAATGTGGGAGAGGATGGGATCGAATGTACCTATAGAGGGATTGACTTTGGTAAAGAAAAAGGTACCCTTTCTGTCATTCTTGAGGAAAAGAGAAGAGAGTCTTAGATGATGTCAAAAGGTTATGGGGTGAAGAGGATTGCAGAAGGAGCTCACATCAAATGGCCTTGGCTTTTTAAGTAAAATAAGAGGTAAATCAAGGCTCTCAGCTGAAGGGAATAGAGGTGATGAACAGATTAGGGGGTCTGAGGAAGGGAAATGATAGATTTAGATAAGGAATCAATGAAAAAGGAATAAAAGGACTGATGTTGCAGTGAAAGCCCAGTTGAGTTTGAATAACATTGGAAGGTACCCACCCAGTCAATAGGGTTGTGAGATTTCTTTCAGCTCTGCTCAGAAACTCATGTGTAGTGTAGAGAAAGCAGATAGTAAGAGTAATCAAGGACCAAAGCCTGACACCAAAAAAATCCACACAAGGACAAGGGAACAAGTGATTTAAGAGCAGAGGACAGCGTAGAGTTGAAATGTCTACTATGAGGTTGAGCTGGAGAGAGGGGAAAGTGAAATCAGAGCAGGGGAACTAACCTGAGAAAGAATCAAGAAATGGAGAAATTGGAGGTTTCAATGAGGCCAAAGAACAGGTGTCATGGGCATGTAACATGGCGTACTTAATAAGTACTTCTTTCCTGATGAGCTGGTTGATTTTTTTCTATTTCACCCTGTTGCCTTATAAGACTGGCCAATTCAGAAAGTATCCATATAATAGCTACATAGAAATGTCTTTTTTCACCCAGGGATAACTAAGGCTAGTAAGTGGTGTTTGCTATTTATCATATTAGTGGAACTGGAAAGATCTGTGACTATACTTTCCTGGTTTCTGAAGTAGTTTATACAAGTCAGTCTGTCAATAAATATTTACTGGCAGACCACATGGCATACAGCACCCACAGTAAGCCCCTTAAAGTAGGTGGCAAGCATAAAACACATCCCTGCTCTCTGGGAGTTCACAGGCTTGTAGGGATGATGAGAAACAAGAAGTCATTGCCAATAATATATAAATCAAGACTTTGATTCCTGTAAACAAGTGTTAGACTGTCTAGAATGCTCAATAAGAATTTTAGGAAGTCCAGATGCTTCTGGGCAATATGTGGCAATACATATGATATTAAAGAGAAAGGCAAAGAGATCGTCACCTGGAAAAATTTTAAAAAACACTAAGAAATGATTCTTTTTAATAAAGTGCTTACAAGGTGTCAGAGGTCATAGATCAAAAGATTATTTTAATTGCAAGGTCAAGTTAATTGGTTAAGCCATCTGGGTGATAAGTTGGATCTGACTGGTGGATTTAAAGGGCATGGGACATTACCAAGTGAGTACATAAGTCCTGTTACCATCTGACATAAGAACCAACTAATTCCCTGGCAAGAAAGCTTCATCAGTATTTTTGACCCTTTATTTGTCAAACACAAGTCCCTCCTTTTACAGAAAAGATCATTGAGACCCAAATGGGTGAAGGGAGTAACTTTAAACCGTATTGCTAATAAATAGCAAAGTCTATATCAGACGATTAGATTAGAATTCATAAATTCAATAGTCTTTCTACTAAATTATGCACCCAAACTAATTACTCTGTACTTTTTTTTCAGAATCTTTATGCTCTGCAATTTGGAAATCTTCTTTAGTTTAACACAAATAAAAGTATAATCCAAGTCCATGTTGTACCTATTTCAGGTTAAAAGGTAGAGTATCTTGGAGGGCATGAGAGATGAATTGATGCCACCACTCCCATACTATGAATATTTTTTTGGTTAAATACTAGAATAAATAGACATTTTAAACCTAGATAATTTGTCAAGCCTTGAGTAATGGCTGTTGTGGTAACATATACACCCTCTTTCTCTGCCAAGTGTTGATACTCATGGGAATGAATACTTTGACATATAATTTGGTGTCTGGATTCTTGGTGCTTTCTCTCACTTGCCAGACCTCCAGAACTCACTGTCACAACCCTCTGATTGTGTTAACTGAAACAACCAGGACAACAGCAACAGGACCACAAAGCAGTTCCCTCAGCTCCTGCCAGGAAGAAAGGCCTGAAATGAATTGAGGATGTACACAGGCTGTCTTGGTTTCCCACCCCAGGAGAACGTGAGAAGGCTGCCAAGTTGGAATCTGCTGGCTTTCTTTTTTTTAATATTCAACAGAGACTTTGAAAATGTGAGGCTTCTTCCACAGTGTCTGAAAGATTTATGTATGGAGTAGGAAGCTCTTCTCAGCCCAAGTTTCTCAAGTGTTTCCAATCTAGGTGGAAGAGAAATGAAATTTCTTCATTTGGGGAGCGCAGACTGAGAGATTGCTCAATCATTCTGGGTGTGGGCTGTGCTTTGTACATCCATTCATGGCACATGCCCCATTTCCACAACTAAACTAAGTTGAATTAAAGGTAGGTTATAATGTTGCTATGACTGAGTGCCTCCACACTCAATCTAGATTTTGTCAAATGGAAATTAAACAGATTTTGGAAATTGTGGTTGGAAGTTCATTCACTAAATCAGTTGTAGCCTTTCTATCTTCTCAGGAGAGTTGGTCTATCTCAACAAATGAATGTATTGATGCAGCTAAGTGAAATGGTGGATAGAATTTGCATAATGGAGTCAGGGAAATATGAGTTCAAATTTTCCATAGATCCTTTTCATCTGTGTGACTCCAAGTGTCCTCAATGTCCCCATCTGTAAAATAGGGATAATAATTGTAATTACTTATGGGGTTGTTGTTGAAGATCCAATGAGATGAAGCACTGTGCATATTTTAAAGAACTATGTAAAAGCACTTATAAAGCTTACTATCATTGTTACCAAGCATCTACCCCATGCCTTGATCTTTTGTGTGTGCTAAGAAGGATAAGAGAAATGGAGAGCTGCAGTGAATAGTCTGCAAGAGGAGCACGCAGTCTTCTTGAAGACTTGGGATTTATTTGCATTATGGCAATCTTTGAGTATTGGGAGTATGTGAAAAGTTATGCAACTTTTTCTTCTTGGGCCCAAAGGGTAGAACTAGGAGCAAGGGGTCCAAATTACAGAGAAGCAAATTTATACTTAATGTAAAGGAAAGCTTTTTAACAATTAGAGTTATCCAAAAGTGGAATGGGCTTCCTTAGGAAGTTGTGAGTTCCCACTACTGTGGAGGTCTTTGAGCAAAGACTGGACAACCCCTTGTCAGGAATGCAGGACAGAGGGCTGGATTAGCTCTGACATTTTGTGATTCTGTAATACATGGAACAGTACAAAGCAGAATATAATAAATTGTACAGCATAGATACAACTTAGTGCTGAAGGAATTCAGAAGCAAAAGAGATTAATGTGGTTGCAGTAGCCAAAAAAAGGAGGAAGGAAAGGACAAAGGAAAGGGAAAGAAAGAAAAAAGGAAAAGAGGAGAAAGGAAGGAAAAAGGAAAAGAAGGGAAGAAAAGGAAGGGAGGGAGGAAACATTTATTAAATTTTACTCTGTCAGACACTGTGCTAAGCACTTTATATATATTCTGTCATTTAATTCTCACAACAACCCTAGGAGGCAGGTAATATTATGATCCCCATTTTACAGCTTAGGAAACTGAGACCAGTACAATTAGGAAGTGTCTGAGACTGGATTTGAACTCAAGTCTTCCTGCCTCCAGGCTCAGTGCTCTGGACTCAGGCTTAAAGAATGGGTAAGATTGAGTTAGACAGAAACAAGGGAAAAGCAAATTTCAAAGACAGTATTAACAAGCCAGTAGAAATAGGGATGATGCGTTCACATATCTGGAGTCTGTTCTCAGAATATTTCTAGGGAGGTGTGGCAAAATCCATTATACTATGTTCAGAACTGTCACCAATTCCCACCTTCTCTACCTGAGTACAGTCAATTTCTGATTTGTCAGTACTGATATCTGGGATTTGCTTCTCCAGCATGCTTAAGGAAAATACATTTTTTTCCCCAGGCTTGTGCAGAAATATTGCTGACTGTCTGAAAATCATCAGTGTGCTGTAACACAGGAATACTTTACCTGAAACATAACTTATACATTCATTCTCAGTATTACATTCATACATTCTTACCATTATCTGCACAAGGTAAGTGCATATAAATCAAGAAACCACCCCTGCCTTCACATCCACCCCTATTCCTACTCCCAGGTCACAGGTAAGACCAGTTATACATCTTCCCTGGTCTTTAAGGCTATTGCTATCTCCATAATCTTCACACTTATTTGGTTTGGAGTATTTTTTTGGGGGGGAGCAAGAAGTAAAAGTCATTAACCCATAGAACAAGATGCACTTGCCCTCTGAGGGCCATTGTACCCCAAGATGCTTATTTATTTGTCAGAGACCCTGCTTAGTAGGTTGAGATTGCACTTTACCCAACTGTATCAGGTACCACTCAGACCATTCTTTTCTCTCTCTCTCTCTCTCTCTCTCTCTCTCTCTCTCTCTCTCTCTCTCTCTCTCTCTCTCTCTCTCTCTCTGGTTTAATGGAATGAATGATAGACTTGTGGTTAATAGACGGGTTTAAAACCTAGCTCTGGCAATTTATTGGTAATGTGCACTTGGACAATTGACCTCACTTTTCTAAACCTCAGTTTTCTCACCTATAAAATGGGGATAATAACCACACTATCAACCTTAGGGGGTTGTTATGAGTATCAAATAGGAGATTATATATACATATACATACGTATATCCACTTATATATAATTATAACCATGTGTGTATGTGTATTATATGGGTGTGCGGGTATATATAGGTATAGCGGGTAGAGTACCACACCTGGAGTCATGAAGACTCCACTTTATGAATTCAAATCTGACCTTAGATACTTATTAACTGTGTGACCCTGGACAAGTCACTTAACACTGTTTGCCTCAGTTTCCTCATCTGCAAAATGAGCTGAAGAAGGAAGTGACAAACTACTCCAGTGTCCTTACCAAGAAAACCCAAAATGGGATCACAAAGAATCAGATACAACTGAAAAATGATTCAACAATAACATGTATATGTATATGTGCATGTTGTATGTACAAGCGTATATGTATATATCTGCCCCAGATGAAGAGACTCCCTCTTTCAATGCGTGTTGGTACCTTCTTTCCAAAAGGCAATCTTAGAGACTTGCCTGAAGTATCAACAAGTGAAGTGATTTGCCCAGGGTCCCACAGATAGTATGGATGAAAAGTGTCCTTGGTCCCTATTTTTCTTGATTCCAAGGTTGGTCCTCTATTAACTTCACCTATACATCATAAATGTAAGCCATTATTATTCCCCAAACCTTTAATCCAGCGACTTTTTAGGGAAACAATTTTTAAATGATAATAACAGAAAGAAAACTAAATAACACTGCATTCACTCTCCCCACAAAAAGCCCCTTTTTACAGAAGTCGCACTGAAGGGTTGATTAGCTAACTCTACATCCATCTTCTTTAGAACACAAGGATTCCAAGCCCAAGTGCAGGGGCAGTGATTGATTCTTCTTTTAAATGAGGCTATCAAAAGGCATCTAGATAATCAGAGAATCTGATCTCTCCCCATCAGCTGGTGCTCAACTCTGCTATATCACAGGGCCAGGGCCTTGTTATGCCTTGGATGTCTTCGGGACTTCCCCAGAGGTCTCTGCGAGAATCAGGCCCCTCTGGTGTGACTTGGATCTTTCAGTCTCACTATCTCTCTCCAAGCTGTTTTCCTTTGCAGCAGGGGTCACTGTATACCAGCAGAGAAGACACAGCAGAAACAGAACTAAGGACTAGGAATGCTGGCTGCCAAGCACCTGCTTGATCAGCTGTCTCTGTACCTGGCATTGTGCGGTCTCTCCTGCTAAACTCTCCCCTCCTCTACTCCCTCCCCACCCCCAACCCCAATTTCTCTCCCACCCCTTTGCAAAGCAATGCTCATAGGGGAAATGAGATGAGAACCTCAGCAAGTAAGATGTAAAAAGAGGTGGCAGTTCTCCCTGAAAGAACCTCCAAGAAAGAAAAACCTCTATTATGGTGGCTAATCTTGGGCTTCAAAGGCCCAAGAAGGAAAGGAATCAGGCAGTGGGTAATGAAATTCAGCAGCAACAACCCAGCAGGCAGTCATTTGGGGAGCCATTCCTGGGGCTTCTTCATCTGCTCTTATGTGGCCACCACGTCCAGTCTTATTCTGCCATTAAAGGAAAATCCGGCATGTAGTTTTGACTATTATAGTCATTACAGTACCATATCAGGAGTTAGACTTTCATAAACTTAGAAGTCACTTTAAAGGTTATTTAGCCCCAATTCCTCATTTAACAGATAAGGAAACTGAGGCCAAGAAAAGGAAAATGACACACCTAGTATAAAGATCTATGTAAAATTAAGGAGGGAGGGAACAAGAAGTTATCTTGGGGTAGAAGAGAGGGTCTAGGGCCATGAGGGAAGGAAATGTACCTTGAGACCATGCTTTTGGTGCTGTCTAGGTTTCAGGGCAAAGTTCTGGCTGTCCTGCCCTCATTAGAGTTTTAGGTGCTATATTTCTATGATTTTATGAAACACTTAATCATTTAGCCAACATTTATTAAGCTTGTATTAAGTGCCAGGCACCATGCTAGGCACTGGGGACACGAAGTCAAAAATGGAAACAGTCTGTGCCATGAAAGTGAGCTGGAGAGGAGGGGGAGGGGGAAGGGGTGTGAAGGAAACAACATATACACATACAATACATGCCAAATAAACACAGAACAAATTTGAGGTAGGTTAATAGCAAAGATAAGTGGAGAGTACAAGTGGAAATTTGTGGCATCTAAGAGCCTTTCTGACTCTCCTAGATTTCTTTGGGTTTGCCTTATGGCCATCATGTACCGGAGAGCAGTTTCCAACTCTCTGGGTTCTCCCTTCACTTACCCATCCATGTAATGGCTGTAGTCATATTTGCCATCCCTTCTGTCAGTAGGGAGTTTAGTGGTCTTCTGCCAAAAGGTATTAGAATAACCAACTGACACTTGTAATTACCAAAGACACTGAACAGATGAAGGGCTCATGGGAAGGTTAAGAGATCCAGGGGAGAGGCCTCAGCTTGACCAGGTGCTCAGCTGCTGGAAACTAGGCAAGGCAAACTCTTCTATCTCCATCGGATGTAAAATGCCCTAATCCCTTTCCTCTTTTCTTCTGATGTGTACAATAGAGCTGAGGAGGAGGAGGATGGCAGGAAGAAAGAGGGGGCAGGAATAGAGGGGTGGGGCAGGAACAAAACACTTAGGCTTTTAATGGAAGCTCATTTTGGTAAAGTACCCCAGTGGTCCCCATGGGCCCAGAGAATTAAACGCTGTCATTCAGGGATGAAAGCAGAGCCGTCCAGTTTGCAGACACCTGTCATAATTAAACTAATGGCTCTGAAAATGTGCCTTGATATTAAATCTATCTTCCACCAAGGAGCAGAGCTGATTAAAACCGCCGTTTGACAGTTAATGATGAACCTCTTGCTCACTGAGCTCTCTAAGTGGAGCAGACCGGTTCAGTCCATCCTCCCCCTCCTTACTGCTGCCACTGACCCATTCCTTCCTTTTCTTTCCCTCTGGGCCACCGACTACCACAGCACTGATTCCTACATCCACTCCACCTTCCCTCTTACAGGATATGTGATGTGATCTCTCTTTTCTCTCCTTTTTCTTCTCTTCTCTCTCTCTCTCTCTCTCTCTCTCTCTCTCTCTCTCTCTCTCTCTCTCTCTCTCTCTCTCTCTCTCTCTCTCTCTCTCTCTCTCTCTCTCTCTCTCTCCTTCATCCCATGACAAAATTTTTTCTCATTGGGAATTGGGAGAAAGGGGGGATGCTTTTAACATCTTTAATTAAGTACCAAGTTATTGGCATGAAGTTCCCATCAAGATAGAGCATAGGCAAGACCAGTAAATGTTCCACATCAGACAAGTACAAGAAAGGCCCCAAATAGTACATGGGCTTTCTTACCTCACAAAGATTGAATTTTCAAATACATGATGCTTGAGACCGTATCTTGTACTCAGCAAATTCCAAATCATATCTACTCAGATGGAAACTAACTACCTTCATCTCAAATTTAGTTTTAGCCCAGGAATCATTCAGACAAACAATTCACAATTTACAGTTAAGATGGCAAAAACACTGAGTCAGCCACTGGGAAGTTAAGGATTTTCAGCAAGACATAGCCTTTATTTCAGAAATGACTGAATTTTAGTATTGGGAGGATGTTTCTTCTCTTGCTTTGCTTGTTTATTATCTCTTATGTATTTGACCTATTCCATATAGCTCCTGCTCCCCTGAATGACTTCCTCAAGTACAGAATTATGTGCCTGGAAACCTGAAAAACTGTTGACTGATGAAGATGTCTAACCATTCTAGTCTAAACATTTTGCTTGCCACCTCTGACAGCATTTGATTTGAAATCAGAAGAGTTGGAATTGGGTCCTGGTTCTGCTACTAATTACCTGCATGGTCGTGGGAAAGTCATTTCACTCTCTGGGTCTCAGTTTCCTCCTCTAGAAGTGAGAGAACTGAACTAGATGACTTTCTAGCTCCAAAGCCTATGACCATAAACAAACCAAGGGCATAACACAACCCTTGTTAATATTTCAATAATCCACCTACCTGTAATGTCATGGATGGAACTCAGCAATGTCAGCTTGGAATGACTCCAGGGAGGTCCATCTGTTTACCTATCACCCACATCTTTCCCCAAAAACCATAAGTAACAATTTTGATGTCCAAGGCCATTCGGGTGAGTGCTGGTAAGAGGACTGCAGGGCAATCAAAGATGGTGATCATTTATAATATGATCACTGGGGAAGCAGTCCACCACCTGGTAGCTTATTTTAACAAATTATTGACAAGTAGGGGATAATCTCAATTGTCTCTACACAGCAAAAGGAATCCAAGAGCTTTCAATGCCCTCAAAATTTGGGACTCCCTGGAGAAAAAGTCATCCTCCAACCTGCTACCCAGCAACACATACTTTCAATTTTATTTGGCCAGATAACTGTCAGAAACCAATGCCAGTCAGCTCTGTGGTCAGTGCCCTGAGGCAAACTAAGCATTCTCCCTTCAGCTTACACTGAGCCCACCAATTCACTGAAATAAAATTAAACCTGAGGCCAAGAATGTTGAATGAGGCCTTATGCATTTCACCTGACCCACAGGGCTCTGGTTCTCTCTGGCCTTTTGCCTCTTACTTCTGTCATATTAATAGCACATGTTGTCTTCTTGGGCTACTCAGCCTGACTTTGTGTATCAGATGTGAGTTGCACTTCCAGCCAAATAACTTGGATTTTCTTTTTTCTCCCCTCAATGTCACAGTCTCAGCAGTTATGCCTTTCCCTCCTTCCTTCCATCTCCTTTTATATCCCCTCCTCCACCTCGTAGTTATCTCCCTGACAAATCCTTACAACAGAGTAGCCCTTTGGTCTCCCACTCATCTCCTGACTTTTAGATTTACAATGGATTGTAAAACTTGGTTGTATCCCCTCCTTTGACAAGGGTTGAAGGTCTGCACCAGTTTTTAGATATGTTACCCTAGAAACCCTCCCCAAACCTCCCATGAGGAGGGACCCACATTCTTCACAGAAGGGGTAGTTTGAAGTTCATAATGTTCCCCAGACAAAGTTTCTCCTCTCTCCTCTCGCCAGTGGTTACCTAGGGAGTTTCCGTGACAGTTCTGAAAGTAGAGACACCACTTACCTGGAATCTGATGGTCGGAGATTATACGGTTCCAACTCACTGTCTTCAGAGATCTCAGAAGCACAAATCTAAGAGAAGGAAGACTATGTGATCTAACCAATATTTAAACCTAAATCCTATCTACAATATCCCTGTAAGTAATCATCCAGCTTCCCCTTAAAGACCTTACGTGTTTCTCTCTCTCTCTCTCTCTCTCTCTCTCTCTCTCTCTCTCTCTCTCTCTCTCTCTCTCTCTCTCTCTCTCTCTCATTCTTCTCCCCCCAATCATATCCAATCTCTTGCCAATTCTATTAGATTCTACCTTCATACCATCTTTTCTCTGACACTGCCACCACCCTAGTGCAGGCCCTCATTATTGCATTCCTGGACTATTTTAATAGCCTTCTGTTTGGTCTCCTGCCATAAGTCTCTCTGCTATAGTCTATCCTCCACTCAGCTGTCAAGCTGATCATTCTAACGCACAGGTCTGATTATGTCACCCCCTAATCAATAAACTCCAGTTGTTCCTTATTATCTCCAGGTTCAAATATAAAATCCTGTCTGACTTCTAAATCCCTTCCTACTTTATCCCTTTCCAACCTTCCCAGTTTTCTTATAGCTTACTCTTTTTCATATACCTTAAAATCCAGTAACACTGACCTCCTTGGTCTCCCTGTCATAAGACAGGCTATCCTCTAACCCTGCACCTTCTCACTGGCTGTCGCCCATACCTGGAATGCTCTCCCTCCTCACCCCTGCCTTTTTGTTTCCCTCTCTCACTTCAGGTCTCAGCTAAAATCCTATCTCCTACAAAAAGCCTCCCCTCTCCCTATTAATGGTAATCCCTTCCCTCTGAGCTTATTTCCAATTTACCCTCGATATATCTTCCATGAACATGAACTTTGTGAGAGCTGCGACTGTTTTCTCCTTTCTTTGTATCCCCAAAATCTAGCAAAAACTACCTGGCATATAATAAGTAAATGCTTGTTGACTTAATTTATTGACCTCTCAAGGCCATCCATTCTACTTCTGGACAACTCCCAACTGTTGGGGCTTCTTCCTGAAATCTGTAACTTTCTGGCATTTCTGGTAGTACTGCCCTCAGGGGCTAAACAGAACGAATCTAATCTCTCTTGTCCTCAGAAACTCTTCAAACACTCAAAGACAACCATCCTGTCCTCCTCAATCTTCTCATCTGCAGGATAAATATTTCCATTTCTTTCAAACTATCCTCGAAGAGCATTGTTCGCAGTCCCCTCAGCAGCCTGGTCACCCTCACCTGGAGGCACTCCAACCTCTCTAGGTCCTTCCTAAAACATGGTGATTAAAATGGAGCACAATCCCACTGACTTCCATCCTAGCTGCCCCACATCTGGAGGATTATCTTTCTTTCTTTGGACTCTTAAGAAAATCAGATAAGAAGAAAAGAGGCTTAGAACTACAGCAGGAGGGAATTCAATTAGACACAAAGTGCTTCCTGACTATAAGGGTGACCAGACGTTAAGGACGATCTAAGCAAAGAAGTGAGTTGAAGGAAACTTTATCCTATGAAACATTTTCCCCCAATTGGATAGATCTGCTGGAAATAGTTTCAGAGTATATGTGTCTAAAGCCAGGGGGCTGGAACAGATGACCTGGAAGGTCCTTTCAACCATTGTGACTCAATTTAAAAATATGCAGCACTGTGGTAGAAGCCTAATTTTGTCAATATTTAAGATCACAGATTTGGAGGTGGAAGAAACTCCAGGAGGCCATCAAGTTCACACACAGTTGAGGAAACTGAGTCACAGAGAACTGAAATGACTTGCCAAATGTCACGCAAATAGTAAGTATATTAGGCAGGATTTGAACCCAGGCCCTTCTGATTCCAAATCCAGTACTCTGTCCACACTTCCACCCAGCTCCCATGGAAAAAGCACGGTATTTCACCAAATATCAAAATCTCAGAGATAGAAGGAACCCCCAAAGTTCATAGGTTCATAGATTCAAAGCTAGAAGGGACCCTGGATGTCATTAAGCCCAATGCCCACATTTTTATGAAGGAGAACTAAGACCAATATAGATTAAATGATTTCCCTAAGGTCATACAAAGAGGAAGTAGAAGAGTTCAGATTCCAACACAGATCTTCTGACTACAAATTGACAGAATTTAGGCTCCTTAAGGGTAGAGACTGCTGAATTTTTTACTCTAAAATCACCAGTATTTAACACAGTGCCTAGTAAATAGTAGGTACTTAACAAATATTTGTTCCTCAATAGCAAGTCTTTCCTTGCAAATAGTCTTCTCTGCAATACTCATCTTCCTGAGTTCAGGCAGATACTAGCTGTGTGACCCTAAGCAAGTCACTTAGCCCAGTTTGCCTCAGTTTCCTCCTCCATAAAATGAACTAGAGAAGGAAAAGGCAAACCACTCCAGCATCTTTGCCCAAAATGGGGTCATGAAGAGTCTGACATGACTGAAAAAACAATTGAACAATGACAAAATGTACAAATAAAAGTTATACAGTGTAAATGGGAGTTAATCCCAGAAGAAAGGACACTAGGAAAGGCTTCTTGAAGGAGGAGAGGTTTTAGCTAAGACCTGAAGAAAGCTAAGGAAGGGAGAGGATGGAGGTGAGAAAGGAAATTATTCCAGGCACAGGAAACAGTTGATGATGTGATCTATTGTTAGAATATACATGTCTTGTGCAAGGAACAGCCAGTTCCACTGTCAAGAAGGTCAGTGTTGCTGAACCATAGACTAAGTGGAGGAGAGTACAACGTAAGAATGAAAAGATAGGAAGAGAACAAGCTGGGAAAGGTTTAAAAGGGAACGAGAGTTTATATTTGGTCCTGGAGTAGGGAAACCACTAGAGTTTATTGAGTAGTGAGGTGGCATGGTCATTTAAAAAGAATTCTTAGATCACTGAATTTTCAGTCCCTTCTTCCCCTGGTTGCTCCCCTCTGGTCAAGCTTCAGCTTATCAATTTACTTCATAAAATGTGGCGACCAGAAGTGAACACAATACTCCCCTCCCACGGTGTTTCTTTGATGGCTAACTTTGCAGATAGAGCTCTCTGGCATTCCCTCCTCACTGGACCTGAAAGGTAGCAGAATTCTACATGTGCTGCCATTTCTGGGTTTAGTGATCACTCAGCACCCCCTTAACCCTAATAGCCACCCTCCTGGAGGAATCAGGAAGAAAGGAAATAAATATTTATTGTCGAATCATTTCAGTTGTACCCAACTCTTCCTGACTCCATTTGGAGTTTTCTTGGCAAAGATATTAGAGTGGTTTCCCATTTCCTTCTCCAGCTCATTTTGCAGATGAAAATATGGAGACAAACAAGGGTAAATGACTTGCCCAAGATCACACAGTTAGTAAGTGTCTGAAGCCAGATTTAAATTCAGGTCTTCCTGACTTCAGGACCAATGTTTTATCTGCTGTGCCACCCACCTGCATCTCATCTTAAGTGTTCTAGAGCAGGAAGCCCAATTCTGATGCTCTCCTTGCTTGTTCACCATCTCATCATTTTTATAACATTTTCCACATGTTAGCTTATCAGGCCCTCCCCCTATATTGTCAAAAGAGTACTATTCTTTCCATTTTACAAATGAGGAAACTGAGGGCTTAGAGAGATTAGAATAATTTGTTTCAGGTTACAGAGCAATTTTCGGCTAAGGTGAGACTCTAATTCAAACCTCTTGACTCATAATTTGATGTTCCTTTTAGCACACTAATAGTAAACATTAGCTGAGCCCCAGCATGGGTACAAAAATCTCTATTGGGGTTCTAATTTAAAAACTTCAATATTAGATTGGTAGATACAAACAGAGGAGAAACACTTCATTGGGTACCAGCTCTTTGGGGGGACAAGGATGTCTGTGATTGCCCCGCATTTGCTTTTCCTTCACTAGAGTGTGGTGCTTTGATTCCTTTTCCACTCCCTTTCTGTAAGGTTGAACCTTTTTTAAAAAAAATTATCCTTTAAAAATCTTCCTCCAATAAATGTACTCTGCTTCTGCCTCATTATGGAATAGAGGTGTCCTTAAATTCTCCAGGGCGTTGACAGCAGAGGCCAAAATCTAACAGATTCTACCAAACTGAGGAGGCTTCCAACCCAAGCCCAGAAATAGATGGTATGTATGGCAACAGAGGACAAACTTAGCTAAGGAAGGAGAAGATCACCACAAGGATAGCCACCAAGGGATGAACCATCTGGCCATGGCAGCCCAGGAGAAAATGATGACTTAAATTCCCACCCACCTACCCCCTCTCCAAAGGTCTTCCTTTCATGCAGGTTGAGTTCTTAGATATTATTAAGGGGATATACCTTTTCCTCTCTGACCTCTTCCTTCCTGCTTTCTTCTTCTTCAGTGTTTTATAATGTACTGGAATGACTGGCTAAAGTTAACTAGTTGTTAACTAAAGTAGCAGGGAGGAGATGAGGAAAAGATATAAAGCATGTAAGAAAATGGGAAGAAAAGAGGAGAGGAAACATGGAAGAGTGGATATGAGCCTGCTCTTACAGGCAGGGAGTACCTAGGTGCATGTCCTATGTCTAAGGCACACTTTCAGTGTGACCTGAGACAAAGAAATCGCTTAATTTCTGAGTGTCTCAGGAAATTCTCAAAGACTACAAACTGCAGGGATGGTGCTGATATTCATTGAAAGGAGAAAGGAGGAGAGAGAGAGAGAGAGAGAGAGAGAGAGAGAGAGAGACAGAGAGAGAGACAGAGACAGAGAGAGAGAGACAGAGACAGAGACAGAGAGAGACAGAGAGAGACAGAGACAGAGAGAGTCAGAGACAGAGAGAGAGAGAAAGACAGAGACAGAGACAGAGACAGAGAGAGTCAGAGACAGACAGAGAGAGAGAGAGAGAGAGAGAGAGAGAGAGAGAGAGAGAGCCCAAACTCTTGCTGTGGTTTTGCCAGTCATCCACCTTGAGGTTCTCTCCATCCCCACATGTTGCCCAGGCTCACAGGGACACCTCCTGACTGTCATATTCTAAGAACGTCTCCAGTGGAGTGATACCCAACCGAAGAAGTCCACTCTCCACTGACCCAGAGCTGAGGTTCCTGTCTGACTCCATTCCCTCCAGAGGCCAATCCTTGATGTTTCCAAGTGACAAAGGATCAAACAGTTCCGTCTGTCTGATCAAAGTGGGGCCTTAATTGCAGGAGAGCAATGATGCCATGCCACGGAAGCCGGGCAGCCTCCCTGTCTCTCACTATCATTAGCTTTCTTACCAGGCTCTTGAAGCCTTCTCCTGCCACAACAGTAATTACCAAGAGATTAGGCAGGCATTAAGCACTCCTTAATTTGACACATTGCAATGATCTCCATTCAGCCTTTCTGCTCGAATAACTCTCAACAAATATTTCGGAGGCTACCAAAATAAACAGAGGCGCTGTGTTTGCACAGCTGAGGCCCTCTTCCTGCTTCTCTAAATGCCATCAATTCCAGGTAGAGTTTGGGAGGGAGGTGGGTAGGCCAGGGTGGGGTGCTGGCATGGTATTGTGGGCAGAGGCTCAGAGAAAGGAGGGTCCCTCTGTCTATATGAAAATCCAAGTCCATCCAAGGGAAATAAATAAAGAAGAGAATAACATACACTTTGGTAGTCCTGATGGAAATTTAATAGGGTCCTTTTTTTTCAAAAGCAGTTATATAAGAACCTAGTAAAGAGATATCAGTATTTATATAAGAACCACCCACATTAGGAAAAAAATAAAAATTACAGTGGAAGGAGTTTGCGAGTGCGTGTGTGTGTGTGTGTGTGTGTGTGTGTGTGTGTGTGTGTACGTTTGCGTGTGCTTTGGTGGGTTATTAGCTCAGACATTATTCATTAAGTAATGTAATGGGGAAACCGCTGTTAATTCGGCAATAAATCCCACTGGGCCCCATCACTTGCAAGATAGGATCATTTGGTAATTACAGTGCATTAGAAGTTCAATATTCCCTTTCATGCATTTGTTTCTTCCCTCCCCCTTTCAATCCCATCACCCCCAAGTAAGCTGAATTAGTGGTAGCTGGTGAGGGATGGAGAGATGGCATGCTGGAGTGGAGACCATTACCCTCAGCAGCCCTTGCAACTATGCTGACTGCTGACAAATGGTCCCAGTACTAGATTGTGGCCAGGGGTGGGGGGGTGGGGATGTAGAAAGAGAGAGAGTGAGAGAAAGCATTGCTTGCCCAGAGCAAGTGGGGAGATGTCTGAAGCAGAGGGATCTGATTCTAACGGCGGGGCTAGAAATGAAGTCTTTGTGTAAAGACTACATATAAGGTTCTTGGTTTATAAAGATTTTAGTCCAGAAACAAAGCCTAAACACCAAATAGTAGGTATAACTACATTGTGTGTGTGTGTGTGTGTGTTTATTAGGATGTTGGAGAGAGTCTGTATTGGATAGACCCTGCAACTGTAATTTCAAACATAAATCTTTCATAGTACAAAATCTTAGTCCTCATATATGGCAGCCACACACCTAGGGCAATAGGCCTGCTGTTATCTGCCATCAGAATCTGACTCTTGGTAATGGAGTGGTCTCTAGCTCCGACCTTGATATAGCCCAGGAACTCTTTGGAAAGAAGGTGATTTAGAGTCACTCCTGCTCTCTCCAATGGAACTCTTGATTTGCCCAAAGTTGCTCCCACAGAAGCAAGGAGATAGGCACCCTAAGCAAATAGAGCAAGTCCTATCTCTCTTACAGTCTTTAGTTCTGGCTGATATCAAAGGCTTATTTGCAGTTAATCCTAGGAGGTAGTTGGATGGTAACAAGGGTGCTCATTTACAACAATAACTATCTTGGCAACTACACATACCTTTATCACCAGGTGCTGCTCATCTAAAAATTAGAGATAATATGTTAACTACAGTACAGACCAGAATTAAGTACCACCATTCCCTAATCAGAAGTACTAAAGTTTCAATTTAGGTCAATAATATTATGCCTCATTGGTAACTGACAACTTGAGGCAATGGCTAGAAGAACTGGCTAATGATAAGTAACTATGCAGTTTTTTAATACTTTCTAAGACTGCATTAAGCATGAAAGGCCAGCCTAAGGCCTGCATGCTACTGTTTTTCATTGAATTGAGAGGTACTGTAGGATTCTATTTGTCATTACCTAGGAGGCAGTGCAGACCTACAATAAAGGATACCAGAAAGTTATGAATTCTAATAGGGGATACCCAATATCTTGAAAAGAGCAGCTAAGTAGCACAGTGGACAGAGTACCAGTACTGGAATCGGGAAGATTCATCTTTGTAAGTTCAAATATGGCCTCAAATACTTACTAGCTGTGTGACCCTGGGCAAGTCACTCAACCCTATTTGTTTCAGTTTCCTCATCTATAAAAGGAGCTGGAGAAGGAAATGGCAAACCATTCCAGAATCTTTATCAGGAAATCCCCAAGTGGGGTCATGAAGAGTCAAACTGGATTGAAAAATTATTTGAAAGAGCAATGGTCTGGAAAGTAAGACATTAGGGTTCCAATACTGGCTCTTAACACTTACTAGCATCAGTGCCTTTGAACAAGATATTTTGTATCTCTAGACTTCAGTTTCCTTATGTGTAAGATGGGCATAATAACAGATACTACCAACTTCACATGATCTGTGAGGAAAACACTTTGTTAAACCTTAAAGCACTATCGAAATTCAAGTCACTGGTGTTTGAAATTTCTCAGCCATCTGGTCGGGGCTCTATGGAGTAGATTTCTACCTGAGATCAGTGTTTGGGCTAAAGGACCAAGAAGGTCCCCTCCCACTCTAAGAATCTACCTTTCCTCCTGGCCTCCCTGGGATTCTCTTTTGAAGCCCAGCCCAAATCCTTAAATAGCAATGACATCTATCAGGATCTTTAACAAATGCATCTTCCCTGAGTGCTAAGTAAACTGCCTCCACTTACAGCATCAATATCAAAGTAGTGTCTCTCTTGCTTCTCAAACAGCCTTAACAGATGGCAATTGGCTGCCATCTCTGACTCCTGTGCACAGTGAGAGCTGTCAATGAGCATGTCAATAAAATACCGGGGGCTATTGATCAGCATAGGCATTTAGGGGTCACCAGTCAATAAGATCCCTTGCCAGGAGATGTAGAAAATGATAGCTTTCAGATAAAGCCAGTACCGTGAGGCTCCCAAAGGGGGAATAATATAGCTCAATTTCCCCTGTCCTGCCACTTGTCAATTTCCTTTGGTTTTTCTGGGGTGGGGGAAGGAAAAAAAAAAGGGTAGGGAGGGAGTCAGAGAGAAACTCAAATGTTTGACTGAAAACATCTCAGAAAATAGCAAAAACAGCCACAAGGAGACCGCAGATCAACACTGAGGCTGCCTGAGAAGGAAGAGTCAAGGAATGGGAGGATGCATGAGCAAAGGCCTTCTCCTAGGGACTGACTTTAAATGAGAATGCAGAAGAGTCTCTCACTTGGTAGCAATTTGGTAACCCGAAGCTGTGTCATGTTGTAGTGGACACAGTCAAGGTCTTCACTAAGGTCTTTACATCCTACCAAGATTTCTAACCTTTTATGAAGCAGAAATGTTGGCAATCGGGTCCTCATATCATGGAATCACAGCATCTCAGAAATGAAAGGGATCTCGGAGGATGCCTGTAGAAGAATTTCTAATCCAACCCATACCTAAAAAAGGACCATCCAAAAACTCAAAAAAATTCCATGCAAAGGCTAGAACTGGTAGGAATGTGCAGGAGGGTTGGACCAGGTAACCTCCAATAGTCCCCTAACTCAAAGATTCCATATTTGTTGCCTGACACATCTACCTGAGTAAAAAGCCAAAATCTCAACCTCATATAGTGTAAGGAAGAGACATAATGATGATAATGGATGGCTGGGGTCTCTACAAGTATTATTAGTATATTCCATCTTGTATTATTATTGAGCCTTTTATATACCATGTCTTACCTGCTAAATATAAACCTGTCAGAGATCTTGTACTTGATCTCATCCATGGGAATACTTCCTTCATTAAAATAGCTAGGTGGCCAAGTTAGATAGAGCTCTGGAGTTAAGATCTGAATTCAAATACTTCTTATGACACTGGCAGCATGACCTTGGTCAAGTCACTTAACTGCTGTCTGCCTCAGTTTCCTCATTGGTAAAATGGAGATAATAATAGCAGCTCCTGAGGCTGTTGTGATGATAAAATGGGATATTTGTAAAATGCTTTGTAAACCCCAAAGTGCTATTTAAATACCAAGTATTGTTATTGTTATGCCATATTGCAGACCCTTTTCACCCTAGCCAATGATTTAATGAGTGACTGTGTTCGTGTCCCTGGTAACAAGCTTCTCCACATTTTACTAAGTTAGATCTTGAATAATAGGCATACACTGTGACTTTAGTCTCCTTTCCACCTTAGTTGAAGCTTACAGAGTTTATGCTACTCTGATATTGTCTTCATAACCCAGGATAACTTCTGCACTATAATAAGACATTGGAGGAAGCTCTTGGTGAAGGATTAGACATACAATAATTATTTATTGATGATAACTGTTAATCCATTCTGCTTCATGGGGTATAGTTAGCTGACTTGTACATGCAGACAGGGTATATGGTTTGCCGAAAGTTGGATCACAGTATCAAAGGGTTGGACTGCCTGTTCAGAATAAGTTGTGTAGGTTTTCATCATTCCAAACCATAGAGAAGAACTAAATCTTTAGAACAAGTTGACTGCTTAGTGGAACATAGGAAGCCAATAACATTAACCAGTTTCTCCCCCTCTCTAATCCATCTTTCCCACCCCTGAGCAAGTAGTCTCTCTAATGAACTCTCTTATCACATCACTCTCCTACTAAAAACTCATCAGCGTCTCCCTATTAAAATATCTAATTTTTTGCATGGCATCCAAGGTTTTCAACTACCTAACTTCAACTGTCCCTGCCAATCTTATTTCATACCCTATTCATATACTCTAAGCTTCAGACAAACTATTTTCCCCTGATTTCATTTTGCCCTTCCTGCCTCCCTACATTAGCACCAATGCGGAAATGAACTCCTTACTACCACCAGTACCATCACAGCTAACTTGGGTGTCACCTGCTCCATGAGCTTTCCCTGATGCCCTCAAAGCAATCATTTCTACCTTTACTCTCAGGTCACATTGATATTTCCTATGCTCTAAATCATATTCTAAGTGATAATATTATATGTATATATATTATATGTATATATGGAGAGGAGTATGTGCATACATATATACATATGTATATGCGTACATATATATGTGTGTGTGTGTATATATATATATATATATATCCATATGGCTACATATCAATATAGACATCCGAAACTGCAAAAAACATTGCAAGCAGAGGCTAGAACTAGTAGACAATTTGCAGAAGTGTTGGGCATAGATGTACTGAGATGGATATAGACACATAGATATAGATTAGATAGAAATAGAGATAAAATATCATCTCCCTTCTAGATTATAAACTCCTTGAAGGCAAGGACCATGACTTATTCAATCCCAATGAGCAAGATTAAACCAGCACAAATCCTTGTCTTGTATAATAGCCCTTCCAGAATCTGAAGACAGTTCTCATATGTCTTTTCTTCTCCAAATCTCCAGTTCCTTCCAAAGATTCTCCAATGCCATGGTTTTTAGCTCCTTTACTATACTACTCAAGGGTTTTATCAAAACCCTTCCTAAAATGTACTGTCCTGAACTGAGCACAACAGTTCAGATTTGGTCTGATCGGAGGGTCAGGAAACCCTGGATAAGGACTATAAGTTGCTCTAGAGCATTGATTGAGAGCTAAATGAGGACTGCAAAACTAGAATCTTTCTGGTAGAAAGAGGAATTTAACATTAAATTAAGGAGGTCCTTCCCCTTGTGGCCATCAAGACAATGAGGGAGGGTTGAGCCAAGGCTTACTTCCTGGGGACTCATCCGGGGGCACCCAAACAGGCACTTTTTCCATTCTAAGAACATAGAGAGCAATAGTCTTCAAAATCCCATAAGCAAGCTGGAAGGAAAGTCTTCTCTTTGACATTAGAGAAGTATTTTGGTAGAAACCTTAGCCCAGAATTTTTTGACACCTTGAGACTAATCAGTAGTTCCTCTTTGAACATTTTCCCCAGGATGAGTCTTACAAATTTCCCCATTCCCATACTATGAATCATCTTAAACAGTTACCTGCCCTTTATTGAAAAAGTGAAATCCCCTACTGCAGAAATTTTATTTCCACACAAGATTTCAGGAAAGTCTAATTTTAGTACTTTAGAAGAACTAAGATTGCTTCTCTATGGATTATCCCACCCCTTACTCACATCACAATTCCCTAAGCTTTAGTAGTGCCTTAAGGGTTGTGGTCAGAAGGATTCATTACCAACTTCAACCTTCTGGGAAGTGGCATCCCTTTGGAAAACTAGGCTAGTCTTTGGGTAACAGGCCATCATTGGACTCAGACTTTTATACTATGCTGGTATTGCCTAGGAGACCCCAAGGGCAATTCCAAAACAATTTAATAAGCATCTGTTAAGCACTGATTACATACGAACAACTGTACTAAGAACTGGGTAAAGTTATTTTTAAGAATTTAAACAAAATATCATCCATCTTCTTATAAATCTTAGAGTCTAAGCTGAGTCATGTCTGAGTCAGGACAGGGGGAGGTCCTCAGTGCAGAATGAAAATGATAACATGTAATAACAACAAGCCTATATTAAATGCTGATTGTATGCTAGATTTTGCACTGGGGGCTGGGAATGCAAAGGGAGGACAAAAAAGGAAAAAGTCCATGCCCATAATGGAACAATCATCATTTATTATTACATGTGCTCTTTAACAGTCAAAACTTTTGACAGCAGGTCTTTCCAGAAAGATAATGTAGACAAAAGTTTTGTCAACTTTAAAAAGCATTATGATCTCAGCTGCTGGTAGTAGCAGCAGTAGGTACCTCTTGTACCTTCTGTAGCATGGCTTTACATGATGCTACTGTGAGGAAACGATGTATACATGTATAATACCTAATGCAATCCAAACAATTCCGGAGGAGGGCAGAGTCAGGAGCTGGTCCTTGAGGCAGTTTATCATGGACATGAGGGGACAGACAATCTTGGGAGATGGAATCTCACATAGAGGGAACAGCAAATAGGTCAGTTTGACAGGAATGGAGAGTGCCTGCCAAAGAGTAATAGTCACAAAACATGTTACAAATGTTAGTTCAATTGATCCTTGAAACAACGCAAGGCATTGTGTGGCAAGAAGTAAAAGTATTATTGTCCTCCTTTTTACCGAAGAGAAAAACTGTGACCCAGCTAGGGCAACATTTACTATTTACATCAAGTTATCTTTCAATTGGAACATGTAAGGAATATCAGCTTCCAAATCATATTCCTAAATATTATTGCTATTTTTACTGTTATTGTTACTAGTTTTCCCTCATAAGTCATCCTATTATATATATATATATATAATATACATACATATAATATATATACACAGATGTATGTGTGCGTGTGTATGCATGTGTAGGTGTGCGTATGTATTTATACACACATATGCACCTATATATATATATATATATATATATATATCCCATATTTCATCCTATTTCTGATAGGAGGTAGACAATTTTCTTTCCTCTACCTAATGAGTATAAAGGCAATGTCAAGATCCATTTACAATCCAGTTAAATATAATTACAAGTAATGATAGAAAATTTGGCATGTTTTCAAACATCACAGAAGCACCATGAAGCACCTTATTATCCAAGGCTCTGGGACTTGAGAAGATCTACTATTAATCTACTATTCATGCTAATAAAAACTGACATTTTAAAGTTTGCCAAGCACTTTATGTACATTATCTCTATGCAAAGGTTTTTAGAAAAGGAACTTATGGAAAAATTTGACCTTTTAAAAATGATATGGTTAAAAACTAACAAAGATCTCTTTTTAAATATATGTATGTATGTGTGTGTGTATGTATATATATATATATATATACACACACACACACATACACACACATAATTTTGATCACTTATTAAGATGTATATACCAAAGAGCCCAGTGGGGACATTAATCTCTCCCTGCAACCATAACGTTTTAGGTTACAATGGATGGGTTGTATTCATTATTTTCTTCCTTTATAGGACAGTGACCTTCCATTCACTTTGTAGTAATGTTTCCATAAGGTATCATGACCACCTTTAGTAAAATTGGTTTCATTTGCCCATTTCTAAGCCAAATCCCTCAGCTTACCTCTACCTTCATTGATTTCTGCTTGAGCCTATCTCCTCATCGGGTCTTGGAAGAGACAGCAGGGTAGAATAAGAACATTGCATGAGAGGCCACCAAGCCTGGCCCTGCTTGTTTCTACTGCCAACTATTTAAGTGACATTGAGGTAGTTGTTTTATCTCTCAGAGAATCCTCTTCATCTGTAAAATCTGTGAAACCTCCTTCCAGGAACGTTGTGATCGAATGAGATCAGTTAGGTAAGAAACATTTTAAGTTTATTTATTTATTTTTTTGTTTGGGTGCCAAGCTCTCTATTGGGTTCTGAGTCTAAAAAGATAAAAATGAAGCAGTATTATTCTGTCAAATATGTGCAAATGCTTTACAGAATGCTGCACAAATTGCAAATCCTGAATTACTCTGCTCCCACAATTCAACTCTTTCTAGCCCCTTCTAAATGTTCAACTAAATTTACCTTTCTAGGTTTCTCTGGATTCTTGTGTTCGCATTGCCAAGTGCCTACTCAATTCTGATCCTTTTATCAGGAGCAAACTTCTACTGAAGGCCTCTAGACCATTAAAACTCCATTTTTCCCCTAAAGAATTATACTCAGTTTTGGAGGGGAAATTCTTAATGCCTAAAAACCTATATCTTATGTCTTTTGAAATATTGTGTTCCAGGGGAGGAGCCAAGATGGCAGAGTAGAAAGACTCATGTATGCTAGCTCTGAATCCACAGTCCATAAATTTCCTGTAAGAAGAACTTCCCACAAATTCTGGATCACTGCAAGGCACACAGAAACACAGTGGAAGAGATTTCCATAACAGAGAGCCCTGGAGAGTCATCCCCAGGGGTCCATCGCACTCCAGACTGTGGAGTACACCCCTGCGCTGCACTGGCTGCGGGGCCCCAGAGGAGCTGATCCGAGCAGGCTTCAGGAACAGAATCTCCGGTGGCCGGGAAGGTCCCTCCACCCACAGACACTACAGGTCAGTGAGAGAGACATCTAGGCTGGCCGAAAGGGGAGCGGGGTGTCTCTGTGGCTCGGCCCCCTCAGGAGGAAGCGGCAGAGGCATCCTGGGACTCCAAGAACAGGCAGGCAGAAGTTCAGGGTCATTACCAAAGGTCTCTGCATAAACCCCCTGAGGGAACTGAGCCTGGGAGGTGGCCCTGCCCCCACCCCAGCACCAGAACTTAAGCTCACATTGAATAGCAGTCCCTCCCACCACAGATAGCCCTGATACTGGGAAGCAGCATTTGAATCTCAGACCCCAAGCACTAGCTGGGCAGATCTAGGCAGGGGTGGATAGGAATTGCAGAAGTCAAGTAACTGGCTGGGAAAATGCCCAGAAAAAGGAAGCAGAATAAGACCATAGAGAGCTACTTTATTGGGGAAGAGATGTTCCTTCCCCCCTTCATTTTGATGACAAAGTACAATGCCAGCCATTGGAGAAAGACGTGGAGGTCGGGGCCTCTGTATCCCAGACATCCCAGGTGGATGTCCAATGGGCTCAGGCCATGGAAGAGCTCAAAAAGGATTTTGAAAATCAAGTTAGACAAGTGGAGGAAAAACTGGGAAGAGAAATGAGAGAGATGCAAGAAAAGCATGAAAAATGGGTCAATACCTTGGTAAAGGAGACCCAAAAAAATGCTGAAGAAAATAACACCTTGAAAAATAGGCTAACTCAATGGGAAAAAGAGGTTCAAAAAGCCAATGAGGAGAAGAATGCTTTCAAAAGCAGAATTAGCCAAATGGAAAAAGAGGTTCAAAAGCTCACTGAAGAAAATAGTTCTCTCAAGATTAGAATGGAGGGGGTGGAGCAAAGATGGTGGAGTAGAAGGACGCACGTTCACAAGCTCTGAAACCACAGCCCATAGAATTAATGTAAAAAGAGACCCCCATAACTTCTGCACCACTGAAAGGTGTACAGAAACGGAGTGGAAGAGATTTCTGTTCCAGAGAGCCCTGGAGAGCCATCCCCAGGGTCCGTCACGCCCCGTAAAGTAGACCCCACCCCAGCACTGCCCTGGCCATGGCCCCAGAGAAGCTGACCCGAGCAGGCTTCAGGGACGGAGGCTCCCGCGGCCAGGAAGGTCCCTCCGCCCACAGAAGCTACAGGTCAGTGAGAGAGACGCCTGGACTGGAGGAGGGGAGCGGACTGTCTCCGTGACTCGGGCCCCCTCAGGAGGAAGCGGCGGCAGAGATGGGGGCAGGAAGCGGCAAAGGCAGAGGTATGGGCAGAAGCGGAGGCAACAGCAGCGGCAGCAGCCCGGGACTCCCCCAGCAGCAGGCAGGATCTTCATTATTGAAGGTCTCTACATAAACAACCTGAGGGAGCTGAGCCTGGGAGACGGCCCTGCCTCACCCCACTCTATTACTGAAGGCCTCTGCATAAAGCCCCTGAGGGAACTGAGCCTGGGAGGCAGCCCCCCCACCCGCTCCATTCCTGAAAGTCTCTGCATAAAGCCTCTGAGGAAGCCAAGCCTGGGAGGCGGCCCTGCCCCCACCCCAGCACCAGAACTAAAGCTCACATTGATTAGCAGCTGGGCGGCGCATTTGAATCTCAGACTCCAAGCACTAGCTGGGCGGATCTAGGCGGGGGTGGACAGGAATCTCAGAAGTCAAGTAACTGGCTGGGAAAATGCCTAGAAAAGGGAAGAAAAATAAGACTATAGAGAGTTTTTTCGAACACATGCAAATGATCCCGACTTTCGGATCTGACAACGACAAGGACATATTCTTGCCATCAGGGAAACATGTGGAGGGTGGGGCCTCAGTACCCCAGACAGCCAAGGGGAACGTCGGGTGGGCTCAGGCCTTGGAAGAGCTCAAAAAGGATTTTGAAAAGCAAAGGTGGAGGAAAAACTGGGAAGAGAAATGAGAGAGATGCAAGAAAAGTATGAAAAACGGGTCAATACCTTGGTAAAGGAGACCCAAAAAAATGCTGAGGAAATTAACACCTTAAAAAATAGGCTAACTCAATTGGCAAAAGAGGTTCAAAAAGCCAATGAGGAGAAGTATGCTTTCAAAAGCAGAATTAGCCAAATGGAAAAAGAGGTTCAAAAGCTCACTGAAGAGAACAGTTCTCTCAAAATTAGAATGGAAGAGATGGAGTCTAATGACTTTACGAGAAACCAAGAAATCACCAAACAAAACAAAAAGAATGAAAAAATGGAAGAGAATGTGAAATATCTCATGGGAAAAACAACTGACCTGGAAAATAGATCCAGGAGAGACAATTTAAAAATTATGGGACTACCTGAAAGTCATGATCAAAAAAAGAGTCTAGACATCATCTTCCATGAAATTATCAAGGAAAACTGCCCTGACATTCTAGAAGCAGAGGGCAAAATAAGTAGTGAAAGAATCCATCGATAACCACCTGAAAGAGATCCAAAAAGAGAAACTCCTAGGAACATTGTGGCCAAATTCCAGAACTCCCAGCTCAAGGAGAAAATCTTGCAAGCAGCTAGAAAGAAACAATTCCAGTACTGTGGAAATACAATCAGGATAACTCAAGATCTAGCAGCTTCTACATTAAGGGATCGAAGGGCGTGGAATAGGATATTCCAGAAGTCAAAGGAACTAGGACTCAAACCAAGAATCACCTACCCAGCAAAACTGAGTATAATATTTCAGGGGAAAATATGGTCTTTCAATGAAACAGAGGACTTTCAAGCATTCTTGATGAAAAGACCAGAGCTGAAAAGAAAATTTGATTTTCAAACACAAGAATGAGAAGAAGCATGAAAAAGTAAACAGCAAAGAGAAGTCATAAGGGACTTACCAGAAGTGAACTGTTTACATTCCTACATGGAAAGACAATATTTGTAACTCTTAAAACTTCTCAGCATCTGGGTAGTTGGCGGGTCCATACACACACATGTACATGCATGCACGCGCACACACATACACACATGCACACACATACAGAGACAGAGAGCACAGATTGAACTGAATAGGATGGGACTATATCTCAAAAGAAATTAAGGTAAATGGTGAGAGAGAAATGTAGTGGGAGGAAAGAGGGTGAAATGGAAGGGGGTAATTATATGTCATTTAAGAGGCAAGTAGGAGACTTTTTAGTGGAGGAAAAAAGAGGAGAGCTGAGAAAAAAAAAAACAAGAAGTTTACCCTCATCACATTTGACTAAAGGAAGGAATAAAATGCACACTCATTTTGGTATGAAAACCTATCTTACAGTATAGGAAAGTGGGGTAGAAGGATATAAGCAAGGCAGGGGATGATGGAAGGGAGGGCAAAGGGAGGAGGGAGCAATTTGAAGTCAACACTTGGGGAGGGACAGGATCAAAAGACAGAAGAGAAACAATGAGGGGCAGGTTAGGAGGGATGGTAATTCAGTTAGTCTTACACAACATGACTATCAGGGAAGTCATTTGTAAAACTACACAGATATGGCCTATATTGAATTGCCTGCCTTCCCAAAGGGAATGGGTGGGGAGGGAGGGATGGGGAGAATTTGGAACTCAAAGTTTTAGGAACAACTGTTTAGTATTGTTGTTGCTACTAGGAAAGATGACATACAGTTAATGAGGAATAGAAAGTCATCTGGCCCTACAGGAGAAAAGAGAAGATGGAGACAAGAGAAGGGAGGGATGACAGAAGAGAGGGCAGATTGGAGATAGGGAAAATTAGATTCCTTGGGGTATTGGGGTGGGGGGAGTGGTTAAAAGGGGAAAAAAATTTGGAACCCAAAATTTTGTGAAAATGAAAGTAAAAAGTTAAATAAATAAATAAATAAGATGAATAAATAAATAAATAAATAAAGATTAGAAAGGAACAGATGGAGTCTAATGACTTTCTGAGATACCAAGAAATCATAAAACAAAACCAAAAGAATGAAAAAATGGAAGAGAATGTGAAATATCTCATTGGAAAAACAACTGACCTGGACAATAGATCCAGGAGAGACAATTTAAAAATTATGGGACTACCTGAAAGCCATGATCAAAAAACGAGCCTAGACATCATCTTTTATGAAATTATCAAGGAAAACTGCCCTGTGATTCTAGAACCAGAGGGCAAAATAAGTATTGAAGGAATCCATCAATCACCACCTGAAAGAGATCCAAAAAGAGAAATTCCTAGGAACATTGTGGCCAAATTCCAGAGTTCCCAGGTCAAGGAGAAAATATTGCAAGCAGCTAGAAAGAAACAATTCCAGTATTGTGGAAATAAAATCAGGATAACTCAAGATCTAGCAGCTTCTACATTAAGGGGTCGAAGGGCGTGGAATAGGATATTCCAGAAGTCAAAGGAACTAGGACTCAAACCAAGAATCACCTACCCAGCTAAACTGAGTATAACACTTCAGGGTAAAATATGGTCTTTCAATGAAATCGAGGACTTTCAAGCATTTTTGATGAAAAGACCAGAGCTGAAAAGAAAATTTGACTTTCAAACACAAGAATGAGAAGAAGCATGAAAAAGTAAATAGCAAAGGGAAGTCATAAGGGACTTACCAAAGGTGAACTGTTTACATTCCTACATGGAAAAACAATATTTGTAACTCTTAAAACGTTTCAGTATCTGGGTAGTTGGTGGGACCACACACAGATGTACACACACACACACACACACACACACATGTACATGCATGCATGCACACACACATACATACAAGCATGCACACACAGAGACAGAGAGCACAGAGTGAATTGAATAGGATGGGACCATATCTTAAAAGAAATTAAGTTTAATGGTGAGAGAGAAATGTAGTGGGAGGAGAGAGGGTGAAATGGAATGGGGTTAATTATATCTCATTCAAGAGGCAAGCAGGAAACCTTTTAGTGGAGGGAAAAAGAGGAGAGCTGAGAAAAAAACATGAAGTTTACCCTCATCACATTCGACTAAAGGAAGGAGTAAAATGCACACTCATTTTGGTGTGAAAACCCATCTTACAGTACAGAAAAATGGGGAAGAAGGAGATAAGCAGGGTGGGGGGGATGATGGAAGGGAGGGCAATGGGAAGAGGGAGCAATTTGAGGTCAACACTCTTGGGGAGGGACAGGATCAAAAGACAGAATAGAAACAATGGGGGGCAGAATAGGATAGAGGGAAATACAGTTAGTCTTATACAACACAACTGTTATCGAAGTCATTTGCAAAACTACACAGATAGGGCCTATATTGAATTGCCTCCCTTCCCAAAGGGAACGGGTTGGGAGGGAGGGATGGGGAGAATTTGGAACTCAAAGTTTTAGGAACAACTGTTGAGTGTTGTTCTTGCTACTAGGAAATAAGAAATACAGTTAATGGGGAATAGAAAGTCATCTGGCCCTACAGGACAAAAGAGAAGATGGGGACAAGAAAAGGGAGGGATGATAGAAGAGAGGGTATGGGGATTGGTGATAGGGGAAATTAGAATGCTTGGTGTATTGGGGTGGGGGGAGGGGATAAATGGGGAGAAAATTTGGAACCCAAAATTTTGTGAAAATGAATGTAAAAAGTTAAATAAATAAATATATATAAAATATAAAAAAAGAAAAAAGAAATATTGTGTTCCAAGATCTTTCCTTTATTTTATTTGTTCATTCAGTTATTTTGTTTATTCACTTATTTGTTTGTATGGTGGGTCTTTTTGTCTCACTCAGAATGGAAGTATGTGGGCCACTCATGGGCCTTATCCACTTTGGACCCGTTTTGACCTACTCTTTTACTGACCTGGGCTTGTTTATCCTCCTTGGCCAGTCTGAAGTGGCTGCCCCATCCCAATCTCCAAGTCCACCTCTCACAATGCTGATACTAAACAGTGTAGCTCAGAACTCCAGAGCCCAAGAGATCCACCTGCCTTAGACTCCCCAGCAGCTAGGATTCAGGAACACACCAACATGCTAGGCAGTTTCCTCTCATTTACAGGAAAAGCTAAAAGGTCTTGTGTGATCCTGATTATGTTTCCTTAGTACCTGAACTGTTTCTAATAACTTGAAGCATTTTCACTTTGATATAGAAGATCTGAATTTGTTATGATATACCTGGGACTTCCCCTTTTGGTTATTTTTATTGATTTTTTTGTTTTTGTTTTTTAGTTTTAGTTATTTACATGTTGGGTTCCCATTCTTTATAGTGTGATATTCCTGAAAGAAGGATTTTTTTTGCTTTATTTGTACCCTTAGTACTTTAGTACAGTGCATAGAACACAGTATTTAATAAATGCTTGTTTTTGACATGTATGTGCACATATGTACACATATATAAATATGCACACACATGCACACTCACACATTTATACCAAATAAATAGAGACAGAATATGTACAAATAAATAAGAAGCAGTAAAATAAAAGGTAGTTCAAGAAGAAAAATAGTAGTAGTTGGGAACATCAGGGAAAGTTTTGGCTGCCAGGAAACCTAGCACCCAAATGAAAGATAAAAAGCTGGAAAACTCCCATCACAATCAAAGACTGCTAGATACAAATGTAGCATGTAAGATCCTGTTTCCAAAGGCAACAAGACTGGAAGACTCCCCTGAGAAATCCTCAGGGGGAAAATGGAAGGATGGCAATGGCATTAACAGAATTAGGAATGTTGGCAAAGGGTGCTTTAGGGAGAAATAAATTGAATTCTGTTTTGGACATGATGAGTCTGAGATGCTTTTAGGATATCCACATGGAGATGCCTACCAAGTAGTCAATGATGTAGAAATGGAACTTAGGAGAGAGATGAAGCTTGGATATGGAGATTGGTTATACCCCTCTGGCTGCTCTACATTTGTCCTTGAAATGATGTATTCTTTACTGAACACGGTGCTCCAGGTGTGATCTGACCAAGGCCAGGGACATCCCTGGTGTACTTTGTTTAAACACTATGCCTTTCTGCATTGCCTAAGATGGTTCTTGGTAGTCTTGGCATACCATTGACAAAGGTGACCAAGTCTTTGTCACAGTAACATCATGTAATATGCCTCTCTCATCCTGTACTTATGAGGTTGATTTTTGGAATTCAAGTTTAGAACTACACATTTAATGCTATTAAGGTGAAACTGGAAGGAGTGATTTTACATGTGTTTGTCTTCATGGCCTTCTGTGGCTTAATTCTCCTTCAGAGTTGCCCTTGATGTTCTTAACCTGATTTTCCCTGGATAAAAATATTAAAGAATCTCAGAAGGTGATTGCTTCATATCATTCTCCCAAAGGACAGGTTTTCTTCTGGCAAGCATGCCAACTAGACAAGGTTTCATGTAACTCTTGAGAAGAGACAGTCTATGAATTTATAAGCCTAAAGCCATCTGATATGTTCCCATTATAGCCATTATCAACATATTTAAAGCATGAGAAAGAGAGTTTCAAAATCAAGAGGGCCCTGTGTTTTAAAGTGACATTCCTTCTTTGTTTCAGTTTCTAATTTGTTAAAGGAAGATAGCATGTAGTAATAGAAAAGAGCACTAAATTGAGGACCAGTAGATCTGGGTAACCTTGAGTAAATCACTTCCTCTCCCAAACTGTTAAGTTTTTCATAATTAAATGGAGGTGCCATTTAAGTGGGGGTACCATCCTTATCAGTGCAACCATTTTCACATGTGTGCCTACCCTCACTCTCTGGACTGGCTGTCTCAGCCTACCTATTCTTACATGGACAGGTCTGAGTTCCCAAAGAAAAATCACCAACATTCAGTTACAATTAAACTTTCTCAGGATGTTAGTGATAACCTTTCTTTGGGAAATATACAATAATATATAACTTATGAGCCCCCATTGGTGTGCTTACCCTCTACATGAAATCAGTTGTTCACAATAATGATACCATTAACTCTTAAACTTAAAACATTAACTTAACAATAAAGAAGCAACAGTAGCCAATGTGCAACCACTAGGAATTGTAACAGTTTAAGTTCATTGTATGATGAGACAAATTTGAAAGTCCAAAATTCATAGTATTTCTCCCCCTGGTTGTATAATTATGAAAAATAGAAATGGTTCATTATTAGGGCCGTTTATAAAGCAAAAACCCTCTGACAATAGGCTGGGAGTTGGTATCTCCGTACTGTACTAGGAAAGGTTACTCTTTCCTGCGTATGTAGCTCCCAGAGTCATCCATGTCCTCATCCTACAAACAAAGGGACATTAAATAAAAATGAGGACAAGGTCAATCACTATTTTCTATGAGAAATATGATGAGATCTGTCAGGTGGAGTCTTTAATAAATAAAATGACATGCTTTAAGATATCAATCTTACCCAGAATAGTCTTTTTCCCCAGCACTTAATTCATCTGAGTGAGGGTCCCATGATAAAAAGAAAACAACATAAAACACAGTTTATATCTTACTGCTTATTCCTTTGGTTTTCATCTCTTGGAGTCTCCCTTGGAAGCTTGGTTCTAGGGAGTTGAACTACTAATGTTGCTGAAGCCACCACTAATGTCAGAGCTATTATAGCCCTGCTACTATTTCTGAGAAAAAGTCTCTTCACTTATCTCCATTTTTTTTCTCACCTTTCTCAAGAGAAATCCTTAAAATTCCTACTGTAGAGGAAAAATGCTGCCCTCTAATCCTTATCTCAAGCCAGCTTTTCTCTCTTCCTGAGCTATGAAGAAAATATAATCCCCAGGGTTTTTAGCAAGTAAACAAGCAAACTTAGGACCCCTTGAAAGCCATCTAGTTTAAGCCTTGTGAAAAGAACTCTTACAGATTCATGTAACTCAGGATAAACCAAATGCAGAAATAATAAATATATCCCAGTCCATACATAAACCTGAGTTATATTTATTCTTCCATCAGTGCACACAGTATTTGTGGGAGGGATAGGGCACATACTTTTGGAAATCTGGCAGGAACACAAATGAGTGGGAACAATCTCTGGGCTTGGGGCAGCTCACATTTCTGCACCATAGACCCTGATATTCTTGGTTCTATCATGAAAAATCTAAATTTCATGAAACTGCTTCTCTGATAACTTCTTCCCTTCTGGACCTTATCACTCTCCTGCTAGGCAAATCTGCTCTTCCGTATTCTTCTCTATAGCTGATAAAACAGTGACAACCTCTTTTAACTCACAATCATCTTTACGAGGGCACTGCACGCTATTATAGTGACAGAGAGTTCCCTTAAATCAGAGAACTACTGTTTCCTCAGGTTTGCTTTCTAGGCAATTCACACAAGCCCAGTCAGCTCTTCACTCAACAGTATATTCTGCTGCCCAATCAGCAGATTCCAGATTTTACTAGACTTTACTGTTCTTCTTTTCAATTCCCTTGATCTTCCTTCTGAATTGGGCTCCAAGAATAGCAATCTGCCTCCAGTTCCTTGATAGCTGATGTATTTATTTGATACATCTGTGTGAGTGGGCATGTGTTCGTCCTTCATTGCCAAAGAAGACCATGCCATCAAAGAAATGATGACATAACTTGCACTTGACTTTGTTTCTGAGTGAGGGAGGGCTGTGCAGGACACCAGCCTCACTTCTCCTCCAGAGTTATCTGAATTCAGTGACCAGATATTCATCAGGCTGACTGGAGAAGATCCAGGATGAGGCAAGTTGGGTTGTGACTTGCCTAAGGTCACACAGCTAGTGAGTGTCAAGTGTCTACGGTGAGATTTGAACTCAGGTCCTCCTGACTCCTGCTCTATCCATTGTACCACCTAGCTGCCCCTGATGTATCTGAGTAAGGGTAGGAACTACATATGCACTGCCATATTTTTTTTCAAAAAAAATTATATCTGGGGCAAAAATGTTAAATAAGACAACCTGTGATTTTCCAATTCCTTCAGTGTTACCTGATTGAGCCCATGTAGATATAACCTCATCCGTGATTCATAACTACTACTATTGTTCTAGCGTGTTGTATCGACCTTGCCTTCCTATCTAGAATTCTTGACATCCCTGAAGTCTTTGGCTTAACCTTCCTCTGCCTCTGGCTTCCAACTTCATCATTCACCTGAAACTGCTCTCTCTAAAGTTACCAGGGACCTCTTAATTGCCAAATCTAATGACATTTTCAGAGTCCTCCTCCTTTTTGACCTCTCTGCAACATGGATGCTGCCACGAATCTTCTCCTCAAGACTCCCTTTTCTCTAGGTTTTTTTTCTTTCTGTTTCTCTTGGGGTTCTCCTACTTAACTTCTCCTTTCTCATTTCCTTTTCTGGATCTTGATTTATGTCACACTCACTAGCTATGGGTCTCTGCTGAGACTCTATACTGGGCCCTCTATTCTTTTCTCTCTGTGTCATCTTTTTTTGAGAACTAATCAACTCTGATGGGTTCTGGTATTATCTGTTCCCTTAGATCTAGATATCCAGCCCTATTCTCTCTCCTAAACTTCTAATTGAAAGAGTAATAGGCATTTCAAATTCAACAAGTCCAACACAGAACTTGTATATTCTACAAGACACACCACCCAGCAAAAAAAAAAAAAAAAAGCAAAACCATCCCCTCTTCTATACTTTCAAGGACTTCACTACTCTCCTAGTTATCCATGCTTACAACTTTAATGTAAACCTGGGCTACTCACTTTCACTTACCCCACATACAGAGTCTGTTGCCAAATCTTATTATTTCTAAACTCACAACATCTCTCCACTCACACAACCACTACCTTAGGTCTGGTCCTCATCACCTCTTACCTGAATTATTGCAACGCCTGTTTAACCAGTTTCCCTCCTTTAAATCTCTCCCCACTCCAATCCATTGTCTACATAGCTGCCAAAGAGATTTTCTTAAAACACAGGTCTGAACCTGTTTGCTCTCTACTTAGTGAACTCTATTACCTCAAGGATTACATAGAATATTTTGGTCGGCATTAACAAACCAGCTCCTTCCTACCTTTACAATCTTATTTTACTTTACTCCCCTCTAAACAATGTATAATATAGCCATACTGACCTCAATATTTGACTCCAAACATGACAGTCCATCTCCCATCTCTCTGTCTTTGTATTCGCTGTCTCATATTCCTGGAACACTCTCTTTCCTCATTGCTACTTTTTAGGTTTCCTAGATCCACTCAAGACTCAAATTAAATGTCACCTTCTGTAGAAGGCCTTTTCCTGCACCCCAAGATGTTAGAGAATTCTCCTTTAAAGTTATCTTTCATTTACTCTGTATCCATGTAATTAGCATAACTAATTATATACACATCACTTCCCCTATTAAATGCAGTTTCCTTGAGGGAAAGGAATGTTAATAGGTATCTCCTCAGTTTCCAGTTCTTTGCCATCACAAAATGAGCTGGCATACATGTTTTTGTACCTGAGTCCTTTTTCTTTTTCTTTGATGTCTTTGGGATACAGACCTAGCAGCAATGTTGCTGGGTCAAAGGGAAAGAAGATTTTGATAGCCCCATGGGCATAGTTCCAAATTGTTCTCCAGAATGGTTGGACCAGTACACAACTCCACCAACAGTGCATTAGTATTCCTATTTTTCCCCAAATTATTCTCTACATCCCCTCCAGTATTTATCATTTTTTTTTCTGTCATGTTAGTCTAATGAATCAAAGAGGTATGAGGTAGTATCTCAAAATGGTTTTAACTTGCATTTATCTAATTATTAGTGATTTAGAACATTTTTTATGTAATTAATAATACCTTTGATTTCTTCTCATGAAAACTGCCTGTTCATATGCTTTGACCATTTATTAATTGGGGAATGGCTCTTATTTTTATACATTTGGCTCAAGTTCCTTATCTATTTGTGAAATGAGGACTTTATCAGAGAGATTTGTTTGAAAAAATATGTTCTCAATTTACCAGCAAGGTTTCCTTAGATTATGTTTTATGCTTTATATTTACATATATATGTGTTATATTTATATGTATATATGTGTACATATATGTTTTATATTTATATGTATATATGTGTACATATATGTTTTATATTTATATGTATATATGTGTATATATACTTGACCCCAAACATGACAGTCCATCTCCCATCTCTGTGTCTTTGTAGTGGCTGTCCCATATTCCTGGAATGCTCTCTTTCCTCACTGCTACTTTTCAGATTTCCTAGATCCACTCAAGACTCAAATTAAATATCACCTTCTGTAGATTTATATGCTGACTTTGATACTTACTAATTGTAAACAAGTCACTTAATCAATAAATAAAAATATATTAATCACCTACACTCTTCCAGGCACTATTCTAGGCTTTGGAGGCAAAAATACAAATAACGAAATAATCTCTACAAATCAACAAAGCACTTTCTAACAGAGTGTATTCACACAAGAAAATACAAAAGAAACGTAAAGGAACAAAATAAACCTTTACAAATAAATACAA
Source organism: Bettongia penicillata ogilbyi (assembly GCA_023548195.1). Lineage (NCBI taxonomy): Eukaryota > Metazoa > Chordata > Mammalia > Diprotodontia > Potoroidae > Bettongia > Bettongia penicillata. The sequence continues at coordinate 470,568 of JAJHZJ010000171.1, read as the reverse complement.
GAGAGTTTGAAAGATACTATCATTTGGGGCATCAAGAAAGGCTACATTTTTTAAAATATTATTTAAGCTGCTTCTAGAAGGAAGAGAAGAAATACTGGGTCTCAGTTTCCTCATATATAAAATGAGAATGTTAAACTAGGTGGCCACCAAGTTCCCTTCAGTGCCTAGATCTATGATAATAAGCATATATGAATTCTTTCAGACAAGGGAAATTATCAGACATTCAGTTCTATTGGTTTATAGAAGGGGTTCTTATTCATTGTGAGTCATGGACTTCTTTGTCAGTCAGATGAAACCTAGGGATCTCTTATTGGAATAATTTATTTAGATGCATAAAACAAAATACATTCAATTACAAATGAAACCAATTATATTGAATTATAAATTTATTATTATTATTATTTAGTTTACAGACCTCAGATGAAACTTAGAAGTCTTCTACTTTGGACAAAAGAGATCCAACTGAAAGCCCACAGCAAATCACCTCCCTAGCCCACGTATAAGCAAAGATGGTGGATCAGTGGGCATCCACCAATATAAGTCTGTCAAATAAGAATATGATACAAGATAAACAGGGTGTCTACTACTCTCTTATCCACTCAGCAAAGGTGTCATTTAGAAAGAGAGCTCTAGGACACTAAGGCCATGTATTCACTGTCTCTCACCAGTTTGGAAATTCAGCACTTAAAGGAATAATTTTAAAATAATCACAAACAATTTCAAGGAAAAAGTTTGCTAATAACCTAAGAAATTCATGTTTTCATATATGCTGCCTATTAAATCTGTTCATATCGTATCAGCAAACATCATGTCGTCTTGGAGAGGTTCCTAGTTTTTCCTGTGAAATGTTTTTCAACGCCTGAGTGAATCAAAATGAATGTAAATGAGGTTTATTAAGTCAACCCCACATGGTGCTGTATTGTCAGCATTTGTAGGGCTATGACAGGTTAGTTATTGCAGTTTGAAGGAAATGTCACCAACACAGCAGTCAGCTAAAGAAACTTAAAAAAAATCATATTACGTCTCGGGACTTTCTGTTCACTTTCCCCCACACAAAATAGCAAGGCCCCGAGGTCCTTTTATTTTTCCTTCAAGGACTTCTCTGTAATGGCATGAGGGCTGTTCTGGAAGCTCAGTGCTACAGGTCAGCGGAAGGAACTTTCAACATCATCTAATTCAATTTCCTCTTCTTACCGATGCGAAAGATGAAACTATGTGATTGGCCCAAGGTCATACAGGTTGTCAGTGACAGGGATGGGATTAGAAAGCCAAGGTTTCAGACTCCAAATCCAGCATTCTTCTCACTACAACACACAAGTCAAACCCTGTTTTCTACAAGAGTCCTTTGCCTTCCCTCTGAGATTGCCTCCCATTATTCACTGTATATCTCATTAATCTATAGTTGCATGTTGTCTCCCATATTAACTCCCTGAGGGCCTAAGCCTGTTTTTGTATCTACAGCTTCTGAAACATAGCAAGAACCTAGGTCTTATGGTGGATAGAGCTCTGATATCAGAAGAGACTTGAGCTCAAATCCATCTCATAGACTTCCTAGTTGTGTGACCCTACACAAGTCATTTAACCTTTGTCTGGCTCAATTTACTCATCTGTAAAATGAGGATAATGATAGCATCCATCTTCCAAGATTGTTGTGAGGATAAAATGGCATAGTCTTTGTGAAATGCAAACCTTTGAAAACCTTAAAGCACTATATAAATACTACTTTTGTGATTTTTCAATGCTTGCAGGCTATCTTACAATGAAGGCATCATGTAAAGGGGATGTTATGAGGTTGAATGGGGAGTACATGATGTAAAAGATTCAAAGGGATCCCTCAGCTCTCCAGGGCTCCAGTTCCTTCTCTCAGGGATGGTCCTGGGTCCCGTGCCTTAGGCCCCAGAATACTTGCCTTTTATCCACTATCAAGCTTCCTGTATTTATGTGCCTTTATGACTCAAAGAGGAGAGAGGCCATGATCACTCTGTCATCCACCTTAAAATCTCCGACTTCAGAGAACTGCACTACAATAGTGCCATTTTTCCATGTACCCATTATCTCTGGATGCCATTTGCTTTTCTCTACTTCTCTCTTATCCTTCTATCCCCTGCCTCCATACACTTCAGAACACCAGGATATATTTTCTATGATTTACTAAAAAAGAAAGCAGCTCATAGAAACTTGGAAATAGTACACCACTGCAAGTCATTTGAAGTACAAATCAAACAAAACTACTCAGACTCAGGCTAAGCAGTCTTAACTATATTAATCTACACTATGTCTAAAATCCCCCACCTAGGTTTGCCATCTTATTTCCCATACTGAATCTGTCCTTGCCTTTATTCTCCTATTTTCCTATCACTGCATGCCCTACCTAAGTCATTCCCAAACCAATTTTCAATTCACCCATCTAAGTTCACTGATCTCTTCTTCCATTCCAAGGTTCAATCTCAAGTCAACCAGGAAGCATTTTGATAATGTGCAGGGGTTTTGGTACTCTGCCCACACATGACTTAGCTAACTAGAAAATCTAATTTACACCCTTCCTACCACAGGACAAATAAGTGTGGCAGGCAGGCGCTGAAGTGGAGAACGACTATGTTCCCCAGAAACCTGTGCCCAGAGCATGGATGTTCATTGAAATAAAAATTTAAAAAACCCTCTAATATTCAGTGTGTTCCTGCTGAGTAGTTTGATTATGTTGAAGGGATTGAGCAGTGAAAGGAGTATAGAGATACCATGGGACTAAACACCTTAACAAACCAAATGGGAAGCATGGAGACTGGGAGTGGTCAGGTAAACTACGGTTCAAGTCAAATTTTCAAGCAAGGAGGCCAAGGCTGCCCACACTGAAGCCTCTAACCTCCAGTTGCAGGAAGAGACCTCTAACATGTTTTCCCTATCAGAATAGTGAGTATGGAGGACTAATTTCCCAAACTACTCTGGGTGAGGGAGAGGAGATTGCATATATTCAAGAATGTGTATTGATATTATTTCCTGCTATTTTACTACTGATTTCTGTCTCAATTAGATATTTTTACTGTGTTAATGATACTTACCGCTTGAATCTGTTGACAGGGAGAGCAACAGAATGCCTCAGACTCTAAAGTCAGCACTCTGTCCACTGTTGTTTGACTTTCATTCTCAAAGAGTACCAGTGACATCAGGAAGTGTCTTGCAATTGATAAGTGAGGCAGGGTTATGCAAAGTTACCAGCTTCACTCTCTTCTCCTGAGTCATCTGGGTCCATGAAAAGACATAGATCAGAACAACGAGAGATGGCCCAGGATGCAGTGGGAGACCTTGGCCTTTTTAAGCTAAGGTCTTTCCCTGGTCTCAGTTTGTCTAAGGTAATACCCATTCAGAAATTAAAGCTAGATAAGAAATAAGGCTAAAAAAAAGTCCTTTTACCTAGTTAAAAAGAAAACAATCCGGGAGGAGAAGACCCTCAGAGTTTCTGGTCAAAACAGAAACACTGGCTATTTACCCTCACTCCGAGTCTTCACAACCCAACCAATCAGAGTTCATCTCTGGCAATCTGTGTAACCTAGGCAAGTCACTTACCTTCCTAGCCCTAGGTTTCCTTATCTATATCAGCTCTCACTCACTCAAAACAAAGTCAGGTGCAAGTCATGTCATCATTTCTCTGACGGCATGGTCTTCTTCAGCAACAAAGGATGAACACACACACTCTATATAAAAAGGAGTCTAGATTTGATAGATGGTCTTTGATACCCCTCCCAGCTCTGTATGGATGATTCTATGATCTATGTATTTATAAATATTTTCTAAATTTTAATCAATGTGTTAGCTCCTAGATACAAAGAGAAGGAAGGAAGGAAGGAAGGAAGGAAGGAAGGAAGGAAGGAAGGAAGGAAGGAAGGAAGGAAGGAAGGAAGGAAGGAAGGAAGGAAGGAAGGAAGGAAGGAGGGAAGGAAGGAGGGAAGGAAGGAAGGAAGGAAGGAAGGAAGGAAGGAAGGAAGGAAGGAAGGAAGGAAGGAAGGAAGGAGGGAAGGAAGGAGGGAAGGAAGGAAGGAAGGAAGGAAGGAAGGAAGGAAGGGGAAAATGAAGAGTGGGAGGAAAGAAACAAGCATTTATTAAGTTTTTAACTACATACTGGGCAGGCAGTTATGCTAAGTCCACAAGGTACAAACTAAAAGACAGTCTGCCCTCAAGGAGTTTACCTTCTAATGGGAAAAGAACACACGTAAAATGGAGCTGGGGGGAGTTGTAATCCATGTGGGGGCAAGGTTTTGAAGTTCAGGAACTAGGAATCAGGGGACTGGGAGAAATAAAGGCCAGCCTAAGCTCCTCCACAAGAATAATAAACAAGGAATAATAAACCAATGGAAGAAGGGGGTACAACTTACAGAAGGAAATTACTGGTTGAGAAGGGAATAGGAACAGTTGGACTTTCCAAGGTGAGCAGACCGTAGGTGCAGCATAGCAAAAGAATCAGTTACTGCTGTCAAGGAGTTCATATTCTGTTTGGGAGGGCAGCCAGATTTAAGCAGTTTCCAATTTTTGTTTTTGTTTTAATTTAACTGGGAAAAGGCAAAAGTGTGAACCATAGTTGACTAGAGCACAAGCCATCCAAGAAAATACAAACAGACAAACAGGACAGTTTCTATCTCCTTCAAATCTGAATGATTGACTTTGACACAGATTCCCGTCACCTCTACCGAAGCTTACGAAAGAGGCATCTATTCATTATACATAGCAAGGAGTAGCTGAAGACACCCAGATAGTTTCTACTGTGTCCTTTTCCTCTGTAACTAGAATAGCTAGAAAAAAGGTATGCATATATATGCATATTCATGTGCATGTATATGGGAGGCAGGAAGTTACATAGAGCATTAGAATCTTCAAACAAGAGGAATTTTATGCTTTATCAAAGACCCAGGGCATCATCATCCAAAGGGACCCAGTGCTACCTCAGTGATTCAACTTGAATTCCCATCTCCAAAAGGGTCTCAATACTTAAACTTTTCATAGCATCTGAAATTCTACTATCAGAAAATTTATTTACTCTGGTTCCTAAAGACTTTCCTTCTTCAAGAATCCCTTATTAAAATGCACATACCCTTATGGGGTAATACCTCAAGACTTTGTCAGTAGTTAACATCTTAGTGGGGGATTAACTTTCCAAGAATGACAGTTTGTTAAGAAAATGAGGCACTGAGGAAAGGAGACTCTACTAAAGTAATCCTAGGGAGGGAAGGTGTGTTATTTTAGGAAAGACACTGATGAGGCCAGTCAGTGGAAGGTAACCAGAATGATTAACAGACTTAAAACTGTGCCTTATAAGGAACTGACACAATTTAACCCGGAAGAGAGAAAAATTAGGGAATTGAGGGGTGGCTTGTCTTCAATTCTTCCAAGTTTTTTCATGTGGCAAAAGGATTAGATTTGTTCTTTTTGTCCCAAGAGGGTCATCTAAAAGCAGCAGATTGAAGTTAGAGGAAGCTAGATTTGATTTCAATATAACAGGGGAAATTTAAGTTTTCCTAAGTAGAGCTGCCCTAAAGTGGGCTGAATTCACTCAATGTTGTTTTAAGTCTCAAGTGCAAGTTTATGATTTGAAGAGATTGAATTAATCAGGCAGATTGAAAAACAAAGTTTTACAAAATGCTCAGAGAGCATATACAAACCTACCCAGGTGTGGCCTTCCAGGTCCCTACTTCAGGGGACCCACTCAGATCAATCATAACCACAGGGAATAAACGCTTTGTCAAATCAGAAGTGCTACATTTTCTTCCTGATATTTGGTTATACGAAACTCTTCCAAAATCCATTGTCTATCCCCATTCTGGGTCTCTGTGGTTAAGAGCTACATATTCACTTAAAAGAATTAACCCCACACAGCCTAAACAGTCCATTAGGTCCTAAGACAAAAGCAAAACAAATCACTAAGGGATATTCGAGAAGTAGCTGAATGACTACATTTTAGGAATCTGTAACCGGACATTTTTGCACCTAGGATCAAACAAAAACACCTTCACTTTTAAGGAAGGTGGGAAGTGGCCAGGCACTGCCCTTTCCAGAAAGACAGATAACCCTGGGACACTAAGGCCATTGCCAGAAAGCTACGACTCAAAGAGGGAGAGAATCTCATCCCAGAAAGATAAAAAGCTACATATACTTCCATGAGTCTCTTAATTCACCAGCCTGGGACTCAGCTTCAGTCACCCCAACTCTAAGAGGAGATTCATATTTCAGATAGAGGTTGGGATATAATACTTTTTCCAGCTCTAAGATTCTGAGTTTTATACATCAAAGACAAACTTTTCCTGGTCTAAAATTTTACATATGTGCCCCGATTCTTCCTCCACCTCTACCACTGCCGATGCCAGATATTAGATTATACATGGGGATCATGAATGGGTACTTCTGTATCCCCTAACTATAGAAGTCATACCCAAGCTATCTTTGTGTCCTGTAACTTTGCATGGAGGATTAGGATAATAGAACTTTAAAAGTGGAACAGCACTTGAGTTCTATCCACTTCCTTCACCTTACAGATGAGAAAACAATTCCCAAAATGATAGGTGACCTTTCTAGGGCAATACATGTGACCTAAAAAAGTGGTTTATCCAAGAACTGTTTTAAGACCTCTAGTGATTTCAAACTGTCTCTCAAGACAGACCATGTCACTGAGAAATGAATAAAATGAATTAAAAAGATGGCATCTGAGAATGGATGTTAGTAGAAACTAATCCATGACTGAACATAGAGCAAATTCAGTGTCCTGACCAGGGATGGGGCAAAACTGCAAAGGATAATACGGTGTATTTGCTTTATCCCATCCCTGGCAACCTGGTTCTTCTTGAAATGCCTCTGACTTGGAGTCTCCCCTCTTTATTAGTGAGTCCCTGGCTGGGATTGCCATCTCACAAGGGACCCCAGCCATATTCCCTTTTCTCCCAGCTCAACTCATTCTGTAGATGGCTCCATCTCGTTACCAGCAGCCTTACTCCCACAGGACTACTGTCTTACTCCATGAGGATCGTGATAGTTGCCTCAAATATTTGAAGGGCTCCCATGTGGAAGAGGAGGGAAATTGACGTATTTGGTTTTAGCAGCAAAACTAAGAACACTAGAGCTAAGTTTCAAAGAAATTATTTTAGGCTAAATGTAAGGGGAAAAAATCCTGAAAGTGGAATGGACTTCCTTGGAGACAGGCCAGGAAGGCAGCCAGAAGGATGGAGAGACTCCAAATGGAGCTGCCTTTGGGGGTAGCTGACTGCCCCTCAATCCAGTTCTTCTAGCTAGGGTTAGGTGACTTCCTCTCGGATATATCGAACAATATTCTTGTTCAAATATCTGACCTGTACTAGCTGGTCTCTGAGGTTCTTTCACACTGAGAAATCCTGTATTTCTGGGATTGTTAAAAATGTATTCCTTATATGGAGGGCCTTGTAGTGGGCCCAAACCCCAATCTACTCCCTCATTTTTCCAGATGGGGAAACTGAGTCCTGCAAAGGTAAGATGACTTGTTCAAGAATCCATAGGTAGGAAATGGCAAAACTCTGACTCACAATCCAGCATTCTGTTCACTGCACAGTACATGTTATATCCTCTCCACTTCACCCCTACCCCCAGAGAATGTAAGCTTCATGAGGGCAGGCACTGTTTTTTTTTTTTTCTCTTTATCAACTCACACCATGACTTGCATTAAATGTTTATTGAACCAGTGCCTGGTACATAGTAAATGCTTAATAAAGATTTATTTATGAATGATAAGGAATCAAAGAGGAGAACCAGGATATTAGCATCATTTCCCTGAAGTCAAGGAGATGCATAGGTGAACCAGGAACCCTTCACATCAGGCTCCTCTCCCCTCTTGCCCATCAAACCTCCTAATCAGAAGCAAGGTGTTTGATTCATGCCTCTTCACAACGTCTACCCACCTCCAGATAGAACCAATGAATGAGAAAATCACTAAAAGCCTGGCAATAATAGTAGGTACTTTCCTTCCACATCTGATTTAATTAAAAACTATTCGTTAACCACCTACTATATTCAAGGTCTTTAAGTAGATGCAGAGGATGAGGGTGTTTTAAGGGAGAAGGGACACGAATCATGTAGTTCCTGCCTTCAAGGCACTTCCAGTCTAGAAGGGCATACATAAACTACTGCAAGGCACTGTGATGCGCACAGCAGAAATTCCAGCAATGGGCTAAAAGAAGCTGAAGAATAGAGAGCATAGAGAAATGACTGCAAATTATTCCCCAAACTCCCTTCCCTTGCCACCGAAAACATTTACCCCCAGCTTTCGCCTACTGAAACATATTACTTGTTGAATTCTCACCATGTCCTCAGGGTGTCTACCTGTCAGTCAACAAGCATTTATTAATCCCTTACTGTGTGTGACCATCTCCCTCATACATGTGCCAGTCACTGTGTTGAGCAAAAAGGAAAACAGTTCTTCTGCCCTTCAGGTTCCTTGGATTCTGATCAGGGAGGACATAAATATAAAAGGAAGCTGAAAAAAGAAAGTGGAGAATGTTGTGAACAAAGAAAGGTACCAGACATGGGAGATATGGGAGAGAAAGTCTATAGTTCAGCCTGGACACAGATGAGACAAAGCTCTCCTGCATGAACTCCTCAAATGGAAGTTCTAGGAGGAGCTGTCCAACCAGAGGGAGAGGCTGCAGAGGTGCAGGATGCTTCCAATGTGTAAAGTCTAGAACTAGAGAGAAGCAGGATGAAGAGTCCTCCAGAACATGGCAGAGAAAGTCCAGAGTGTAGTCTGGAGAAGGATGAGGAATAATGACTCATATCCATAAGCTCTCACAGAGGTAGGATCTGTGAGCTCTGAAGTTTAGTTTCCTTATTTGTAAAAAGAGGTGGTTGGACTGGATATGAGTTCCAAGGGTCCCTTCTAAAGTCCTAGGAATATTTGTCCTCTAGATAACCATAGGCTGGCTAGATGTCTCTTAAGTTTTCCAGAGAGATGTTTCTCTATATGCAGATCCTGATGTTACTCATTGAAAAACAAAGTAGTTTGGAAAAAGATCAATCTTCCTTCTTCATATGAGGAGGAGGTTGAGTGGTCAGTTTTGAGGAAAATGAGTTGGAATTTTCTTAGGAAATGAGGTCTCAGGAATTTGTTGAGAACTGTGTTTCATTAACATCTCAAATCCCTCACATTATCCTTCAACCTAGAAATGTTCTGAGTCCCCTGGTCCATATTCCTCCTTTAAATCAGACTGTCCCTGAGTAGTTGTGTCCTATCTCTTCCATCAGTTCAGGCTCCTTCCTCCTAAAAACCACAGAGCCTGAATCAATCAATCCCCTTTGAAATCAGTCAGTATTCCTTTCTCTCTCTCTCTCTCTCTCTCTCTCTCTCTGGCTCTCTCTCTCTCTCTCTCTCTCTCTCTCTCTTTCTCTCTCTCTCTCTCTCTCTTCTCTCTCTCTCTCTCTCTCTCTCTCTCTCTCTCTCTCTCTCTCTCTCTCTCTCTCTCTCTCTCTCTCTCCCAATTCCCCTTTATTCTTTTTTGAAAAAATAAAATAACTTTTTTATAGATGCTAAAACCCACTAAAATTAATTCAATTGCTTTTACACTGACCTATGTACCCTTAGCCCTTACACTATTTATAATACTTAGATTTAGGGGACCATAAAAAATGATAGAACAAAATAAAAAACTTTAGGGAAGAACCACTAACAGGACAGGGCAAAGGGTGCTTTCTCTGGCAAGATCAGATTTCAAGAGTGCCAAATTGACCAGACAGACACGGGGGAACAATAGTTATGATAAAGGCAGGAAGGCTAGGACACCAACACAATGGAGTTGGAAACAGTCATCTTCCCTTTTCTGTATTCATATTTGCATACATTCTTTGCAGCATCATATATAACATTCCATTTCTTGTACCATGACTTTGCATAGGCTGCCCCCGTGCCTGGAATATTTTCCTTCTTTCAATCTATGACCCTTTGCCATACCCTATGACTATTCAAGGCTCAGTTGAAATGCTACCTCCAAAGTGACACCTAATCCTTTTCTAATTCCTACAATTACTGGTACTCTGTCTTGCTCTAGCAAGAGATATGAGTGTTCACCCCTATATTCATTACATGATGGATTTATCTCTTTTTCCTATCAAACATAACCTTGATAGTATCTATTAGGCCACCTCTCAAATGCAAAGCTGAAATAAATTATAATAACAGTACTGACAACTTAGACTTGCCCAGGATTATTCTTCAGTGAATCCCATAACAGAAGGCAGTCTACCTCATTTGATGCAATGGTATGATTTATAACCATGAAGGCAATATAGTTTTGCTAATTTATAGAGTCATAACAGTCTAGGGACCCTAGAAATAACCTAATTCAACCCCCTTATTTTAGTGTTGAGGAACTGACAACTAGATAGTTTAAGTTACTTTTCTGGATCATATGGGAAGCTAGAGAAAAGGCTGGGTCTAAAACCCAGGTGTCACTCACTGCGATCCACAATGCCATGTCCAGTCTTTATCATGAACAGGCAAATAGCATACCCATGTCTGTCCTGGCATGCTTCACACATAACAGGAAGCCTTCTGCTGTGACCCTAATGGGAAAATTAAATTAGCTACTAATTGGTTAATTGGCAGCAGGCTCTATAGAGCAGTGAGGAACAAATTAAGTCAGAGCAGAAGTGCACATTTGTTAGGCCTGAATCCTCTTTTGTTAAGGCTCTGTGGGCTTGCTGACTGTGCTCTGTGGGAAGGGGCTTGGCAAAGACTCCAAATACTGAGGAAAGCTTTGCCATGGAGTTGGGTGACCACAGGGGAGAGTTTCAACGTTATTATCATACTAATATGATTACTGTAATTATTGCCATCTTCATCATCATTGGCAGGCAAATATTGAGTACCTATGATGTTCAAGGTATTCTGCTGGGTCTTGAGGATACAATAAGTTATGGGACATAGGACCTGCCCTCCGGGGGATTTAAATCTAGTGTGCTAGGGTCTACATGTTATCCTTTTTATTCAGTTGTATCTGGTGACTCTTTGGAAGACAGTTTTATGTTTAGCCACATGGGAAGCAGGAAAGGCTGATTAGGCAGAGATCATTCCCATCTTTGGAAAGAGTGTTGGACTTGGAATCTCATGCTCTCAAAAAGTGGACCCTAGATCAATTATTGACTGAGTAATCATTGGCAAAAATTTTTCTTTTTTACTGGAGGACCTCCCACTCTGAAGCTCATTGTCCTTATCTATAAAATAGGGCTAGCTTACACTCTTAACCTCAGAGTTTCAGTGAAGAAAACACAAATTTTAAAGTATTATAGACATGTGAGCTAATATTATTATAAGAAGTCATCACATGTTGAGGTAATGCGGAAATAGTAGGCAGAGGGCCAGCTTTGGGGTCAAGCTATAGGGTTGACTCCTGAAAATTACTAGTTCTGTGACAATGTGATCTCCTTAAGGGCCCAGTGTTTAGCATAGTGCTTGACACATAATAGGGGCTTAATATTTATTCACTGACTGAATGAGACATACCACTTCATTGTTCAGGCCCCCAGAAAACTCTCTGAGACTAAAAAATATAGGTGAGTTGTAAATATTGCATCATTGGAAGAGTTTCTGCACTGAGAGTTCCTTATCTTAATGAAATAGCTGATACGGATCCACTCAAATTTTAAAGTGACATAATATTTGTCATTCAATTAGCAAAGTGTCTAACACATAGAAGGTGCTTAAAATGCTTGTTCCTCACCTATCAGATTGCTTAATATGACAGAAAGGAAAAATAATAAATGTTTGAAGGGATGTGACAAAACTGGGACATTAATGCCCTGTTGGTGGAGTTGTGAACTCCAAACAAACATTCTGCGGAGCAATTTGGAAGTACACTCAAAGGGCTATCCAACTGTGCATACCCTTTGATTCACCAATACGTCTGTATTCCAAAGAGATTTTAAAAGTAGGGGATAGGGGAAGAACCTATTTGTACAAAAATATTTATAGTAGTTCTTTTTGTGGTGGCTAAGAATTGAACACTGAAGAGATGCCCACCAATTGGGGAATGGGCTGAACAAGTTGTGGCACATGATTGTAATGGAATGCTATTGTGCTACAAGAAATATGAACATGATGATTTCAGAAAAACCTGTAAAGATTCATGTGAACTGATAAGTGAAATGAGCAGAAGCAGGAGAACATTGTTCACAGTAACAGCAATATTGTATGATGATCAACTGTGAATGACTTAGCTCTTCTCAGCAGTACCATGATCCAAGACAATCCAAAAGGACTCATGAGGAAAAATGCTATTCACCTCCAGAGAAAGAACAATTGTAATTTGAATATGGATTGAAGCATATTTTTTCTTTTTTTCTTTCTTCGTTCCTTTGTTTCTTTCCTCCTTCCTTCCTTCCTTTCCTTCTTTCTTTTTTCTTCTTTCTTCCTTGTTCAAGTTTTTTGCACAAAATGACTAATATGGAAATATTTTACATGATTACTCATGTATAACCTATATCAGATTGCTTACTGTATCAGGAAGGAGGGAAGGAGGGAGAAGAGGGATAGAATTTAAAATGCAAAACTTAAAAAATGAATATTAAAATTATTTTACATGCAATTGTGAGGAAAATAAAATATTACTAAAATTTTAAAATTCTTGTTCCTCTCCTCCTTCCCCCTAAATTGTAAGCTAGTCTGTATTATTATCAAATGATAAGTAGTAAATGAAAGCTACAAACAATAAATATTATGATATAGTTTATAGAACCAAATATTCTGAGACCTGAGCATAGGCTACACAAGGTAAGTGAGTCTTGCACTGAGTCCTGAACAATGGGCAGAGAAGTGAAGAGAAGGTATCACTTAGGAGAGAAAGAGCAGAAGTAAAAGGTAGGAATGGATGTGGGGCACTGTGTAGACTTGCTTGGCTCCAGGGGAAAGTTAGGATTGGAGAATAATGGGTAAGAGAGTAGGAACTTTGGAATGCTAGACTGGGGACAGAATAAAGTCTTCCTTAAAAAGAAGCAATTTCGACATTTTTCTGAAGGCAGTGGTAAACTGTGGCTAACAGAACAGAGCCTCAAAAGAATTTTTTGGAATACCTGGGGCTTTATCTGCCCTTGCTTGCTTGAAAGGATAGAACTGTCCCTCCTCAGCTCTTTCACACACTTCTGTGAATGTGTATCCTCAATAGTCTTGAGCCTGCCTCTAACAGTGCAATTTGCAACCTACTCACATGATCTCATCTTTGGTGACTCCAGGTCACCCTAAAATTTTTCGATAAGAGATCTGTCAATATACTACAAGGCTTCTTCTAAATATCATGACATTATCATGTGGGCTTGCCATCTGTTACTCTTTGCTCTAGCTTTAGGTCTGGCCCAACTCCTTTTCCTGGCCTACATCTCTTGGATCCTATCTCTATTTATTTATTCACTCAATCACTCATTTATTTATTTGTTTGCTTGTTTGTTTGAATGCTGCAGCCTGTTCACACTCTCTTTTTTGGGTAACCAATACTTCTGACTCTTCCCAGACTGAACTGTCCCATGCTTCACATCCTAATATGAAGGCATCACTGGAAGAATGTTGATATTAAAAAGATGGCATTTTGTTTCAGGATGAAACTAAGGGTCATTGAATTTGTTGTGAAATTCTCCAAATTCAATTCAGTCAACATTTTTCTCCTACTCAGTTCTAGATGCAGTTCACTGCCCATCTGCAGTGTCTGTTCAAGATATCTGAACTGATCAACTAGCTTTCTGGATCATGCATACAAATGCATACTATAGTCTGAATTATAGGCATTCTTTATCTACCTAATTTTTTTTCCTCGATGAATAATTTGGATGAGCTTCTTTGAATAATAATAGCGGTTACTTAAGCAAGTAGGGGTGCAGTGGATAGAGCACTGGGCTTGGAAATCAGGAAGACTCATCTTCATGAGTTCAAATCTAGCTTCAGACACTTAGTAGCTATATAACCCTGGGCAGATCACTTCACCCTGTTTGCCTCAGTTTCTCATCTGTAAAATGAATTGGAGAAAGAAATGGCAAACCACTCCAGTATCTTTGCCAAGAAAATTCCAAACATGACTGAAATGACTCAAAAACAACAGCTCACTTAGGAGGCCCTGTACTTTTCTCAGGCTTAATGTAATCAATATAACATCAACCATAATCTAGAGTATAGGCAATATAGGTATAGAGAACCTTTCTTCCATCTGGACTCAGCACTGAATATCCTCCATGATAGTGACAAGTAACTGTGGCAAGCATACATCAAAACTTGTTTGGCTCTATGAATGTGGGATTGGAGTAGTCTCCCCTCCTCACCACTACCCTCTACCTTGGATTAGCTATTGCAAGATCCAAAATAACAGAATAATTTGTGTCCCTTAGCATTCAGCACTATTCACATAACATGGAGAATAATATGCTGGATTTCAAGTCAAGAAGACCTAGATTCAAATCCTGTGTCAGACATTTATCCTACTAGCTTTCTGTAACAATGGGCAAGTCACTTAATCTTTTCTTCTCCATTTTCTCATCTGTAAAATGAGTACATCAACTATAGAATTTACTTCAAAGGATTGTTACAAAGATCAAATAAGATAACATGTGCAAAGCATTCTACAAACTTAAAATACCATATGAAAAATAACAATAAAAAATAGTTATCATTATAATGTAAATTATTAACCAACGTTGGCTGCATGAATGAATGAGTCAAGTTATATGTGCTCCAATGAAGAATTTAAACTGTTTTTTGCCTTTCTTTATCCCCAGCACTTAGTATAATGATATAATATAGTTGGGCATATAGTAGGTGCTTAATAAATACTCATTGACCTTCCTTGATGACCTACTCAAAATTGCAGAGTTAAATGACAGAATCAGGATTTGAGTGCATATTTCTTCACTTCTAAGGTTCCTTCCACTACATTATACTATTTCCTTTGAGAAATGTAGTCTTATGTTAGAATAGTAAAGTGGATTTGAAACTGAATGAGTACCCAAAGAGTAATGTAAATGGATTCATGTCACATTGGAGAGAGAACTCCGGCGAAATACCTTCAAGGATTTGTTCCTGGCCATGTTCTGTTCGCTATTTTTGCTCATCAAAGTAATCATGCTATCAGAAGTCTTTATAGAAGTTTCAGAAAACACAATTTTGAGGGATTTAGCCCAGGCCCTTAGCATTTCTATCCTGAAATACCACAATCACCTTCTAAGTCATCTCCTTGTATGGCATGTCCCCCCCACCCCAAGCTAATCCATCTTTCATTAAGCCGCCAAGGTAATTTTCTGAAGGATAGGTCTACTTATATCAACCCCCTCCCCCTTCTCCCTTATGCATGGAACTCTGGTGGCTCCCCTTCAACTCTACGGTCCAACATAAAGTTCTCATGTAGTTGTTTTAAAAAATTCATAATTTGGCCCCTTCCTATTTCCAGTCTACCTACACTTTACTTCTCTCCATGGTAATTCCAATGCAGGGAGATTGGCCTACTTGTAGTTCCTTCAACTCGACATTCCCATCTCCTACAGATTAGAGCAGGTAGCCTATGCCATCCCTTCCAGTTTTTAGATCAGATAATTCAGCAAAATGAAATTGTATGTATGTGAGTGTATAAATAAATATATACATGCATATTTATGCACACATATAAACAGTAAATGTAATAACACTCCAGATAAAACCACAAAAATTCAAACTGCTTACATTTTGATTAGAAAAATAATGATGAAAATTTTGAAAGAATAATGGTAAAAATAATTTGTTTTGTCACATTCTAAATCTGCCTTTGGACTTAAAAAATAGTGTTAACTTAAAAACACATGATGTAGTCACTACATATATTGTTCTTATTCCATACATCCGCATTTATTAAATACCAAACTATGCAGCACTAGGAGCTAGTTGTCTAAAGCCAAAGCAATGAATCTCTAAATATAGAATTTCAGTAATACGAAGTTGAGGGTCAGATTCTCATACCTTCCTATTACCTGAAATTATAATCACTGATTTTATCTACTAGTAAGGAAAGCTCTCTCATCCACAATCACACAGAGTTTGCTGGTTATCTATCCTGCTACAACTCTCCCAGGCTTTCAAACAAAGGTCCTGAAGAGGGAACTGAGGGGCCTGAGAGGGTGACATGTTGCTACAAACAAATCTAATAGCCAAGAAATCTGTGGTTCATGAGAAAATACCCCGATTTTCATTAGGTGAGAAGGAGTTCCCTGGTTGCAAATAAAAAAATGCGAGAGCTGGATTTGGCTGTACCCATGGACCTTTCCCTTGGGGAAGCCCTGCAGATGCCACTGAGGAATCTTGCATGTCTCCCTGCCTGCCTGTAATGCTCCCAGGCTGCCAACATAAGTGATGTAACTCAATATGAGGCCAAAACTCAGGAGGGGGAGACCCTGCTCCCTGGGGTTAGGCAGCTAGATGTTGATTAGAGTTGACAGAAGGAGCGGGGGAGAGATTTCTGCTGACCAGCAGCTATCTGCAGCCTCTAGCAAGTCAAATTACTTTCCAAATGCCTCAGTATCTGTCTGAACCCAACAACTCTTCAAACCTGGGGCCATCCCTCTGAGCTGGAGGAGTCAGGCATATTCCTGTAGGCATTTTCAAATC